>JAZEWU010000042.1:3794417-3851359 GCA_036362915.1 Geotria australis
GTTCTCAAAATATGTTCTCGCACCTCTTAGTAATACGTACATATATAATACAATACGTATAACAAGGGCATCTCGCACCCCCAGGGGATGATCCGTGTACCCCAGATTAAGAACCACTGCTCTAGATGATGCGGTTGTCCTTACGCAGAGACTCACAGATTCCATAGGAACGGGGAATTTCCACCGCTAGCTCGGGGCGCTAACCTGGATATCAGCACTGCTTTAACGTGCGTTTAACTTTATAGATTACTCTATGAGGGGGCGACACGGTGGCGCGGTGAGTAACGCTGCCGCCTCACAGCAAGAAGTCCCGGGTTCGAATCCCGGCTCGGGGGCCTGTCTGTGTGGAGTTTGCATGTTCTCCCCGTGTCTGCGTGGGTTTTCGCCGGGAACGCCGGTTTCCTCCCACAGTCCAAAGACATGCTGCTGCATAGCTTAATTCGTCTACATACTAAATTTCTCCCGGTGCCCTGTTATGGACTGGCGTCCCAGCCTGGGTATAGCCCTGCCTTTCGCCCTGTGTCGGGCCGGAGAAGCTCCGGCTCACTGCGACCCTGTAGATGATTAAGCTGTTTCTCAGAATGGATAGATGAACAGATTACTCTATAAAGATGACCAGAGTAAGGATTCTTACGCACAGTTTTATTGAAATATAAACAGCGAAGTGTGAGCTATTGCAATGTCGCGGTGCACGTGCGTGCGGTAAGCATTGACAAGCACACCGGTTGTCTCCCGTTTCACGGCGATTACAGATGTAATGCGAGTTGGAGGTTCAGGTTTTTGCATTAACGTGAGAATATAACCCATCGCGTGCTACCAAACACGTGTCATTTAATGAAGGCCGTGGACGTGCAGCCAGGTGGCTCTTAGGTAGAGTCTTGGTGTCTGTCCACAAAAAAGTCACTGACACTTACGTGGGAGGGAGCAACGTCGCGAGGGATAGAGGGAGAGCGCTCAGCGACACGGCCATCCCGAAAGAACAGCTCTGAAGAGCAACCATCATAAGTTGATCCGTGAATACCGACATCAGTACGTTAACATGGTGTACGAAACAGCCGCATAGCTCAGCGGTTTCTTCCAGCTTAAATACAAACTGACTGCTGCCTTTGAGTATAGGGCCTCCGTGATGGTCTTGAACTATAAGCAGACGTGGATATACATTCACCGTTTGTTTTCATAATCTTAATCTTTAATCGTTATTTATATAGAGCTTGTCATGCCATACAGTTCAAGGCCACTTTAAACTGATTAAGATCTTCTTCTTCTTCTTTGCGATTCTTCGAAGCACGATGGCTAGCTTCTGGACATCGTTGTCTTTCAGCTTGGCTTCGAAGTGTTTGGTAGAATTCGCAGGCAATACCAAGTACTACCTGACAGGGATCGCGACGTGAACGCTTCTACCTTGACCCCCTATGCATACATTATCAAAACATACTTGTTTGATTGCTTTATCACAAGCTTGTGTGGTTATTGAAAAATCTGGAGCCATTGTGAAAGGTGGCTATTTTGTGTTAACACCTGTATTATTGCCAGGAGAGGTAAAACGCCATTCCTCCTTTCATCAACTCATAAAATGGCAATAGAAATACCCGCAGAGTTTAACAATCGCGGAGTCTACACACAAAAAGTCACATCGGCTTTCCTCCTGTCAAAATTATTTCAATCTCTAACATCATTCAGTTTTGTATTTAAGCTGGAAGGAACCGCTGAGCTATGTAGCTCTTTTTAACAGTTATCCAGCGGGGAGGGGTAAACAAGTTACAAGATCAGAGGGCGCCGGGGGGGGGCTTATGAGGCCGGGACAATCATCCTAGGCAGCAGCATCATGTCTTTGGACCATAGGAGGAAACCGGAGTACCCAGTGAAAACCCACGCCGAGACGGAGAGAACATACAAACTCCACACAGAAAGGCACTCGAGCCGGGATACGAACTCGAGTCTCTGCTTGCTGTGATGCGGCGGCGCTACTCACCGCGACACCGTGCCGCCCTTAAGTGAACTCATTTACAGAAATATGGACCTAAACTGAAGAATGTTTAAAAGACACAAAAAGCCTCATATCGCCGAACAGGTTTCAAGGCATCCAGTAGCCCGTTCATGACCCGGTGAGCAGACACTTTAGTTTATGAGGCATAACGTTTATCAGCAGTACTTCACATTCACTCCGCTTTGGTAGAATTGTAACCGAAAACGATTTGCCGCAGATAAAACGTGGGCAGCATAACTCTCAGAGGGCCCAGCTGTGTCTGTGAACGGCACTTGAAAAAAGTACACGTTCCTCTTGATTCCCCTCGTTTCAATATCAGCCACGGATAAAGACGTTCTCCAGTCACCCCAAATCTCTTAACATTCAAACCACTGTGTCGTTAAATGTTACTTTTGCTGTATGTACCGTTAATTGGATTTTTTTTAAAGACCACATGCTTTATTAGTCCACCCTAGTCATGAAAAAAAACCCATGTGACCCCGGAATTTCCATGTAATACTTTTTATAAGGGTTTTCTTGGTTAAGACAGCACTCAATATGCAAATTGGTGGGTATATGTTTAACCAGACAGGAAACACTGCCACAGAATAATCTTGATCTCACCCAAAGTTTTAAACCTCTCTGCCAGTAAAGTACAAAGAGACATTTTAAGCGCTGTTTTATGGTACAAAGTAAGGCCAAGATATCTGTTAATGAGTAAAGAAAATATAGATGTTTATTAGATAGATGTGTATTATTACTCCAGAAAATACCCCCTGAACTTTCAAGCTCTGGATGCGCTATTCCTGAGATATCACAAACGTTCGAACTAACCAACGAAAGCAATGTATAACATCACAAGTAAATAAAATACATGTACAACATTGTGCCAGGATGAAACCCTAACCATAATCATAAAGTAAACAGTAACACAGAACTGCACGGGCCAAAAATCACCAACAATAGCGTCTAATTGTATAGCCTCATACACCTACACGGATAATATTTAACAAATAAAAACATTGCATAGGTGGTGGCACGGTAAGTAGCGCTGCTGCCTCACAGCAAGAAACTATCGGGTTCGAATCCTGGCTCGGGTGCCTTTCTGTGTGGAGTTTGAATTTTCTCCCCGTGTCCGCGTGGGTTTTCACCGGGCACTTCGAAATACACCGTTTCAAACAATCATCAGTGACCCCAATGTGTTGTGTTTAGGGAGGGTTCAGCGGCTTGCGACCCTTGGAGTGAAAGGCGCTCAGGATTTGTACTGTCTTTTTATTATCATTTGTGACAAGTGCTCAGAGCCGGGGAGGCTATCTTGTCTGGAGACGCGGGGCACAAACTATGAGATGGGGTCAAGGGTCGTCCACCTAACGACGTGGTTAGACGATGTGGGAGAACGGATGATCATAAACGCCATTTTAGTACTTTTGGACAGTAGCGCCTTTCACCCAGATGCCCCACGGCGCTGCAGGAAACCGGGGGGTTGGGGGGAAGCAGCCACGCAGTCAGCCGGTGCCAACTCTCCAGACACTACGTCCATACACGTTATAATGGTATCAGCCAATCAATACATTAATGCTTTTTGTTGTTGTTGTGGGAGGACTGGAGAACCTGAAAGAAACCACGCAGAACAGGGGGAGAACACACAAACTCGGCAAAGAAAGCAGGATGCTGCTGACAATGGGTGTTGAGACTCGCTGAGCCTCTCGTCAACGCAGATGACAGATATTTCCATGCAAGCGGCGAATCTGCTGCGAATCGCCTTGAGACGAATGGCCTCCTACGCTTCTGGATTTCGACCATTCTTCATTCTCTCGTCTGCTGGTTAATTCGCTCGTTTGTTGTATCGCAGGAATCCCGCTTCCAGAGCTTGCAAGCTCACGCGATATTTTTTGCTGTAAAAATAAACATCTATCTATCCCTCTAAACATCTGTTGCACCTTGCCAGCAAGCTGACTGCTGATATCTACTCTCGTGCGACGAGATAGATAGATAGATGTGTATTATTACAGCAGGAACATACTCAGTGAGCTTACAAGCTCTTTACTGGATTCCTGCGACACAGCAAACATGCGAATTGACAACAATTAATACAAATATAGAAAAACATTGAAAAAAATTATCAAGCAGAAAAAATAAATTTCCAGGATCCCGCCGTGGTTTAATAGTGCCTGATCCTCACGGAGCTACGATAATACGCCCCCTGTCTACATAGCACTGATGCATTCGGTGACATCACGTAACCGGCGCTATTACTGCCGATGTCACTATGATGTCACCGTTTCCCGGCAGGAGTAAAAGTGTGAACGAGCTCTTTCTCCTTCTGTAAACGCTAAAACAGTCCCGTGTTTCACTTCGTGTCACCTTCACTTTATGGTCGCATACAATGAAAGGGTGAGCTGGGATTGGTGGCATAGTCGCTAGGCAAACAAACCAAGACCAAAGACCTGCTGTATAGCCTTCACACAGGTCAACAAACGGGTCAAGTGCCCTTAGCGAGCATCTAGGCAGGCCAACACGACCAGCACCACGTCCGACACATTTGAGGCTGAGTCGACCTAGGGGAGGCCCAGGGCAGTTTAAAAAAAATTGTCACTGATGTTGGCCATGAACTGTGGCGCAGTGAGTAGCGCTGCCGCCTCACAGCAAGAAGGCCCTGGGTTCGAATCCCGGCTCGGCGGCCTTTCTGTGTGGAGTATGCATGTTCTCCCCGTGTCCGCGTGGGTTTTTGCCGGGCACCCCGGTTTCTTCCCACAGTCCAAATACATGGTGCTGCATAGATTAATTGGTCTGAGGACTGCATTTCCCCTAATGTCCTGTGATGGACTGGCGTCCCATCGTGGGTATAGCCCTGCCTTACGCCCTGTGTCTGCCGGGATAGGCTCCGGCTCACTGCGACTCAGTACAGGATTAAGCGGTTTCTGACAATGGATAGATGGATCGTATCATATGCTATGTTCTTTCAAACTAAACCTGTTCTAGGATTCCCTGCAACAAGAACAGCATTTTTTTTCATACAGAGCTAGCACATTGACCTTGCTATCATTCATATTCGTAATATAAAGATAACACATTTTAAGGAAATAATTGAAAAATAACTCCGCCCTGGGTCGCGCTGACCTACCACATTGGGGCCAATGTGCCCGAGGCTTGTGAACGCGCCACAGCCGGTGATAGATTACACAGCGCCATCTGTTGGCAACAACGTCGCGTGGTCCATTTGCTCCGTGAATCCATCGACCGTTGAAAACGTTAAAGCAAAGCTCGGGGGGCCTTTCTGTGTGGAGCTTGCATGTTTCTCCCCCTGTGCGCGTGGGTTTTCGCCGGGCACTCCGGTTTTCTCTCACAGTCCAAATACATGCTAATGCATCCTGGGTATAGCCCTGCCTTGCGCCCTCTGTCTGCCGGGATAGGTTCCGGCTCGCCATAACCCTGTACAGGATTAAGCGGTTTCTGTCAATGGATGAATGGATGGACAATAGTTTTTCTGTAGCTGCTGGGCGTGCGGCACGGTTCCCGGCCCGGGTGCCTTTCTGTGTAGCGTTTGCATGTTTTCACCGTGTCCGCGTGGGTTTTCACCGTGTTCTATGGTTTCCTCCCATAACTAAAAATATATGCAGGACGCAGTGTCGGGCGAATGTTGGAACTGGTTTACCGCGTAGCTTCTTTCCCCTCCTCTTTGCGGTTTCTCGTGCCGTTTCCCAGACACTGCGTCCCATATATAAGGATGTTATCGGGCAATTCGCTAATGAGTGTTTTTTTGTTGTTGTTGTGATTGGAAACCGGAGAACCCAGGAAAACCCCACGCAGTAAAGACAAACTCCACACAGAAAGACGCCCGAGGCGGGAATCGAACCGCCTCGGCAGGACTTTATGTCTGTGAGGTGCAGCTGTTATCCACTGCTCCACTGGCGCCAAATATAGAGCGGATGCTACAATCTTGACAAGCGGTAATGTTTGAAGGTGGATTTGTGGCGGCAATAAAAATAACTTGTGCACAGTCACACAGCTATTTAACCTTGGTTCCACGTGTAATGGTGGAAGTGGTCACGGTCTCTTGAGATATACCCTGGATTAACAAAACTAAACTTAATAGTGGCCCCAATAGCGAATTATATAACACAGCAGCAACAAGTTTTGCTTGATAAAACATCGTGTTTAATGTATCCCCACGGTCCGTACCGCGTGGGAAGGTCCTCTCACAGCGGGGAACGAAAGGGATGTGCACATTTATCTATATAATAATAATAGCGTGTTATATAGCGCCTTTCACCCGAGGGTCACAAAGCGCTGCACAAGGGCCGCGAAGAGAACAGCATGTCAACAATGAAAAAAGAACAAACATGGATTTACTATTGGTTTAATGGTTGCCCTTCAGAATTGTTCTTTCAGGATCGCCCTGTCCAGCGATTTTCCTCTCTCCTTCACGACGCTCCGCCTCCCACGTTGGAAGCATCATCAGGCGTCGCGAGGGAGAGAGGGAGATCGCTCGACACGGCCATCCAGAAAGAACCGCTCTGAAGAGCAAACATCACGAATCGATCCGTGACGCGTTCATTTCCTACGGTCGTTAGTGATCGACCGTACAACTCACGACACTGGAGCACCCGGTGTAATCAGCCAGTGGCTGAGTCCTAGGTCCAAACCCAGGTTCCCTGCGGCGCTTGCTCAGCGTCACCGACATCTGAGCCACATGGCCGTCTCAAATGGGAGCGTTCCTTCGTGGGTGACAAGCTAGGCAGTGCAAAGGCTAGTTTCTAACGAACGTATTGATAATTCAGCCTGCAATGTCAACACAGATGGTGTCGTATATCAAACTTTATGACCCACAGACTTCACCAGCGAGCACTCGCTGTTCCAGGCTTGTGCGCATGAGTCAATCGAGCTGTTATCGTCGTGGGAAACGCTTGAGGTTACGTGAGACTCGTCTTACCACCACTGGCTAGCCAGGGGACAATTTGCATTTCAGCAGCGACTCGGCTTGCTTACAGGTTGAGAGTGAAGTAAAATGTAAAATCAATTCACCAAGGTTATCGTCTTCACGATGATCGGCTACCATGTGTCTCGACTCGTGGCCTCGCACATCACGCTGCCACAGTGATTAACACGTGCCATGGTTGTGACAGATGCACGTTGTATGTCTCTCGTCCAGTACTTCAGTCAGTCAGCCTTTGAGCTGGGTGTGCCACAGTGGCGCGGTGAGTAGCGCTACCTATTATTTAATAACGTCATCCAATCCATCCATTTTCTAAACCGCTTGTCCTGGTGAGGGTCGCGGTGGCAGCAGTCCAAGGAGAGTGGACCAGGCATCCCTTTCCTCATATTATGTTTTAAATAACAGGCTGGGAACCGCTGCGTGAGTATATACAATAAACAAGTACTTTTTGAGTCCCTGTAATCGCCGTTTGTCTCTCAAAGTTTGTGACAAACCTTTCAGTAATTCGGCCAGTTATCAAGTCCCAAATGGAAATACACTCTAATAATTAAAATTAGTTTACATTGTATCACCTTAACAGGTTACCGTGAGCCCGCCACACAGTCTAACAGACGGAGCTCAATACTCGACCGCTTTCAAACTTAAATAATCGCATTACAATTAAATTGCGGCTCAGTAACAAAATCAACTAAAACATTATTACCGCGTGTTGTTTTGTGTTAATACCAACGAGCAAATAAGATTGTAGGTTTTGTCAGAAATTAAAATCCGCGTTGTTTAATTTTGTTTCTATGGCGCTTGCGTTTATGACAGGGCAACCAGACAGCCCCAACAGCCTCAATGCGGCACCCAACTCTGCCGTGCTATGCAAACAAACCAGTAAAAATAACCCGACGCTACAGGCGAGGGCTATGGCGACGAGACAGCGTGTAACGCCGAGCACGCGTGTTGAACATATTTGTCCCGTCAAATATGCGTAGCGTGTACAATTAGCAACAGTTATGCGGTCACACCTCCCAGAGAGTCAATCTAGCAGGGAATGTGCATATCTTGCCAAGGTTGTTTGAGCAACTATTACCGTGCAGAATAGGGGTACCTAGTAGAGAGACGTTTATTGTTATTGTGGAAAATACCGCCGCGAGCTTGCAGGCTCTGGACGCAACGAACGCTCGAACTAACCAACGCACACAACACATATACAACTCACGATCTGGTGTAAATAAATTGTATTTGCTGCTTTACGTCGGGTTGTGCTTTGCTTCCATTGGTGCTACCCGAGCGACGGTGTCAATTTTCAGTTTAGCCGTGTTGCTGCTACACAGCAGTCATCAGTGACAAACGTCTATGAGCCACGGTTCGTCTCGAAGGTAAAAACCAGAGCTCCAAACGCCAACCAAGTTCAAAGGTGAACTACTTGGTAAGGGCGCGGTGACGTGGCTAGCGAATATTCTGGTGGGTGCACATTTATCAAACGTGGCAGGACTTTGTGATAATGTTGCCATCCGACGAACGGGAGGTGATGTTTCTTTTCGGTCATTGCCGACACGTAAAACGAGACAGGAACGCATATACGGTTTGACGCTCGTGAAAAATGTTTATTCTTTCATTGTCACATTTATAGCACGCTCTAAAAAAATACGAGTCTTTATAGTTGAATGGCCTTCACGGGGCCCTGCGGCCACCTGGATTAGATCTGTGCTGACCGCTAGATGCCGATGATGCGATCCTCGTCTAAGAATATGATGTTGCAACACTTTGAGGATGACGGTAACTCAGTGGCGTTTACTTTGTAGATAAAGGGCGAGCTGATTAGAGTTTCACTAAAGTTCACACTGATACAGTGCTCTAGGGATCACTCCGGGCAACGCGGAGTGGTGCAATGGAACTGGGTGATTCAGCGCTGAACCTGCGGCGAGGCTAGTTGTGGGTGACGCAGATGGAATTGTGTCCAGGATGTGGACGCGGCTTCGATAGATACATAGATGCTGATTATTACAGCAGGAAATACCCACTAAGCTTGCAAGCTCTGGACGCCGGATTCCTGCGATACAACAAATGCACGAATTTACCAACATGAGGAATACATAAATCCATCCATCCATCCATTTTCAAAAACCGCTTACTCCTGTACAGGGTCGCGGTGAGCCGGAGCAATATTTAAAATTAGGTCAATTTAAATTTGATAACAGGTCGATTTAAATTCGAAAATAACTTCTATCCAATCGCAGTCAAGGTGGAATTAAAAGTCTGAATTTGTACAGAAAGCCAATTTTCATCTTTTAATAGTGGCTTGTTCCAGAAAAACGTACAGATTTCACGGGACAGCTGCCACTCTGTGGCTCAGTCGGTTAAACGCTCTGTGGCGCAGTGTGATAAGCGGCTGTGCAGTAAACAAGAAGGTTGCGGGTTCGAATCCAGCACTATTTCTTTATTTTAACGACTTCACTTTAGGGTTGTCACCTATCCTGTTTTTACAGGCTCGTCCCCCTTTTTAATAATAATTATCTTTATTCATATAACGCCTTTCATACACTCCGGTTAAAAGTGCTTAACCACGTTAATAATTGGACTGCGAAAACTGGGTTTAGGTTGTGAAAGAGGCGGAAACCCGAGTTTATGGCCCCTGTGCCATTGGTGGACATTCCCCAGTCCTACAGGAGACATACAACTATCTATAGAACAATAAAGGGCCGCTAATTCTGTTGACAATGAGGAAGCGACACAGCAAGAAGCCCTTGACCTAAACGGTTCAATCTGTGTGTAGTTTGTGTGTTCTCCCCCTGTTCTGCGTAGGTTTCATCTGGGTTCTCGGGTTTCCTTCCACAAATAAAAAAAAACACACTCGTTACTTAATTAGCCGAAAACATCATAACATATAGGACCTTCGACATTTAATTAATATGTGCGCGTTATAAATAGCATTTACATTAAAGAAATGCATAAACAAACAAGTCGCATGTTGCCTTCTCTTATTGCGCCTATTTCACTATCAGTGACAAATGTACACAGGGGTTTGGGTGACGCTAAACTGCACGCGTGAACTTGAAACGTCACAGTGGAGGTCAGGCGCAGGTTCACATGTACTCTGACCCGTGGGAGCTTACCGACACTCACGTTAAAAACGAGCAAACAAACACGCAAACTTTAATGTGATGTAAACCGCTTCACAAAATGAGGAACAACAACACGACCCGCATTGATCATTCATGAATTCTGCTCCGGGTCTCGACCTCTACGTTTATGAGGAGAGCGATGTCTGACAGCTGAGCGACAAATAGCAGCCAGTGTTAGAGACAGCGGCCAGTGTTAAGAGACAGGAGCCAGTGTTAGAGACAGCAGCCAGTGTTAGAGCTAAAAAACAGTGTTAGAGGCGGGAAACGAACTGCCTCGGGCAGAACTTTCTTTCTGCGAGGCGCAGATGTCACCGCTCCACAGCCACCCTGCCGCGCGTCCAGTCGGTTGCAAAGTACGACTGCCAGCACACATCCGTATGTTCACTTCACTTCGCCAAGAACTCCGGTTTCCTCCCATCGTCCAAAGACAAGCTGCCGCTGCCTAGTTGAATTGGCCTACAGACTAAATTGCTCCCGGTGCCCTTGCGATAGCCCTGCCTTGCTTCCTGTGTCTGCTGGGATAGGCTCTGTATCCCTGCGACCCTCTTCAGCAGTGGCGCTTAACCTGGCGTGTACGCAACCGCCAGTGTATTTTATCACGCAACTGGACATAGACCGGCATTTGTAATGAAGCTATGGGTACCTTGTAACGTTCCGGAAAGGTTTGACAGATTTCAAAGGGACAGCAGCTATTCTTCTTCTTTGCGATTCCTCGAAGCACGATGGTCAGCCTCTGGACATCGTTGTCTTTCAGCTCGGCCTCGAAGTGTTTGGTAGAATTCGCAGGCAACACCAAGTATTACCTGACAGGGATCGCCTGACAGCAGCTATTATAAAGAGAAGACTATCCCGGGAAAGCCAAGACACATGGCGACCCTATGTCACAAACTCGCATGAATGGGGAGACCAGGATGGCGTATTGGATTGCATGCCTGTGTGTGTGGTTGTGTGCATGCCAATCTCAGTTGCTATGCGTGTGTTCCAAATGTCCCAATCATCATGTGGGCACTTGATTGTCCCGGTAATAAGTATGCTGTTTGATCAATGTTATGATTGATTTGGCAGTAGATTAACTTTCGTCTGTCTCCACTTGACGCATGTCAGCGTTGTGTGACTGTCAGGTATCGGCGTGGCTTGGTTGGCATGGGAGCTGATGCAGGAAAGCAATCTGGGGGGCGGGGTGGGGGAGGGGGTAGTTGGTTGTCAAATATCTCCCCGCATCCTAGCCCCTCCGAGCAGCTAATAATATTACGCATTGTGCAGAATGAAAATTACGTGCCGGTAAATCACAGAGTAACAGCAGTTGCTCTCCCCGTTGTTAAGGAGGCCAATGCAACAGCAGTTTAGTGCCATAATCGCCTCTGGCTCTGCCACCGAATTCGATTCGATTCTTCGAAGCGTGATGGTTACATGACATTTTCCCATTGCAACAAGTTCTTCTTTAGTTGCACACAGCCCTTCAACATTTAGAGATGTAATAGTCAGTGCTAACCTTAAAGGCGGGCATTGGCCTCCCCTCTTGCGCCAGGCTGAGGGGCTTCTGGCATCTGTTGAGCTTCTGGACATCGTTGTCTTTCAGCTCCTTGGATCCGAAGTGTTTGGTAGAATTTGCAGGTTATTTCAAGTATTACTTGACAGGGATCGCGACGTGAACGCTTCTACCTTGATCCCCCTCTGCCACCCAATACCCCCAAACGTTTCGTGTGGTACATTTAGATACACGTCATAACCAGACCACATCTCACAGATAAGCTTTTATTTTACAAACGGTTGCTAGGCACCACACACGGATAACCTCGACCCGTGATCGCTTGAGGTCGAGTCCCAGTGAGGTCGAGTCCCAGTGAGGTCGAGTCCCAGTGAGGTCGAGTCCCAGTGAGGACGGCACGGTGGCGCGGTGCCTAGAGCCGATTGCCACACAGCAGGAAAAACCCGGGTTCGCTTACCGGCTCAGGTGCCGCCTGTCTGTGTGGAGTTTTCATGTTCGCCCACGTGTCCGCGTGGGCTTTTGCATTTTTTACGGTTTCCTCCCAAAGTCCAAAGACACGCTGCCTAGGTTAATTGTCCTGACTAAATTACCCCCGGTGCCCTGAGATGTTGAGTGCAATGTGTGGATTGACGAGGTGACACCTTTGTAAACAATTTGCACCAGTTTTGTTATCTCCGAGGTTGACACCTTTGTTATCTCAAAACTGTCACTCAGATAACTTTCCCACAAATTACCCGGTCCCTGTGAGAGGCAATGCCCCAAATACTTATTTAAGCATTGTTGTTGCTAAACATTATATGTATCCATGCCAACAGTTATGGTTGTCGTCTTTTGTTGATGATATTTTGATCTTTTATTGCGCGGTGTGCGTACTCGTATCTGTATTTCATCATCATCGTCGTCATAGCATCGTCTTTAAAACTTATAAAACACAATAAACAAGTGCGTTTTACTACGCACGATCTTAACAGAAAATCAGGCGTAAACACGCGTGGAGGATATTATGTATTTTGTAAAAAATATACCATATACAGTACCACAATCCCACAAATATCATTACCTTTATTCAATTCATTCACACTGGCAAATCATTGGCTAAAATGCCTGTTCAGAGATGATGCTGGTTAATGTTGCGCTGTTTCTCCAAATTAAAGTAACATAATAATGGAAGATTTTTCAAACCAACTGTTCTGCGTCGCTTGCTCAATTGCAAAATCTACAAACACCAGTCCCGGCGAATTTTGTCTGAAGCCTTAGCAGGCCGTGAATGGCACGTGCCTCGTGTGAAAACATGGTAGAGCGGTGAATTCCGCAATCAGCGCCTTCGCACAATCAGAAACGTAACTTTATAACTAACACATGCAGAGCAAAACGTCTCACGCTAAACGCATGCAGGAACATTCAAAAATATTGCGATGATAGTCACAATCCAACACTGCAGTCACGTCCTCATCGCTGAATGTAAGTACGCAGCTGCTTATGAATTTTACACACGTGAGTTATATTTTAGTGGCTTTTTAGACGAAAAAAAATACATCTGCAAAATTACGCCCCCCCCCCCACCATGACCAATGAAATGGTCCCGAGTAATCACTAGCACTCCTACAACTTGCTGTTATAAAGTCTGAGAAAATGACGTGATAATCAATTAAAAAACTTGAAATATATCCGCTAAATGGGGACTCCAAACATGCCTCTGCTTTTCCTTCTCCTGGCGACACCGATTTGTGTGCCTGCAGGTGATCACCTGCACAACTGTTTGTCATCGTCTCATATGGGTTGGCAGTTGCGAAGTGCTTAGAGCTCTCGCTAGGAATCCGGTTACATGAGTTCGACTCCCGGCCTAGCACCTGCCGCCTTCACCAGCCGGCGTTGACCAGCGTGGTGAAGTATGCTGGTAGAACGGGTGGACTACACCACTCAGCAAGCATACTTTGATAAAACAGGTGTACTACACCACTCGATTACCCCAAAATAACAGGCGTACTGTGGTGGAACGCGTGGACCAGTCCACTCAGCTATCCTCGATGCTGTGGAATGGTGGACAACATTACACACACAATTGTGGCCTGTTAATTGTTTCTGTTTCAAAAGCCACAGGAAGGAAAACGTTTTTCAAACAAATGTCATAGTTGGTGAAATCCCCAAATGTTCTTTAATAACAAATTTCAGTGGATACAGCATTCAACAAATTCTCTAATTACCGACAAAAAAACAATATACAGATATTGGCATGCATTACTTAAATACGGTACAGTATTCATACAAAAAAACTTAATCAAACATCTTGTAATCCTGACAAGCATAACAAACTCACTCGTCTAGGAATACCTCATTTCATCCTTCCGTTACATTTTCTCTGTCATGGGAATTTTGCAATATAATTGTGGAAGAGTAACTGCAAATATGTTGTGCTTCTGAAGAATGAATTTCGATTCATATTGATGTCCGTAACCCAGATGTGAAGTTCATTCATTCATTATCAGTGCCCACTTAATCCTGTACAGGGTCGCGGTGAGCCGGAGCCACAATCCTGGCAGAAACCACCACTCTACGTGCCCAGTCGTGTCTGCCGGACAAACCGTGAAGCCTACAGTCTCGCACAGTGAATACACATTTAAAGACACTGCCTGAAAAGCAGAAAGAGGGTTCAAACACTGAAAACACTTGGCAAATCTATCTTATCCAGTGCCGTGACTTTTGTCGGTTTAGCGCGGATTAGAGAGCGTTTTTAATCGAACCGGTCTCGCAACACGTGGTTGGTATGCAATTACCGTGACGGCAAATCGGTTTGCGTTTGGTGCCGAGTGTCGCCGCGAGTACGTGCTGTCGTTCGGTGACTCTGCAAATGAACTCGTGCCAACGAGAGAAGAGAGACGCGCTACCAGATCACGCAGCCTCCGCCGCCGGCCCTGGAAGCGGATATATTTACAGAGGTGGCGGCGTGTCATTGGAAACGGTGCTTGGGGACGGGTGCGATTAAGTGTGACGTTTGCCAACAACCGTGAGCTGCAGCCGGCAGGATTTCCATTTACGTTGGAATTTGCGTTACGCGCAATTGGTTTTCTTTTTAATGCTGGGGTGGGGGGGGGATTTGACTTCGCATTTATTTACTCGAGTTTAGATAAGTACTGCCCATTAGCCATGCTGCTGGGGGAACTGTAAATACGTTTAGTGGCAATCACCCTGGAAAATAATTGGTTTATCAGCTGATTGCTACAAAGCATGTGGTTTGTAATCGTCACAATGCAGGTCTGTATCTTGAATGGGGTTGAGTGATATCAACAACCATGTTGACATTATCCAACGCGCAAACAGTAACACCGTATGAGCTTTGGAGCGTATCGCTGTGTGGTTACCTTTTTCCGAATACAAATTTTGCGTCGTTTTCGCAACTCGTCTTACAAGTTGGTTACACGGTCGGCTATTGCCGCTGCTGCTAGGCCGTGAGGACATGTCTGGAGCGCAGAGACCTTCCAGAGTGCATTTACCATCGTGACACGCGTATAGTAGATTGTAATGTAGATTGATAGATAGCTGTTTGTTGTCACAGCAGAAAATACCCGGTGAGCTCGCAAGCTCTGGAGGGGAGTCGGGGTCTTACTGTACTTTACAACTCATTAATCGTTTCTCTGCCGCAGCTCGCCATCGTTTTATGATTTCCGCAGGGACGCATACGCTTTCACGCCATCGGTTTGCGCAATTCCTCCACGGGGTGCGAGTGGACGACAGACAGCAACGACACATGGCCGGCTCGCGTCACTTCTCGTCTACCGAGCCGACAAAGTTCACGTGACCGGAGCTTGAATTCTGGGAACAACACACCCGGGCCGCGCGTCGCACGTGCCCAGCTCTCCGGCGCGTTGTGCGAAACCTCCTCCGACGCGTCCGCCCGCTCCGAGGGCTTCCGCCCGTCTTCGCGGAAGCGTTCCGAGCGCGGGGGTGCCGCGCCGTTGTCTGCGCCGGCGTCGCTCGATCGCTCGCTCGATCGCGGGCGGGCGGGCGGCGGCGGTAAAACGGCGGCTCACGGTCGCGCGTGTCGCGGCTTTGTTCCCGGCTACTGGACCTCGAGCTGCCAGAGCTGCGAGCGCCTGTGCTGGTTCCGCAGCATGATCACCGCCTGGTTCCTGTCGACGATCCCGCTCCCTGCAACGAGAAGGGCGACGGCGGCGACGCGAGTCAGCTTCGAGTCCGATCGGTTCGCTCGGAAATAAAAGCGAGCTCGGAACGCCGAAAGATGCCGCCGACTCGGGAAGCGAAGTGTCACGAAGGAGAGAGGCGGAGCGCTCGACGCGGCAATCCTGAAAGAACGTCGTTGAAATGCAATTGCAATTCGTTGAGCCGTGACAAACCGACATCGGTACAAAAAGTCTCTCGCCAAATTGTCCATCTTCGAGAGGGTTTTGCCGCGCTCGCAAGAAACAGCGCTCGTTACGCAGAAAAGACGCTGCTATTGCACTGATGTCCTGTGTGGAAGAGGCCAATGTAAATACATCGAGAGGCCATTCCCTTCAAAGCTGAAGTGTCCATATGCGTCTAATCACTAATGGGAATTACGAGATGGATATTTCCGGTGAGTGGAGCGGCTCTTGATCCATCCCCAATGCACACACTTCCCACAGTAAAGGAACTCCGTTATGTAACTAACAGGTCACTGCAAACAGCACTTAGAGCCGACATGTATTAAGGGGTAGTTACCGTATAACATCGTTAAACAAGCACCGTTTATTTTTCCAGGAAAGCCTCAATGACGCTCGAGACTATTTGTCACCAATTCTGGTGGTAAATCCGGAGAAAGGCCAGAGTTGCACGAGACTGGAAATCCAGACCACGTCCCAGCGGAGCACACTAGCGAAACTGTTTGGGTTATAATGTAGCACGATTTGCACGTTTCATAACATGAGGTTACGAAAGACCCTTGCACAGGTCTGCACATTCAACTGGTGTATAAATAACAAACAAAACGGATATTATCACACACAGATCTCATTTAGCAATTTGGAAGGGGTTCAAATTGCCCTGTTATTGATTAATCAGCCCGTGACCTTCACAGTGACTTATAAAATGTGTGACTTACAGCCTCCTGTAAGGCCAGCCCTCACATTTCCCACAGGGACAATCTTTGGCGTCACAAGCATGCCAATGTACTGTATATATTTTTAAAAGAAGAAAACGGGAACATTTGTACGAACCAGCCCACTTTATAAAGACTCAGCCCCACTCATCCATATGGTAAAGCAAAGGCTGTCGCAGCCTTTCCTCGTAAACATTAGGGAGAAAGAGCTCAAGTAGAATGAATGATAGCTAAAGGCAGGTCATGTCGTTAATGCCTTCTGTTTATTGACGTAGGTTTTCAAGGCTCGATGGATGAGGACTGCTCTTAAGAGCTGCTCTTTCGGGATAGTCGTGTCAAGCGTTCCTCCTCTCTCCTTCACGATGTTTTGTCTCCCACGTTGGAAGCGAAACGTCGGCATTGCTATCCCGAAAGAGCAGCTCTTAAGAGCAAATCCCAGCCCATTTATCGTTGAACATTTGTTTCGCGTTTTTCCCCCCCCCTTAACGCCTCATCATGCAAACAAGGCGACAGCTACATAACTGATTGACGTAAAGCCGACAAAGCAACTCCGATCATTTATCCATCATGCGTCAAAAGCTCCAGAGCTCAAGCCTGCTTGGAAAACATCGCTGCGGCTATTCTGGCAGAAGTAGCTCTGGAAACGACCGTGAAACCAAGTGCTGTGTGATAATGCCCGTGGCCTGGCAACCAGGTCGAGGTGTGGCGCGATAGCAAGCAACGTTGCTGCTGCCGCCAATCGGAACTGCTGAGGGCCCCACGGGGTCCAACCGCAGGTGACTTAACGTTCCCACTGCGACAGTCTATGGAAAAATGTGAGATAGTGTTATGGATTAGGCTAGGGATCCATCCATCCATTGTCAGAAACCGCGTAATCCTGTACAGGGTTGGGGTGAGCCGGAGCCTATCCAGGCAGATACAGGGCGCAAGGCAGGGCTGTACTCAGGATGGGACGCCAGTCCATCCTGAGAAATGCCTTTGGAGGCATCTTCAGGCGAAACGTCGTGCGGGAGAGAGGGATAGCGCTCGACACGGCTGTCCCGAAAGAACAGCTTTGAAAAGCCACCGTCACGAATCGAGCCGTGAAAACCTACATCAGTAAACTGGTGGTAGAAAGCAGACATTTTGAGTCGCAGGTGTGGTTAATGAATAACCGCTTAAGTTACAGCCGCTGACGAAAGCATCTGTTTGAGAATCTGTGCGTGGGTTGAGTAAAGACCGTTTGAGTTACTGCAATTGCCTTTAAATACATGTTCAGTTGAAATGCAGAAGTATCAAAGAAACGCGTAAATTCGAGCGCATGTCTTGTCTCCGCAATGTTTGAACCTTGACGCCAGTAAAAGGTTTCGCAAAATGGCCATATAATGTATATGTTTTCCCCCTTACAAAACAGCGTCTGTAGCAATGTGTACGCGATGACTACCTGTTACTCGTTGGCAGCATGGAATGGTTTGTTCTGCCACTGGTCTGGGTTAGGTTTGCCTAGGCTCGATTATTGGTCAAACCGTAGATGTTATGGAAATAGAAGGTCTGGTGCTCTTTGGTCTGCGAATACGGTTTAATAAGTCAGTTTTTATCTAATCTGGAATGAACCATTGCACAAACAGTTATCCATGGGGGAAGGTTAAGCAAATTACAACATCTCAGGGCACCGGGCGCAATTTAGTCAAAAGACAGTTAACCGAGGCGGTATGTCTTTGGACTGTGGGAGGAAACCGGAGTATCTGGCAAAAAACCCACGCGGACACGGGGAGAACGTGCAAACTCCACAAAGAAAGGCACCCGAGCAGGGAATCGAACCAAGGACCTTCTTGCTGTGAGGCAGGCACCGCGCCACCGTGCCGGCCCACCGTATCTGGGCGGCAGAACCGGGTGGTTTTGCCCAACGATGCCTTGTGAGGACTGCCCGTTCCTAGCCGATTGATTGAATCGTATATGTCATCAATGCTGAGGTTCAAATTTCCTTTATGTGACAGGGAGAGCTAAATCACAGAGAACACGGTCCCCGCTTTCTAAACAAGCCTCGCTCAGGAAATGAGACCGCTTATTTTGAGCTGAACGCGTGCTTGAAGCGTTCTCGTTTTGAGAACATAACAACAAACGGTAAACACAGCTGCAGTATGGCCCGTTCAAAGCCTCTTGCCAGAACAAATTGGGGCCACAATGTATGTGTGGCAAGGCCGTGTGCAGCCTAACAAGAGCAATAGGAAATGATGCTTATATAACGATGGGAAGAAATATCTATATATATATAAAAATGAAACAATCCTTTTAGAACAAACATCAAACACCGTTTGACTATTAAATGAAGGAATCTGATGCTTTTTCAATTCCCAATGCCACATGGAGGCGTTCGTGACCAATGTTATACATAGTAGATCGCTTTATAGGGGTTAGGGTACGTGACCTAACCCATAAAAAGGGATATACTATGTATCCCAATGCCGCGTTAACGTTCGTTAAAGCGGCATTAGGGGCGAATAGAACATTTGGAATACATTGGGAAAAACACTTGATGCAAATAAACATTTTAAAAACGTAAATAGATACGTGTTTATATTCAGGTAAGAACCCTTTAAGACTCGAAATGTATTTTACATTTTAAGTCTTGGTTGTTCGAATTCGATTCGAACAGCCATGGCGATCGCTCCCCCTTTCTCCTTCGCGAAGCAGAGAGAAGGAACACTCGACACGGCTATCCCAAGTTAGCAACTTTAGGGAGCAATTCTCATGCATGGAGCCATGAAAACCTACATTGGAAGCATTGAGTTTATAAATCTGACACATTAGACTTTCCAGCAAGTTGGAAAAACACATTTCTACTTAAAATTCAGATGGCCAGACATCTGTTAATATTTCTCCAACAAGTGGAGTGCACCCTTTTAAACTTTTAATTATTTCCTCGTTCCAATTCAAACAACCAGTGGAGGCTACAACCTGTTTTTCAAGTCACAATGCAAGGGCCAATACCATACCGCCACCTAATGGCCAGAAACTGACTTCATTACCATAATTACCAGTCGCCGCTTAATCTTGTAGAGGGTACCTACCCCGGCAGAGCTTTCAGGATAGGATGCCAGTCCCTCAAGGGCCCCTGGGCTAATTTAATCAGTAGGTCAATTGGACTGTGGGAGGAAATCAGTGTGTCCAGTGTAGATCCACGCGGACACGGGGAGAACATGCACAGTCCACACAGAAAGGCACCCGAGTCGGGATTCGAACTCAGGTCCTTCTGGCTGCGATGTAGCAGCGCTACTCGTCGCCACCGTGCCGCCCTCATGTTGAAATTATTACGTAAAATGTCTTCTCGGAGGCGGGCAATTGGCTCAGATGTCACAGTGCTGAACCGGCACCACTGAGATCCTGGGCTTGAATCGAGGCAGCCGCTTGTGATTAAACCAGGTTGTCAAGTGCAGCGAGTTAATGATCTCCGTCCAGTCACCAATGACTGAACAAACACGCCATCACATTAAACATGGTTCTCCACTCACTTCGCCAAACAGTTCCACATCTGAGAAATGAAAACGTATTGGTTCGACTCTCACGAGTTGAACATCATTTTTTTTTTGCCGATATCACAGGTAATTCTGTGATATCAGCATCAGTGGGCCGTTCTACTCTCTGACAGGAAGGAATCTACTGCTTGCCCGATGCCAACAGAACAATTCAGAATACAATCGAGAGAATAAAATATATTTCTAAATATTACATTTACTTGTTTTCTGTGTAGTAATTAAGTTTTATTTCCATCCGGTGTCACGCTGCTCCCAGCTAATCTCGCGTCGTACACTGGCGTATGAGCCACCCCTCCTCCTTCCCATCTAGGGTTGCCACCTGTCCTGTTTTTTCCCAGAATGGTCCTGCTCTATGAGGCAGCTATTCTGGGAAACCTGTGAGTTTCCACGGAGCAAGTCATTCAAAGTCTGCGATTTTACCAGTTACACACGCAGCCCTCTCTCTTTTATTCTATTTACCAGCAAGATGTTCTCGGTTTATTGTGCTCGCGAGGTCGCAAGTCTAGTCGTATCTCAACAGCGGTGCAACACACGACTCCCCCAGCAAGGGCTGTATTTCATCGGAGCCTTGCAGACTGCGCCCTCTGGTAACGGAGCTAAGTTACTGCTACTGTGGTGGAGGATTCACCGCCTCTGTGCGGCCCCATGACAGCATTAAACACAGCTTTCAAGGTTTCTGCACTGCTTGTGAAAATTCTCCCAAGACTGGAAGAAGGCTCTGATGATAGCGGTGTCACTAGCTCGCACTTAGCCAGCAGCCGCTGCCACAGTGAATATGAATGCAACTTATAAAGCGAGCAGATTCCACGCCTGGTCATGGATGAGATGTGGAGGCGCATGGATCCCCAGAGAGGGCGAGGGAGTCAGCCAAGCGGTTAATCGGCGGCAACCCGCCAGACACTGTTTTCTATATATTATGTTATCGGGCAATTCATTAAAGAGTGTTTTTTTGTTAGTTGTGGGAGGAAACCCGAGAACCTAGGGGAAACCCACGCAGAACAGGGGGAGAACACACAAACTCCACACAGGAAGGCACCCGATGTGGGAATCAACTGAAAAAAATATACTGCGTAATAAATCGGTTGGGCGTGAAAACGGCGTTGTTAGACAAAGTGAAGGTGAGAAGACCGCAGTTGGAAACGAGTCTGGGCAGGGTCGTCCCACACGTGACGGTGCGATCATCCCGCACTTGATGGTGCGAGTCACACACGGGAGGAAATTGGAGGACGGGACGACAGAAAACTACGTGGAAAGATGCAGTGGCCTAGAAGATGGAGGATTGAGATTGAGCGAAGCAGCTGTACTGGCTAAACTACGAGAATCACGGCAGAAATTGGTTTGGCCCGATCATCGTCAATGATTTGGCCGAAGGGACACATGAAAACAATGAATCCATGTCTCGCTTGATAAAGACATTTGAGGCCTTAGTGGAACGTCATGTACACCCCTATTGCCAATCCACTGCTAGATGAGGGCCTTGATGCCCATGCTGTGTGGATAATGGGGGGGTAATTTTATTACCACACTCGACCACACTGGTCGGTGCGGGTTCATGAAGGTTGTATGGGACACACAAAAAACCGGGACGTATCGTGGGGTAAACACAATAAGAGAGATGGAGAGAGAGGACTGTATGTGTAAATGGCAAAAAAAACAGACGGGAATTGACTTGTTCCAGGAAAACGTTCAGATTTCCCAGGACAGCTACCTCAAAAAGGAGGATGATCCTGAAAAACCAGGACAGGCGGTAACTCTAGAAGGTGGAGAGCATAGAAGTACAGTCCTACATTGGATGATTTCCTGCCAGGCTATGACCCCTTGCCAGGTAATACAGACGTGGTGCGTATACATTATAAAGTTTTGTTGTCGTTGTAGGCTTGTAGTAGGCTGTACCGAACAACATCGGAACACCACAAAACATCTCCACTGTGGGAGAGAATTTCAGATATTTTGCCGGAAGAATGTTTTGTGGGTTTTTTGAGGGCCGCACCCACAGCATGAGACCCTCGGTCATAATGAACGCAAGCACAAACATGTGCACATTCCATCTCAAAGACAAACCCCAGGCAATAATTAAAGTGTCCAGGCCGCCCATTTCCCCGTAAATTATCGAGTGAGTTTGGTGAAAAGTCTCCCCCATGAGTTTTCATTGGCTAACACAACAGGGCAAATTGTTTTACAGGCTCTTCATGCTAAATTTAATTAAGCAGGGTTTTATAATGACCTCAGTTGTCCAGCAGGGAGGGGTCGAGCAAGTTACAACATTTTAAGCGTACAATTTATCTGCACAGCACCAAAGTGTTTTTGTCTAATTTCAGCTTAACTTTCCGCTTATTGATTATTGTCCTGAAACTTTTATACTATATTAGTTTTAAATTCCCACTTTCGCACCGGTACTATCAACCCTCTTAAGCACTTTGCTGCCTTAATCCAGGAAGAAATCCAGGTCAAAGCTGTCATGTCAGTAGAAAAGGTCATCAGAATAAAGTGTTACACGCAGCAACAAGATGGCACGTAGGACAGGCACTCTGCTATTTATAACATTCAAATGTATTCATTGATTGACGTGAAATTTTCAATGCATTATTCAACGCCGATTTGTGACATTTTTAGTGAATTAATTATGGATTCATGACCTTTGAATTCATCGCTGATTAATCCACACACATAAATACAATGAAACCATTAACCGACACACTTCCAATTCAAATTCGCTTCAAATACATTTGATCGCTCTCGGCGTTCCAACCCGCGTGTTCATTCCCCGGCGACGCGGCTCACCCTGAATGTCGAGCACGAGGTCGTCGCGCAGGCGGCTGCCGATGGTGCCGTCGCTGTCGATGTACCAGCGCTGCTGCGGCTTGCCGTGCTCCGGCCACAGCACCACGCGCGTGCCCTCCCGAACCATGCCGCCCACCACCTCCAGGCAAGCCTCGCTCGCCTGCGCAGAGCCACGACACGCGCGCCGGCGATACGCGAACGTCAGACGGTTGGCGGGTAGGTGTTCACGGCTCGATGTCTGAGAATTGCCCGGTGGCGCGGTGGGTAGCGCTGCCGCCCCACAGCAAGGGTCCCGGGTTTCTGGCTCGGGTGGCCTTTCTGTGTGGAGTTTGCACGTTCTCCCCGTGTCCGCGTGGGTTTTCGCCGGGTACTCAGAGGCGCGAGGAAAGCACAGAGAGGCGGAGGAGGCAGCCAGGCGGTTTGCCGGCGCCATATTGCCACACACTGCTTCCTATATATTAGGATGTTATCGGTCAATTAATTAATGAGTACTTTTTTTAAGATGTGGGAGGAAACCGGAGAGCCCGGAGGAAACCTACGCAGAACAGGGGGAGAACACACAAACTCCACACAGAAAGGCGCCCAGGGCCCGGATCGAACCTGCTCGGGCAAGACCATTCTTTCTGTGAGGCGCAGATGTTACCACTGCGCCACCCTGCCGCCCAACCATGGTGTTTCTATACACGCATGTACACGCAGACACACATGCTCGCGCGCTGCCTCCGTACCAGGCTGCGCAGGAAGCCGTCCTGGAAGAGCCAGAGCTGCGTGGACTTTCCGCAGTCGGGCAGGAGGCAGACGGAGACGCCGCGCGGGTCCGCCAGGTCTCCGTGCACGGTCAGCACGCCCTCCTGGCCCTGGTTCCTCACGCGCACGCACACCCCCGACTGCCAGCCGGGGCAGGGGTAAGCAAGTTACAACATCGCGGAGCGCTGTGGGGAAATTAACCCAGGCGGCGTCTCTTTGGACCGTGGGAGGAAACCGGAGTGTCCGGCGAAAAGCCACGCGGGCACGGGGAGAACACGCAAACTCCACGCGGAAAGGTGGCACTCGAGCCGGGAATTGAACCTGGGACCTTGTTGCTGTGAGGCAGCAGCGGTACTCATCGCACAGCCGTGCCATCCCTTCGACGAAGATCCCCTGTATAGCCTTAACATACTGTAGGGTCAAGTGCCATTACCGAACAGCTATAAAGGTCGACACAGCACACAAGAAGGTGAGTGACCAGCACTACGCCCGGCCGCGTTTGTCTCCCTAGTTGCAATGTTTACACACCGCACTAGGCACTCATTTGAGGCCTCATTTCAGGCTGGACCGGTTCAGAAAATCGTCACTGGTTGTTGGCCACGTAGCCCAGTCTGCTAATCACTGACCCACCACAAATACAAGCATCCCCCGTGTAGCCTTAACAGACTGTAGGCTCAAGTGCTGTTAGCGAGCAGCACCTCTTAAGGTTGACACGGCACACGCACACACAGTGACACACGTTACTACGGGAAACTCCGCGCACGTGCCCGTCTCCTCGAGCCGCTTCATCGACAAACCCCCCATCTGTCGCCGGAGGTTGGCCGGTTTTGCGCGGCGAGCGCCGACACGCCACCGACGCCCGGCACCGGCGGTCCCCACCTGCTTGAGCGGCCGGATGGAGCCGAGCCGCCCCCAGCTGCTGCGCTGCTTCCAGTCGGGGGTCTCAGACGGCTCCAGCAGCAGCTGGCGCCCTTGGAAGTTGGGGAACTCGAACGCCACCCAGCTGCGCAAGGGACACGCACGGTCGTCGAGCGTCAAGCGTCGGCGAGCGGGTGCGTGTGTACGCGGTCGAACAACTGCCACGCACGGCGCGAGGCGGGCCTAAACCAGCGGCGAAGTCATAAGCAAGATAGTTGATTCACGGTCACCTGTGTGTTTCCCTTACCGCCATGGATCGTAACCGTATCGTGGTGGAGGGGTTTGCGTGTTCCTAAAAAAACTCCAGTGCTGTGTCACCTGGAGTCTAGCACTCCTGGTGGGGTCTCCCTTGGTGAACAGGTCTGAGGAAAGGCAAGGTTCCAGACAAATGTGGTTGAGCGTGAACCACCGAGTTCGCGGCAGGTTTAGTCCACGGGGCGCAACGGTTGTGCCGGCGATGAGCCGTTGATTTGGCGCGGCACTCCGGCCACAGGTGTGATCACCGTTCCGCGCGGTGATTGCAGACAACAGCTTCAGATTATACGCCGCAAGTCGTTAAACGTTCGCGTTTGCGCCGAAACGCGTCTGATGAAGAGAGACGAAGATTGAATTGATTGCAGAGTAGCAGCAGTGATTTGAACGGCCAAATTACCTGCATTAAAACAGAAAATTGGCACAAGTACGATACTCTTGGGACTGGCTCAGCCGGTTTGTTACAGTACGGAAGCTCGTGTCTGCTTCCCTATGATTGCTATGTGGCCTCAAGGTGCATATGGCCTGGCACAGGCGCCGTGGTGACGTCACCGCCACTTAGTGGCGAATGGCAATTGTTGTTGTTGCTATGTTGAATGTAATGATTGTGCAGCCCTGCGGAGAGCCAATGACAAAATCCGATCGTCATAATCTATATATAGTGAAGCAAATGTTTTTATGTATGTATGTAAATACGCACTGAGGGTGCCGGATTCAAATCCATCATAATTGCAAATTTTATCTGCACAACACCAAGGCTTCTGACGTCTAATTTCAGCTTTACATCCCACTCATTGAAACCTCAAAAACTCAGCAATATTATCACGGCGTGTGTATCGCGATGCGCCTCGCGATGCGCGTCGCGTCGCAATCGCTCACAGGCCGCCGTGGACGTGCAGCGAGCGCACGCAGCCCCCGCCGCCCAGCGGGTCCAGGCTGGGGGTCGCCTCCTCCAGCACCATCTCGCGGCCACGCAGGTCCTCGTGCGAGAACAGGCTGATGGACGGCTCCGAGAACACCTGCGTGGGAGGATCGCGTTGGAAGCGAGACGCGGCGGCTTACTTACAACCTGCACCCATCCATCCGTCCACTTTCTAAACCGCCTGTCCTGTTGAGGGTCACGGTGGCAGCAGCCCAAGGAGAGTGGACCAGACATCCCTTTGCTCAGCAACAGATTCCAGCTCCTCCTGGGGGATTCCCATCGTTCCCAGGCCAGCCGGAGGATATAATCTGTCCAGCGTGTCCTGGGTCGGCCTCTAGGTCTCCGCCCAGTGGGCCGTGCCTGGCAGACTTTCCGAGGGAGCCTTCCATTGTTAGAAGGCGCTTAATCTTGTACAGGGTTAAACTGGAGCCTCTCCCTGCAGACACAGGGCGCAAGGCAGGGCTATACCGAGGATGAGATGCCACTGCGCCATAGCGCTGCTCCCTAGTAACACAGCAAACATGGTTTGACTGCTGAACCTATTTGCCAGGTTTGTTCCAAGCAAAACGCGTGCCGCAGTGTTGAATCGGTAGCTGCTTACGATAGGAATTGGCCGGAGAGACTTGATCTGAGCGTCGAAGGAGAAAAATGATTCTGGGCTTGAGTAGCAGCCTTCCTCCAGGATGAACTCCCTCCCAGAGAAATCCTCGTTGCTGTAGAGCACCCAGCTGCACAGCACACACGGCACAGAACACAGCCTAAGCACAAGCAACGAACGCCTCTCAAGAGCTGCTCTTTCGGGATAGCCGTGTCGAGCGTTCCTCCTCTCCTCTCCTCAGCTCGACATGACCATCAGGTCAGAGCAGCTCCTGAGCAGCGCTTAATAATAATAATTATAAATGCTATTTATAACGCGTGGCACATATTCATTCAATTTCGATGGTATTCATTCGGAGAGAGAACGACTCGGAGGCGCGAGGAAACCGCAGAGCGGCGGAGGAGGCAGCCAGGCAGTTTTGCCAGCACCAACAAATTGCCACACACTGCGTCCTATATATTATCATGTTATCGGCCAATGAATTAACGAGTGACGACACAATGCGATCCTTAATGAAGTCGAGCGTACTGTGAAGGAACACCCTTCGAGGACTGTGCACCGTCTGCCTGACATCGCGACGGTCAGGTAAGGCCGCGGGCACCTACCAGCCCTTGAGCACGCGCGCCGAGCCCATGGTGGTCCAGCCGTCGGGCAGGGCCTTGAAATCGGCGTCCGCTGCGAGATGCATCCCAGCGAAATCTCTCTGCGAGTAGAGCTCCATCTGAACACAGTGGGGCAGCGGGAGGGTGAGGTTGCGAATCTGTCCCGGGACGCGACATCTCACGGAACAGGACCCAGTTATGAAGGGACGGCGGCGTCCAACGGAATTCACCGAGCTGGATGGACATGTGGAGATGTGTGAAAAGACGTCACGACTGGAACTATCGACAGCTGTCGCCTTGTCGATAGGAACAGAGCCAAAGCGTGCTCGACTAGCCGGAACAATTCCGACATTCGAAGTGATTTTTTTAGCAGGCACGACATATTAATAAAGAATAGATAACATTTATAACGTGCACATAATCATTCACTTTTTGAAGGTATTCATCTGAAGAGAGAATGACTGAGAGGCACGAGGAAACCTGGAGAAAGGGGGACACGGCTACGGAGTTAGCCGGCGCCAACCTGCAAGGCATTACATCATATATTATTATGATGCATTGATGTAGGTTTAAAACAATATATATTATGATGTTCTTGGCCAATTAATTAATGAGTGGTTTTTTTTTGGTTGTGGGAGGAAACCGGAGATCCCGGAAGAAACCCACACAGAACAGGGGCAGAACACACAAACTCCAAACAGAAAGGCACCCGAGGTGGGAATCGAACCGCCTCGGGCAGGACTTTCTTTCTGTGAGACGCGGATTTTGCCACTACATAGCCACCCTGTCGCAAACATAACTTGCTCTAGTGATGTCACTGAAGTGACACAATATAACATAAAAGCAATGGATAATTACAAATACTGCTGGGATCGTTACTTTGGGCTGAGTGAAGTCTTTGTGCGATATAAAGACTTGGGGGATTTCCTACTGCAAGGCATTGGGAAGTCACGGAATAAAAAAAAAAAACTGAATTGGGTATCCGTTCTTTATTCGATCGAAGATTTAACCAAAACACTTCAATATCAAATATTCTTACCCTGGCTTTAGACGTCATTTCCACACTTCGCTCCTGGAACACAACAATCAATTTCAGTTTAAACCGCAAAGAATGTTCATTCATTTCATTTCATCATTATCTATAACCGTTTAATCCTGTACAGGGTTGCAGTGAGCCGGAGCCTATTCCCAGAAGACACACGGTGCAAGGCAGGGCTATATGCAGTATGGGACGCCAGTCCACTGCAGGACACCGGGGGTATTTTAGTCAAGCCAATGAACCGAAGCAGCATGTATTTAGACGGCGAGAGGAAACCGGAGTACTCGGCAAAAACCCACACAGACACGGAGAGAACACGCAAACTCCGCACAGAAAGGCACCCGAGCCGGGAATCAAACCCGGGACTTCTTGCTGTGAGGCGGCAGCGCTGCGCACTGTGCCGCCATGCCGCCCAGCAAACAATGTGTATATGGGAGCCAGGGATAGTGTGAGGGAACCTTACCAGTCGGATAGGCCTAATGGAGGCCAGAGTGGGACTATGACCACCCCAGTCTGCCGGTGTCGCATAAAATCCTTTCTCCAGGACAAACATCTGCCCCATGAAGTCCTCAAGCTCAAACGCGATCCACCTGTGTGCCCGACACACACACACACATACACAACGACCAACGTTTTGATTAGTAAATGCAGTGTAATACTTGACACGGGATGTGTTTAAAAATCGCTTTCCAAAGCTGCTCTTCCGTGTTGAGCGCTCCCCAGCTCTCCTCCGCGACATTTCGCCTCCCACGTTGGAGGCATCTTCATTCACCGAGCTGTGAAAACCTACAAAGGCGGTATACGTCGCCGCGCGCGCAAAGCGATTGCGAGAGTGTAAAACGCGCGGTGTGGACGACGAGGGGCGGCGACGGCACGCACACGCCGCGCTCGACGGAGACGGAGGTGGTGGTGGGCGCGTAGCCCACGGCCTGCACGTCCGGCAGCGAGTCTCCCTCCACGCTCAGCTCGCGGCCCTCGGGAGATCCGGGCTGCTCCAGCAGGAGCACCCGCGGCTCCGCAAAGTCCTGCACCGCACACGGCGACGGCGTCAACAACGGCAGCAGGGATTCCCCCCCATGGCAGTGGTCGTTAATCGTTACTGCAGTCTGCACCCGCTATTTGGTTCTCAAAATATGTTCTCATACTCGTTGTTAATAAATACATTTATAATACAGGAGGGTGGCACAGCAGCACGGTGAGTAGCACTGCCACCTCACAGCAAGGAGGTCCCGGGTTCGAATCCTGGCTCGGGTGCATCGCTGTATGGAGTTTGCATGTTCTCCTTGTGTCCGCATGAGTTTTCGCCGGGCACTCCGGTTTCCTCCCACAGTCCAAAGACATGCTGCTGCATAGGTTAATTGACCTGCTGACTAAATTTCCCCCGGTGCTCTGTGATGGAATGGTGTCCTATCCTAGGTATAGCCCTGCCTTGCAAACGCATTTGCCTATGGCTGTCTGTAAGCGTGGAGGTTACGCTTGTCTGCTGTAAGGTGTCGGGCTGTGTGATTCGGACGCCTGTGTGGTCATTCCGTGGACTTTGTCTGGTGTCGGCAGCTCCAGTGTTCACTGTCGCCACGCCTGGTTTACTGCTGTGCTTACAACCGTGCCCGACATTGTGCCGGATTTTAGGGTTATTTGGCCACAGGCAAAGTAACTGTAATGTCTATGAGTACCTGTTTGCCAGTATACAGGCGATATAAAAAGAGAAAGGTTTATCTCTTTCTGGCAATAATACATGTGTTAAGATCTTAAAAACACCAGACACCTTTCACAAGGTGTCAAGTTTGCAAAAAAACACATTCTTGAGATCCTAACACTTGTAATATTGCCAAAAAGGGTAAAACCTATTCTCTTTTGACATCATCCGTGGACTGGCAAAAAGGTATTCATAGATATAACAGCTTGACCCGACCTACTAATGCAATGTTGACACCTTGTGAAAGGTGTCTATGTGGCGTTTTAAGCCCTTAACACTTGTATTATTACTAAAAAGGGTAAAAACCTTTTCTCCGTTGACATTAACCGTGACGTACTTACAGCAAATATGGGTCTTATGGAGGCGAGTGACTCGTTGCAGCCTCCCCATTCTTGCCAGCTGCAGTATTCGCCTTCCTCCAGGATGTACTGCCGACCGGTAAATTCAGGACCTTCGTAACCGACCCACCTACAGCGGCAGACGCACTCCTCGTTAGCCCGCCTACGTCCATATCCGAGCCTTCGCTGTTAACGATTGACAGGTGAAATATTAATAATTTGAAATTACAATTCAGAACTCGCACAGTATTCGCTCAATGTCGAAGTTATTTCTTCGACTCGGAGGCGTTTTTCTCCTATCATTCGCGACGTTTCGCCTCCGACGTCGGAGGCATCTTCCGCCTTTGCGTCACCTCGTCGGAAAGTGTCGCTTTATATACGTGTGTTCCTGCGATGCCATTTGTCACATGATCCAGAGCGCTAACGAGTCCATTGAATAATAATAATAATTTTAAATTTATAACGCGCACATATTCATTCAATGTCGAAGGTATTCATTCGACGAAAGGACGACTCAGAGGCGCGAGGAAAGCGCAGAGAGGCGGAGGAGGCAGCTAGGCGGTTTGCCGGCGCCATATTGCCACACACTGCTTCCTATATATTATGATGTTATCGGCCAAATCATTAATGAGTGTTTATTTAACTTCTATTCTTCCAATCACTTTTTTTTTGCAACGACGATGACACGGGGGCAATGCAACTTGGAACCAATCTGCCGCAGGGCAACGCACGGTGTAGCGATCGGCGCGGGAAACACGCGCGGACACTCACACTCCGGCCGGGATCCGGATGGAAGCGACGCCCCCGGCGGAGTCACCCCCGAAGACTTCGGCCAGCGAGGGATTCTCCAAAAACACCTCCCTGTGCTGCCCTTCAAAGTTTGGCTTCTCGTACAAAATAACCTGAGAGGGGCGACGGACGAAAGACAAAGTGTGCCGCTGGTTCAACGAACAAACAAGAAAACACAATTAATCGATAACACTGCCCTACAAGAAAATACATGTACCCATACATCCGTTGTCAGAAACCGCTTAATCCTGTAAAGGGTCGCGGTGAGCCGGAGCCTATCCCGGCAAACACAGGGCACAAGGCAGGGCTATAACCAGGACGCCAGTCCATCACAGGGCACTGGGAGGAATTTAGTCAGCAGGCCAATTAACCTATGCAGCAGCATGTCTTTGGACTGTGGCAGGAAACCGCAGTGCCTGGCGAATACCCACGCGAACACGGGGAGAACATGCAAACTCCACACAGAAAGGCACCCGAGCCAGGATTCAAACCCGGGACCTTTTTGCTGTGAGGCGGCAGCCCTACTCACCGCGCCACCGTGCCACCCTGAAAATCCATATAATGTATAGGTATTTCTATGAAGAGCTGCTCTTTCGGGATAGCCATGTCGAGCATTCCTCCTCTCTCCTTCAAGACATTTCCGTTTCAACGTTGGGGGCTTCATCTGACTTTGGGTGATCAGGCTTTGATGATGCCTCCAACGTGGGAGGCAAAACGTCGCGAAAGAGAGAGGAGGAACGCTCAACACGGCTATTCTGAAATAGCAGCTCTCGAGAGCGATTCCCAAAACATCGAGCCGTGAAAACCTACATCCATACACAAAGTATGATACATATTCGGCAACATGTTGGCCAATGTCTCTTCTTTATCGGCCATTGCCTGTAGCGCTGCCGATGTGGCAGCTAGGTCACGGACCAGAGAGCAGCCGAGCGTTGAACACGCTCAGGCGTGACGATGATCCGCAGTCCGAACAATCGGAGGTTTAGCCGCACCATCCGTGACACAGGCATTAGCGCGAGAGACACGCTCACAATCATCACGCCGCGGCCGGACTTCGCCGAGCGCTTCGGTGAGAAGAAGACGACGGGATGCGTTTCAACTCTCGGTGGAGCCGTCACGCACAGGGCAGTTTAAAAACAAGAACGACTGCACTGTACCTTCGCTTCGTTCGGCCTCTCCACCTTGATTTCTCCCTTTAATAGAAGAAAGACAATAGATGTTCATGTTATTCACGGCATTTGCTTGTATACAACAGTTGTTATAGTTATTTCATAAGCGCTCGGACTTAAGGTGCGTTTAATGTCCTTCTCTCGTCGATATTCTCTCGTAGAATGAATATCTTCAACATTGAATGAATATGTGCGCATTAAAAATGTAAAATTAGTATTTTTATTAATGTTTTTGTCATGTCCGTTGGTAAAATGTTAGTGTCAAAGGTCAGCGTTCTGCGCTTCCGTATCTTGCCCACGACCAGGCGTGGAATTTACGAGTGCTATAAATAGTCTTATTATTATTGCGAAATGGCTCTTGTTCATAGCACATAAATGTCATCCATTATATCATTTTGCCTTTCAAGGCAGTGTTATTGACGGATGTGCGGAGTTTGTTCACTATCCACGCTTGTGCACCACTGAACGACGCCGTAGCAACATAAATCCTCCGTAGAATAGGCAGATTGTTCAACTACTTAAATCATCGGATAGTCCACCTTTACCTCAGACACACTTCTCTGGCCATGACGTTTCGTGGAGGACTGGACTGCTCCCAGGGGTAAAAGCAACTTGTATCTCTTACCGGTATGCTCATACCACAACCCCCTTCCCACTTTCTTACTGGTATGCCGGCCCAGACTGTACTGGCTTACTTTCACCTCTGACCGAACAACTAACGAGAGGCCGTACCATTTTGAGGGGCCGCAGCGATCCTATGCGAGGCTGGATCCCGTCCCAGCACTCCATCGTGGGGTATTCTCCCGGCTCCAGGATGCTGATGAGCTCCACATAGTGGTATCCCAGGTACAGCAGCCACCTGGGACAGGGCAAGCAATCAGGAGAGCACAAACCGTTCCTGTTAGTTACAGACGTTTGAGCGGTAATATCTGCGCCTCACAGAAAGAAGGTCCTGCCCGAGGCGGTTCGATTCCCGCCTCGAGCGCCTTTCTGCTTGGAGTTTGTGTGTTCTCCCACCCTGTTCTCCGTGGGTTTACTCCGGGTTCTCCAGTTTCCTCCCATAACTAAAACCTCGTAAAACTAATTGGCCGACAGCAGTGTCAGACGTTCCTCCTCTCTCGTTCGCGACGTTTCTCCTCCCACATCGCAGGCACCGCAAGGCCGCAAAGTTGGGAGGCGAAACGTCGCGAAGGAGAGAGTGAGGGGTCGGCGAGCGTGGGCGGTGGCGACGGGACGCACACTCCGGAGTTGATGACGATGGAGTTGACGGACGGCTGCATTCCGTACACCTCGACCTTCTCGGCGTCGTCGGACACGATGATGTCCGTCCCTCGGAACCCCTCCTCCGAGAAGAGCACGATCTCGGGGATGGAGTGGTTCTGCCGCAGCGGACCGAGCGCGCACACACACATCGTTGGATTCAGTCCGGGCATGAGCTGTTCCAGGGATTCACCGCGGTAACACTGTACGCGTTGTTCAGTCAGGTTTCATCGAAGCTGGAAGGAAACGATGAGCTGTGTAGCGCTTTTTGACAGTTGTCCAGCAGGGATGGGCAAACAGGTTGCATGTTCTCCCCGTGTCCGTGTGTGTTTTCGCCGGGTATTCTTGTTTCCTCCCACGGTACAAAGATTCCACTGCCTAGGGTAATTGTCTTGACTAAATTGCGCCCGGTGCCCAGATGTTGCTACTTGCTTGCCCCTCGCGCTGGACAACTGTCAAAAAGCGCTACATAGAGCTGCTAAGAGTGACCGCCAAGCACCAACAGGTTGTTACATCCTGCTGCAGGGCTACGTCTTTCTGGAGTCCTGGCGATGGCTCCAGCGTGGGAGGTGAAACGTCGACAACGAGAGACACGGCCATCCCCAAAGAGCAGCTGTCGAGAGTAATTCTCATACACCGGTCTGCTGCCACCGCGACCCTCACCAGGACAAGCGGTTTAGAAAATGGATGGACGGTGAAAACCTATGTGAATACACCAAGACGTTTAACCAGACGGATGAATGCTGGTTCATCCAAACGTGCGGTAACGTGAGCCACACGGCTATCAGCTGTCAGAGCCCGACACTCACTTGACAGGAGCGTGACACACACCTAACCCTATCTCTGACTCACAATAGCAGTGGGAGAGCACGCATTGAATAACTTCTTTCCGGGAATTGAAATCTTGCATTACGCCCTTCGTATCCGATCGAAACCGGTTTGGCCGACATCTCAGCGTCGTCAAGATTAAAACGCGACGCCCGTTCTCGAAGAAGCAAAATCTCGAAAAGGGATGCCTTCCAAGACAAAACATCTCGTGTTGGCACTCCCTTGGAATCTGAGGCTGCATCTTCAGCACTGAGACAGACAGGTTTGCGCAATGAATGGGCTTCCTTTAAAAAGACAACAAAAAATACTTTTCACGATAAAGCTATTCAATAATAATTGCCATGTTTGTAACGTGCGGAATGGAAGATATGAACATTGTTTGCTGCACAAAGGTCTTTACGGAAAATAGGTGTGACTGTGCACAATGCTCACATCACTGTTGACAGGGGAATCCTTTCTCTTCAAAAGTCAGGGGTGTCCAACTATTGGTTAGGTGAGGCACGGTGGTGGTTATTGGTTAGGGTTAGGGCTGGCACTGTGGTGCGGTGAGTAATGCTGCTGGATCGAGTGCCTTTCTGTGTGGAGTTTGCACCTTCTCCCCATGTCCGCCTGTGTTTTCGCCGGCTGCTCTGGTTTCCTCCCATAGTTCAAAGACGTGCTGCTGCCAAGGTTAATTGTCCCGCTGACTAAATTGCCCCCGGTGCCCTGCGATGGCCTGGCACCCCGTCCTAGCTCTAGCTCTGTCTTGCGTCCTGCATCAACCGGGATAGGGTCCGGCCCACCGCGACCCACTTACAGGTTTAAGCATGGGCCGAGAAAGAAGGAACGAACAACCAAACTAATCTACTCCACAACGACGCGAACGATTATTTCGCCGCGATTACTTTGACGACGCGCTTGATGGAGCCGATGACGATTTTCGGCAACGCAGGCTCGTCGGCCTCCTCCACCGACCCCTGTCCGGCCGTCCCCGTCATGGGGCCCACTCCCTGCTCCTCCACGAAGCCCTCCCCCCACGGGTCCGTCATCTCCTCCTCGCCCTCCTCCAGCGCAAAACACTCGCCCGTGAAGCCCGGCTCGCGGTACACAAGCCACCTGTCGCGCGCACGCCCGCCACACACACATACACACACGTCAAGACAAAGGGAACACCTCCTGTGTAGCCTTGAACAGACTGATGGGGGTAAGTGCTGTTAGCGAGCACCTGTGCAGGTCAACACCGCACATGATGGAGTGGGTGGGTGGCCTGCACCACGCCCAGCCGTATTTGTCTCCCTCGTGGCAGTGTTTACACATAGACAAAGATCCCCCGTGAAGCCTTGAACAGACGGCTGGGGCAAGTGCTGTTAGCGAGCACCTGTGCAGGTCAACACCGCACACAATGGGGTGGGTGGGTGGCACCACGCCCAGCCGCCTTTGTCTCCCTCGTGGCGGTGTTTACACACCACGTGTTTACACACCACATTTGAGGCTGACTCGACCTAGGGGAGGCCCCAGGACCGGTTCAGAAAATCGTCACTGGTGGTGAGTGGTGGTGGATGAGTGGTGGCGGTGAGTGGCGGTGAGTGGTGGTGAGTGGTGGCGGTGAGTGGTGGTGAGTGGTGGTGAGTGGTGGTGGGTGGTGGTGGCGGTGGGTGGTGGTGAGCGCGTCGGATGACTCACCCGCCTCGCACCACCCTGAGCGAGATGGTGGTGGGCAGATCCCACTCGGTGGCGTCGGGAACGTCCGAGAACAGCTCTATCTTCTTCCCGGTGAAGCCCGGCTCGTAGAAAATCACCATCTGCGGCGACACGTTCAAAACGACGGTCAACGCAAAAGGCGTCGGAGCCAGCGATGGCAGGGTAAAGGGGCAGCCCCGCAATTCCTGATTTTGCCACTCACGGTGGTAGCTCTGTGACGACGGCATCTAGGGAGCTGCTAACTTGGCACCGAGCCTTCAATGGTTTTGCATGGCCTTAAAGTCCACCTAGCCTGGCACAAGCGCCGTGGGGGTGTCATCACCACCTAGTAGTGAATGACGGCTGTTCTTGCTGGGTAGGGTGTGGATCATTGGCAGCACTTTAGCAGTGAAATTTCATGGCCACTTTCCCATAGAACATTGTGTGAAAAATTTAACAGCGTCGCTCAGTAAAGATTAATTCAGCTTATTACCAACAAGGCTTTACTGAATGATAAAATAACATTCGAGCCTTACAATTGATTCCAAGGGGTGACTCATCCGTACGTGAGTAGTGCTTGCAGTTTTGGCATTTCAGAAGCAACCGCAGCCCACACCGAGCTGTGCCAAGACCGTGAAGCCAACTCAACCACTCGTCTGCCCTTCGGAGCCTAAAGGCGCAGCCCTGCAAATGCCTGCTCACTCCACTGCTGGCAGAAGGGCCTCCGCTAGACATAGCTATAGGTAGCCCGTTTAGAAGTTAAAATTGGATCAAATTTACAATTTCTAACGCGTGGCACAATCTATGTGTACTTTTTTTGCCAGCATACAGATGATGTAAACGGATCTCATTATATCGCGTGGCACAGTATTCGTTCAATGTCGAAGGTATTCGTTCGAAGATAGGTTGGCCAAACGTCTGGAAGACGTGGAACTACCCACACTTTACCCCACCGTACGCGGCCTGCCGATCAACTGATTGCGGTGTGCCACGCTGTTTGTCGGTGGAAGGGCGGGGGATTTAATAAACCTGCGTTTATTGTTTTAACTGCCAGGCAGGGAGGTTGTGGCAGTGACCTCTGGATTGCAAGTCCAGTGTGGTCACCATTACACCGCGACAGCATCGACAATACAGTACGGTATTGATGGTTGGCCTTCAGAGCTGTTCTTTCGGGATAGCCGTGTCACTGAGCAATCTCCCTCGCGACGCTTCGCCTGCCACGCTGGCAGCGTCATCAGGCGTGGGAGGCGAAACGTCGCGAGGGAGAGCGGGAGATCGCTCGACACGGCTATCCTAAAAGAACAGCTCTGAAGAGCAACCATCGTGAATCGAGCCGTGAAACCTACATCAATTCAGTGCGGTGGTATTGGTTGAGTGGAGAGTTTGGAGCTGTAAACCTCACAACACAATGGCACAATGGTACCACAGCGATACCTATACACGTTGAAGCCTTGCGTATTTCACGTGGAAGGCATCGGAAGGTTAAGATATGGTTGTCAAAAGGATATAAGTCACTGTACCTCTTCTGCGACGTTTACAATGCGTGCAACAAATAACTTATCCTCTGAACTTACTGTAGTTTTGTTTACTCAAAGTTCATTACCAATAGCATGCGATAACCCGGCAGTGTTTATTTTACACGTGTGACTGTCCTGAGAAGCCCTAGAATGGGGGAAACTGGTCCAAAGTACATGTATTTAAGCAATCATTTCTAAGTATATATTTCAGCATATTTAAGCTTTTGATCTTCCAAACCATCTCTATTATTATAACGTTAATCGGCCACAAATTGTATGGTCTTCTTTAATCGCTAATTTTCCCATCACCTTGTAGCCTTCCAAAACATTGACAAATCACAGTTGTCAGGTCCAGCACTCAATCATAGTTATTTACAGTAATTAATTTGGCGTTCCTGGACTGCGGAGCTGTTTCTCACGGGTTTTGTTGACAAGTCGCAAAATCGTCATCAATAAACTATTTTGGTGAGGTGGGGTAAGTACTTAATTCTTTAATCCATCCGTGTGAAGTTTTCATTATCATAATTCTAATGAATGCCTTGTATACACAGGGCCTCTCCAGGTACTCAAAATTTTCTGCCACAAGCCAAATGTTTTAATGGTAATAGCAAAACATCCAACGCAGGAACCTTTCCTGACAAAGTCTTGAGAATGTGTGAGAATGTGTGAGCATTTTCTGTGAGGGTAAGAATTGCTCTCAAGCGCGGTTTTTCTTAATAGCCGTCTCGAGTGTTCCACCTTTCTCATTAAGGACGTTTCGCCACCCGCGTTGGAGGCATCATTATTACGTTGGAGGGGACAGTCGACCCCAGGGGGCATAAGCACAATGCGGACGGGAACGTGGAGGGTGTCGGGGGTGGGGGGAACCTGAGAGGACAGCAGGTGTGACAGAAATCACGGGAGTGCAGGCAGAGAGATGGACTCCTTTTTTGACGCCAGAACAGCACAGAGGGCTACATATTTGGTTCAACATACTCGGCTTCGCCTAGACACGCCTGGACACTCTGGACGCCTGAGGGATGCCTCCAACGTGGGAGGCGAAACGTCGCGACGGAGAGAGTAGGACGGCTCGAGACGGCTACCCGAAAGAGCGGCTCTCGAGAGCAACTCTCACATATCGAGCCGTGAAAACCTACATATCGAGCCGTGAAAACGCAAACAGCAGTAACGTTACAACACGCCGCAGCGTTGCAGCCTTACCTTTCCCGGCCTTGGGTTTACTTTTCTTTCGCCTTCCTCCTCCGGATTCTGCCGGAGAGATCACAAATGCCCAATTTGCAATAGCTGCATCATCATAATTCTTAGCCACGCTCAATCCACTGCTGGATGAAAGCATTCCCTTGTGGCCGTCGCCCCTCGCAATCCTACTACAAGTAAGCAACAATCCATGCGGAACGCCATTCAGCGATCCATGCAAAGCAATTAGATTGAGGAGTCACGCATCGGCAGTAAATTGCAGGTCCTCTGCCCGCGGTTGTTTTTTTTATGGGTCACGTACGCGTCCCAACAGTAAAAAAAAGTAAAGCACACTGGCAACTTTGTCTTGTTGTTCACTGCAGCGTTTAAAAGGAAGCTACGTGAAAAGCATAATACGCACCGCGGATTGCGTGTTCGCATTAACCGCACTGTGTGTGTGTGTTCCACCTCGACATTGCAGGTGTTTTTTTTAGATTTAAAATTGCAATTTTTAATCGAATCTGCTAATTGTTCGACTGGTAACATTTTGCTTGACTATGTATTGATAATTTCGCGACGCCCTCGCTTCAAATGGCAATGCACAGAGAACAAAGGCCCTTGCGACATTTTCAGTTCCATACATCTAAAAATACAAAACAAATCCAGCATGCCAATTGGTAAAGCCACTGCACACACGCTAACCGCAACCCTTTAGCTCCGTCTATAATCTCAGAGACTGACAACGGTTTGCCAGCACGCGGCACGCACGTCAACAAACAAAAGCTCGCAGATCCCCGCGCGACTCGGCGCCGCCGACACGTGCACAGGGGTAAAGGTGCGGCCCTGCAGTCGCACCGAGCGGCTCGACAGAAGGAAAAAAAATACAACTCACTTGATCTCCGTTGGAGGGGCCTTGCTGCAACACGCCGGGCAGCTGCAGGTCGGCAAAGCCGCCGATCGGCAGCAGGTGCTCGGCACCCGGCGGAGCGTCTGGCAGGAGGCCGCCGTCGCCCGACGCTCCGCGCCGGAGCGCTTCCGCGGGGGTCGCGTCCCTCGAGCGCGACGCGACGTCCAGCGGCGACGCGTGCGGGAGCGGGAGCGGCTGTCGCTGCAGCCAGCTCGCGTCGAAAGCCGCAGCGTGCCCGCTCGGCGGCGCGGGCACCCCTCCGCGGCCGGCGCCGCCAACCGCCGCGCCGACGTCTCTCAGCTGAGACATCGCAGACGCGGCCGAAGCAAACGGGTCTCTCGGAGACGAGAGGCTGGCGGCGTCGGGCCCCTCGCGCGCCGCCGCGCCGCCGCCGCCGCCGCCGGGTTTCGGGTTCGCCCCGGCGCCGGCGGGGTCCGGCGTCTGCGCCGAGCCGCGCGCCTCCGGGCCGCCGGCGTCGAAGCCCTTGAACGAGAGCGACGACTGCTTGTAGAAGCTGGAGAACTTGTTGTGCGGCGGGGCGCTCGCAGCGCCGCCCTCGGCCTTCCCCTCGGCGTCGTCGCCGAGCTGGCCCGGCGCCCTGTCCTTGCCGAAACCGTTGTGCAGACTCTGGTGGCCCACCATGGACTTGAGGCTGCGGTTCTTGATCTGCTCCTTCAGCAGGTTCATCGTCTTGGTCTTTTGGAAGTCGACCGACGGCAGCTCGGACTTGCCGCTGCTCTTCGCGGCCCACGAGCTCACGCTTTGCGGGTCGTCGGGCGGCCGCGCGGCTTCGCCCGTCTTGGCCTCGTCCCTCGGCGCAACGTCATCGGCGGCCGCGGCGTCTCGATTCCCGGCGAATCCCTCGGCCAGCGGCGACGGCTTCGGGCCCCCGCTCGCCGCGTCCGCGCACGGGAAATACCTCTGCCGCCTGGCGCCGCCGGCCGCCGCCGCCGCCTCGTCGCCCTCCTCCTCCAGGTCCTCCTCCTTGATGGGCGAGAGCAGCAAGAACGGCTCGAAGGCCGGGTTGTGCCGGCTGGGCCGCTCTCCGTTCGCCGCCGAGGAGTCCGCCGCCGCGGACCCGTTCTGAAACATGTCCTCGATCACCTCCACCTCCGGGCAGAGCTCCGCGGGCGCGGGCCCCGGCAGGTAACGCCGGGAGCCGGGCTGCTCCGCCGGGACCGCGGCGCCGTCCGAGGCCCGCGGCGGCGAGGGCGCCTCGTCGCGGGCGGTCTCGCCGGCCTGTCCCGCGACGGGCGACGCGTTGCTGCCGGCGCTCACCTCCGTCGGTTCCGCAGTGACGGCGTTTGCAACGGCTTGCTGCTGCTGTTGTTCCTGATACTGTTGTTGTTGTTGTTTCAGTTGCTGCTGCTGCAATCTGTCGGTGACGTCGGGCAACTGCGTTCCAGGTTTCGTGACGGACGAGCAGTCCGTGATGCCCATCACCGAGGGCACCGATTGCTGCGGCGCTTTATCTTCCGCTCCGAACGAGGGTTTTTCTATTGACGCGCCCGCAGCCTGCTCGGCACCCGCGGAACCTGCCTCAACATGCTGCTGCTGCGAAGGTTCTCCTTGGGCCGTGACGTGAGTTTCGCTGCTGCTGCCTCCGCCGCCGCCGGTGTCTGAAAGCAGAGGAGCGCTCGCTGCCGTCGACGCACCGGTTGGTGCGGGTTGCGTACGCGCGTCCGATTCGACGGAATTAATGTCCTGTGACGGTTCAGCGGCAGAGCCGGCTTTCAAGGGGCTTTGTGTTTGCTCTGCCGACGGGAGCCCTTCAGCGTCCAGGATGCTTGAGATTACTTGCGCGTCAGAACCGGTTTTGCCTCGGAGGTCCGCTTCGACTTTAAAGTCCATCGGCGTTCCCGTCTCGGCGGCAGCCGCGCTCACCGCGGCCGGCGCCGCCGCCGTCACCGCCACAGGTGTCGCAGACGTCTCCCCGTCTTCCAATTGCTTCTCCGCTGCTGGCCGACGAGCGTGTTCGTTTGCGTGGGCAGGCGCGCCCGCTCGCTGCGAGTCTGAACCCGGGGTGGCGGTGGCCGCGGGAGTGGGCGAGCTCTCCTTCGCCGTCGTCTCCGTTTTGATGACGGCGTTCTCGGAGCCCGGAGCCACGGCGGAGCCGCCGCGATCCGCCGCTCCGTCAGGCGGTTGCCGTGATACGCCCGCGACGCCCGTTCCGCCCTCGGCCACCACCACGCCGTTTGCCGCCGCCGCGTCGCCTTTATCCTTGGCAACGGTCTGGACGGGCAGATTGGCACCCATGGCATCGCCGTGACCGAAGACCTCGCAGCTGGCGCCGGCCGGGGTTCGCGTCGCCCCGCTCGCGGCGTTTGACGCCGTCGAGCCGGGCGGCGCATTCCAATCGGCGGCGCATTCCTCTGGCATGTCGCCCGCTTTGTCGGGCGTGGAATTCAGCCCGCCCTTGGGCTTGGTCTCCGAATCACCGGAGAGGACTTTGTCCGGCTTCGCGGTGGGTTTGGCTTCCGCGGGCTTTGACGTCGGCGTTTTTCGAGAGATAACCGGGCTGCGCTGATTCGCCTCGTCGCCGCCTTTCGCCGGCGCCCGCGAGCTGCCGTCGCCGCCCGAGAACGGGCTGGGCCTGCGGTCCCGCGCGTTCGCCCGCGCCTTGGCCGGGCTGCTGCCGGCGTCGGCGTCTTTCTCTTTCGGGCTGGACAGAGGAGTGCCGGCCTTCGCGGGGGCTCCCGGCGACGTCCGATTTCCCTGAACCACCACGGTCTTCTTGGTCTTCGTGTGCTGCGAAATCTGCGTCTTCACAGACTGAGAGCCGTCGCCGTCGAAACCCGTCGGGAAACCGGGGCCGACCTTGTCCTTGGGCGTCACGATCTCCTCTATGGTCACGATTTCCGTTTCCTCGATCACCACCTCCTTCCGGCCGTTCCCCTGGCCGTCGGGCAGCTGCCCCGCGTCCCCTTGCTCGGACGACGCGACCGTCGTCGCCTTGGCCTTGAGCGACCGCACGGCCTCCCCGTCCTCCTTACCGCCGGCCTTGGGCAGCCTGCCCGGGGTCTTCCTCAACACCTTGCTCCTGTCCGCTCCGTTGGCGGCCCTCGCGGCGTCCGGCTGCGCCGCGTCCTCCGAATTGTTCGCCTCGCCCGCCGAAGCCGGCGACTCGGAGCCGTTGTCGTCGAACGACTTGGAGGTGGGTCGCGGCGGCCGCTTCTTCAGCTTCACGGCGCCCTGGTACGTGGCGTACGACACCGAGCCGCCGCGCGGACCCGCGCCCGGCGAGTCCTTCGGAGCGTCCTTCGCCTGCGACGCCGAGCCGGGCCCGTGGGGTTCCCCGCTCGCGGCCTCGACGCCCTCCGCGGGCTTCGAGGGCGTGGGCCGGTCTCTCTGAGGCCTCATGAGCCGTATCGTCTTCTCCGTCTTGTGTTCCTCTTCCGCGTCGTTTCGCGCCGGTTTGTTAAGGGCGTCGGCGGATGCCGGTCGGCCGTACTTCGCCGGCGGGTTGAGGAGATTTACGGCGGGTTTCCTATAGATGAAATCAACCGGTCACCAATAATCCGGCTACTTTCAATCTTTACCCAGGATCGTATTTGTTCCCGAGACTAATTTTGGAAGAGGGTGCTGCTCTGTGAAGTTTGGCCAATTTATTTTTTAATATATTTCCGTGCCAATTGACACTATAGTTTCTGCACGAAATCCTTTGCAGTCGTTTTGTCAATCGACTGCTGGATGAAGGCCTCCCCCCCACATTCAGTGTGATAAGGGTTGTTTGACCATACCTCACCACACTGGTCTGGACCAATTGGTGAAGGGAAGAGCCCAGGACTGGTTCAAATATCACTCGCCACTGATGTTAGCCGTGGCCAGGTACAAACTCTGTCAATAAAAGTAACCTTAATGTAAAAAAAAAGTAATCTGCCAAGCAGTTAAGATTCGTATAATTCCCGCTTTAGAATTATTTTTAAGGTAGAGCAACCTCACCAAAATTAGGAGATTTATTTTGAGATACAGTCATGTTGTTGGTCGGTGAAAACAAACAAAAGATTACAATTATTAGTGAAGGCAAAAAAAGTCAACACATGCGTTAATTAACAGCATGACCCTGGAGGGAATAATAGACAATATACATTTCTGGAAATGACCCTTCTTCATAGAAATCTCTGTTATGAAGAATGAGCATTGTCCGAAATATCGCCTGGATTATTTCCACGTCAACGTGTTGAGTTTTTTTGTTTATTCTGCTCGTGCACCGCTGCCAATGCAGCTGCAGCAGCATTCATCATCGTCACCAAATCGCTTGTTTAGTAAAAGTGTGTGAGCGACACATGCTTCCATGATATGGACGTGCCCACAATCAGTGTGAGAGCAATGAAGGTGCTCGATTAGACATGCTTGGTTGAGGTACGCACAGAGTCACAAGGACACAACGCATCCCATTGAAACCGTCACCTTTTGAGTTGAGATTTCAGTTGAGATGAACAAAAAAAACATCACACACACGGTTATCGTGAATTGTTCGTGGAGTGTTAGTAAACGTCGTTAAAAGGCTGTTTCAAAAGTCCGCAACTATAGAGCGAAATTCAACGCACCTTTCCGTTGCGTCGAGCGAAATTCAACACAACTTTCTGGTGAGTATGGAGCGGTGCTCAGCTCCTGTTTAGAGCGCTAAGCCAGTTACAGAAATTCCACATTCCCATGGTAGGGATGAGTCAAACCATTGGAGAGCCAACGCTCAAAGTGGCGCTCGTTAAGTCGCAACCCGATTTCGATCAACCCACCAGCTACTTTGACAACATTGTTAATAAATCAGCGACTGGAAGCGCCGATGTGACAATAGTGCGCACGTTTGAAACAGCCCTCAGATTCACAAATCAGACACGGATGTGCGTTAACCCACGATGGAACACGCAGCAGCAGACGACAGCCAGCAACCGTAACGATTCCGCCAAACCATGGCAGGACGCCGCGGTGTTGGTTTACACGAATCTATCGACGCAAATCAACACGCCCCCTTCCACAGATTCCAGCCCCAATTAGCGGGTTAGTGAAACCGAGAGCCATCGGCCTCCGGCGACGGACGGCCGGTCCCCTCGGCACGGTACCTACGTCGTGTGCATTGCTCGCTTACAAGTATACGGTTCTCTGACTGACAAAAGCCGCCTCGTCTTCGCCGCGTGAAAGCTGTGCCTCGTCTGACCTCGCGCCGCCCCTCCCGGCCTTGTCTACGAAGGCCGACGAGCGGAACTGCCCGAAGGTTTTCTCCGCGGCGCCTCGCGGGCTCTGCGGGCTGTGCGGACTTTGCGGACTCCGCGGGGCCCGGGGGTCCTGGGGGCTCCTGGGAGCCCGAGTCGCGTTCGGGGGCTTGCGCCGCGTCTCGCCGTCGCCTCCGCCGCCGCCGGTGACGCCTGCGGCGTTCGGAGACAGCTGCGGGGACGCGGGGGCGTCCATGTCGCTGCCGGAGTCCCGCGCCGCGTCGCCGACCTGCAGCGTGCTCCTGTACAGCTGCGCGGCGGGGGAAAGACGCGCGCGCGGGAATATCGCTTCAGAAAATAATCGTAGGCCGCCGGTGTTGTGCACCGTGAGCGGGAATCGAACTCGGGTCCGCCGGGTTTTTGTAGCCCAGCGCGCTAAACCCACTGCAAACACACGAAGATAAGATCCCCCGTATACCCTTAACAGACTGTAGGGTCAAGTGCCGTTAGCGAGCACCTATGAAGGCACACACACGCACGGCCAGATGCACCCGCTAGCAGGCAGGTACACAGGATAGGCGTCACAAACGTAGTGTCTTTACACAGCAGCTCTGTGCGTGAATACAGCTGCTTGGATATAGGGTCCGGGATCTTGCCAGAGCTGGGGCCGTTGTGTGAATGGTACGCCGGCCTGCCGTGTAATGGGAACGAGCAGTATGGCAAGTAGGTGTAGGAAAGGCCGCCCCTCCATGACACACTATTAACAAAGACAACGACCACCTGTAACAGGCTAAACACGCTGCTGGCGAGTGCGCTATTCGATAGCACCTATGAAGGCCGGGCACGGCACTCGAAGAGGGTTGTATCACTAGCACCTTCCCAATGATGATCCTTTCAAATTATATTCGGTAGGCATTTAAGGCTGAGTTAACCTAGGAGAGGCCCAGGACAGGTGCATATATTCGCCACTGCCGTGGGCCGTGAGCAGGATTGGTACTCGGTGTCCGGTTTGCGGAGCGGCATGCTGACACGCACAGATATATATCAACACGTTGCGCGGCTGTTGGGACCCAAAATGCTTAGACCCAGAGGCAAAGAGACACGCAGAAGTGGCAAATGACATTGAACAAAGTGTGCAATGTTAACCCTGCACCACACTGCACCTGCTCACACAATAGCATCCTTCATTCGCCTAACTGCACAGCCACCTGTCACTGTGCAATTGCTCCTAGTTACTCGTCAATGTGTCATTGACAAGTAACATGATATTATTTAATCAGGAACATATTTCTAGCGTGATTGTGGCATCAGCGTAACGTCACGGGTTCTGCAGGGTGCCCCACGGCGAGAGGCAACGGGAACACGGAGAATTGGTTAAATATGTGGGCAGAGTGATGTTCTAGCAAGAAGAATTCATAAGGCGGCTGGAGAGCAACTATTTTGATTTATCCATTTAAATGTTTGGTCTGAGAGGTTTTTTTTTTTTATGAAACCAAAGCAAGAGGTGGCGAACTGCGACTCTAGCAACAAATATAGCTCCAGCCAAACAAGCACAATTGAATGTTTATGCCATCTCACAGTAAACGGGTTAACAGCACCCAACATTATACCATTTGCAGTGATAATAATAATAATAATCTACTTTTGTAACACGCGCATTTTCTCCGGGCGCGTTGCACCCGTTGATCCGGAGGGGCGGAGCCCTGTACCGTTTAAGCTATCTTACTAAGCTCTGAAACACGGTTAACAAAACCTATAATTTGCACCTGACATTTGTGGGCGCCTTATTAACGGCATTCGCTTTCATTTATTATTTTCGGACCCCGTGTAAGGAATGTGCCGCAGGCAGCAGAGCTAATCGGCTCAGTGCCGGGGTCAGCAATCAGTGTGCATTGGTTCGCCCTTAGAGCAGCAAAGCCGTTTCAGTGATCAGCTTCCAAGAGGACGCTAGGAATTACGTGTTATGCTACTGCAGTTGAGTGTTTTGACAAAACATCAGTCAGACAAAGTGGCAAAGTACGCCGACAGGTTTACACCCCGTGTGAATTGCTCCACGGTACAAAGTGATAGTTACAAAACACAAAAACCCTGCCTTGTTTATTAACCTTCGTGACAAAGACCGACATTATTTCTTGAGAACTGCGTTTACTAATACAGACTCGCTCTGACTGAGAATTGGTTGTGTCAAATACAGTCATCTGCTCAGACGTTTTCTAGGTAAAGTTCCGCTTTCAGTGTTCTGATAATTCCCAGGCAATGATTGCAAGAGTCTAGGACTTCTCGGAGAAAACACACTGGGTGGAAGAACTCTTTTCCAGAGGATCCTGCATTGACTTTTTAACTGTAATGTGTTTTCAGCCACTTTGCGAGTGTGTAAATTATACACACGCGGGAGGAAAGCGGAGCGCTCGGAGATAAACCACACGTGGCGACGGTGCAACGCTTTATCCCCATACAGATGGAAACAGAAGTGAGCTGAGTACACTTGCTGTAGTGCACTCTCCTGGCAAGACAAGACCCGGCACCTCGACAGCCACGGGTACAGGGAGTTTCACAGCATGTGTGTGATCCACCAACCCTCGCCTCCACTGATGGATGACAGCCGTGCGCCACCAACACTCAGCATTCACAACGAGTAGGTCAAATATCTACTTGCTGTACTACCTACATGAGCCACTATACCCTATTAAAGCGTCAGGGATATATATGTTTTATAATAATTCATTCATAACCAGTATCCGCATAATCCTAAACGAAGCTGTTCACATATCTGCCCTGTTCACACATCTGCTTCGAGCCCAGTTCCTTGCGAATCGGAAATGAAACCTTGCACTGTATTGTTAATGCCAGGGTGTAAAATAGTCGATCGTTCGCGATTCCCCGGGCGAGGGACCAGTTTCTCACACACGTAGGTCGCCGGCCGTGACATTTACAGCATCACCGCCGCTCGATGTTTACGCGCGGTCCAGCAGGTTATCCAAACATCCGCGTTAAAAACGGCGTCGCTGATCACCACTTGCAGTCTCAGTGGCCGAGACAAATCACCGTGTCGCAAATCGTTCTCACTGGCCGGCTATCAGGAACACTGCATAATGGTTTGCACACTGCAGGTTACCGGTTCGAGTCAATCTCGCACCACCGCAGCTGAAACAAGGGTGACAGTTGGTGTAGGTTTTCACGGCTCGATTCATGATGGTTGCGCTTCGGAGCTGTTCTTTGGGGATAGCCGTGTCGAGCGATCTCCGTCTCTACCTCGCGACGTTTCGCCTCCCACGCTGGAGCAACCATCGTGAATCGAGCCGTGCTAACCGACATCAGTACATATCAGGTTTTGCAATCGCAGCGCATCACTGATGTTGTTGATCTTATTTTGTGCTGACGGACACTAGCAGGGCAACTGGATAAAAACACAGGTTTACCAGTGGGATTTATATATAGTTTTTAAGTTGGTGTAAAACAAACACTTGATATGGCAATAAAGGCCGTAAAGGTATGTGACACAAAACCGCATGCGTATGGGTGGTCAAACATGATTTGCTTTAAAAGAAAAAAATCTCTTTGCAATAGCTGAAAAACTCAAGCTTGCATAATAAATCATGCCGACTAAAACGCGTTAGGGCAGGTTTGTGAGAGACCACTTTATAGCTTCAAGCTTCTTTCCCTACATGCGTCAACAAGAAAGAGTCTGGTGGTCGACGGTTTGAAACACATGCCCTGTGTTCGCACATGCCGTGTGTCCACACACGCTCTGCAATTAAACCGATCGTGGACATTATTGAAACGTAGTAACGCTTTGCGAAGCAAGGGTATATTATTTTAGCATTGCAAGGCCGCTTTTACCACTAAATGATGGACTGCAAGTAATAATAATAGCGTTTTATATAGCGCCCAAGTAATGAGATACAGCAAGATCACTCTTTATACAGTCGGACAAGAGACGTTTTAAGACTAGTCCCTAGACTGAACGGCCATAACCACACATTCAAAAGTTTGAAATATTCGCGCCGGTAAAAATACTAACATTGCCGAAAAATTAAGCGCGTTAATACCCGTTCATTACCAAGGCAAACTCTATTTTATTGATAATACAGCGCACGGCGTGTATTATTTATGTGCCATTACACTATTGTGTTACACGGCGTCCTCTGGTATTACCTTCCCACACCTGTCCTTTGTGGCACCGTGGTGTTTCCTGTGCGGCGTAATTTTACATGAGGCGGGGAACACGAGTGCGGTTGGACGAGTGCGGTTGGATTGTGCGGCAGATACACGTTTTTACTTTCCAGTACGACCATCATTTGAAAGCGGGGAAGAAAAAAAATCCGAGGCAGCCTGGCACACTTGCCAGTGGTGGCAGAGTGAGAAGTAAACGGTCCTGGGGCGCTCCTACAGATTTCTAAATTTATGTTGTGCTATCAAACACTCGGACTCGACTACTGCAAAACGTCATGCGCAACGGATTCGCAAAACAACAGTGCAACAAACTCCTCCGCCTTCCACGCACAAGCAGTCATCAACATCCAATCCAGACATTCAGTCAGCGCCGACTGCATGGGCTCCTTACACTGGCTACATAGAATCACTCACAAGACGGCACTACTCTGCCACCGAGCCATACACTCAGGACAGCCCGAATACCTCGCCAACCTACCCGCACCGCTCACCGCCACGCGCTCGCGCACTCTCCGCAGCTGCTCACAACAGTTACTCATCATCCCTCGCTTCACAACAAAAAGCATTTCTATATCGGCACCCACAACCTGAAACAGTCTCCCTCTACACCTACGACAAATCACCGCAACCTCGACCTTCAAAAAACTACTCACGCAGCACTTCGAAACCAACACCGAGCTCGGCTCCGAGCCTCCGTCTCCGCGTCTCGTCCTTGACCAGGTGTGGAATTTGCGCGCGAGCCAACCAGCACGAGCGAACTTGGCTGTGGGATGACCCCGCCACGTGACCACCGTTGGTGACCTGCTCAGCACAGGCCTTGTGGCTCTCTGGGCCATCTGAACAACCCCAATGTTCCACCGCAGGTACGCTGCGCCGCACACTGTGCCTGGCGCAAAATTCGAAATATTAAATTCATGTGCTTACACAATTGTATTCGACGAAACGACTGCATGTGCACACAACGACACGCATTAACGTGTTTACATAATACTACACTGCCACGTGATTAAATATTGTTGGCAGAGGCGCTACACAATTAGACAAATGCTGTGAAACTTGAATGGGTTTTGTTTATGTAACTGGGTGTGCCAGAGGTGCCGAACACGGTTCTGTATCTGTTATGAAACACCTGGAACGCAGCTGTCAGTCACACCTACCAGCTGACCTCCCCGTGTCCCCGTGACCGCGATACGGTGACACCACGGTATATTGCTCAAGACCCAGGATGCTCGTACATCGTCCGTTTCGCAAACTGTCGTTCTGTATCGTAATCATCGTTGCTCACCTTGATCTTCTGAGATATTGCGTTTCCTGAGAAAGTTTTAACACGAGAAAAACTCCATCCATCCATTGTCAGAACCTATCCCGGGTAAGAAAAACTCAGTATTTAAAATTGTGGCTCGATATATAACTGAACAAGTGTTTTATTGCATGTCTGTATTGAGGGTTCGAACGCTTCATAAGTGCAGATTTCATCTGCACAATATCGAGGCTGTAATGTCTTATTTTAGCTTTAAGTCGGGGGTCAAGGTAGAAGCGTTCACGTCGCGATCCCTGTCAGGTAAATACTTGGTATTGCCTGCGAATTCTACCAAACACTTCGAGGCCAAGCTGAAAGACAACGATGTCCAGAAGCTGACCATCGTGCTTCGAAGAATCGCAAAGAAGAAGCTTTAAGTCCACATTGCTTGCTCTTCTGAAATTTCAGTCCTAAGCGCTTCCCGAGGTCAACTCAAACTCAAATGAGTTCCTGGTGCGGTGTGTAAACATCGCCACTCGGAAGACAAAGGCGGTCGGGCGTGGTGCTGGCCACCCTTCGTCTCGTGTGACTTGCTGGCCTTAATGTGCGCTAGCTAATAGCGCTTGACAATACAATCTGTTAAGGCTATACGGGGGATCTTTGTCTTTGTACTGGGGCCTCATGACACTTTGAGGGATGATGACGACATGTGGAAGACCTTTATCCAGCAGTAGAGAGAGAGCTCATGACTGATGACCATGTTTACGATTATACAATCAATTACCCCGTAGATAGTGACGGAATTAATTCGCTAACAGCTTCCAAATGCTTAACGCGTGTTCAATTCAGGCCTGTCGTAAATTTAATTCTGAACACCCCACAGGCAATAAACGTTTCGTTGCAAAGCAAATAAAGTCGTAAAATAAATGTATTCATAATATTATTGAAAGCGTTGCAATGTCCGAGTACAGTACATGCCATGGATATTGTATAAGTGTGTCAATGGGCGAGTGACGGTGTTGGCGCACTGTGCTAAAATCGTAACTATCCCGGTTCAATCCCTAACCACGGTACATTTTACTGGCAATTGGTACGTATCTGAACCTTGTGCCTCTCCCAGGTTTGCTGAGCGTAAAAATGAATCCAGGATCCTTAATTTCGACCAGGTGAGAGCTCATTGAGTCTAAAGGTATCTTTCCTTCAGAAGATTTGCAACACACAATATAAAGGCTGGCAAAGCACGATATAAGAGCCCAACATAAATCGCACTACACGAGCATTAATCTCAGGATACCCCACGTAATAACCCTCATATTAGAGATAAAACAAATGCATTAATCGTGATTTTCCTCAAGATCTGTCCACTGGTCGATGAAGGTCTCGCCAGTTAATTCTCATTTGCTCTCGGCTTCGTAATGCAACAATTATTCTGGCTCTTGTAACACGAGCGCCAATGCGCCACCTATCGTCGCATGTCTCCTGCAAGACTTCTTCTTCTTCTTTGCGATTCTTCGAAGCACGATGGTCAGCTTCTGGACGACTTGTACACAACAAAAAGCAGGTTCATCCCGGCTCGAGTGCCTTTCTGTGTGGCGTTTGCATGTTCTCCCCGTATCCACGTGGGTTTTCGCCAGGTACTGCGGTTTCCTCCGACAGTCCAAAGACATTCTGCAGCACGAGTTATTTGTCCTGCGGACTAAATTGCCCCCGGTGCCCTGTGATGGACTGGCATCCCGTTCTGGTTATAGAGCTGCCTCACGCCCTGTGTCTGCCTGAATAGGCTCCGACTCACCGCAACCCTGTACAGGATTAATCGGTTTCTGACAATGGATGGATGGAGAAAACAACCAATATACATCCTTTTGACGATCATGGGTGGGAAAGTGCTGCCCTCTACTGCCTCGTGCCGAGGACACTTGACAGATCTCAGAGGTAACTCTTTGATATCCTCTTCAAAGGGCCATTCTTTAACGTGCAGGGGTGGAATTGGCCAGGAAAGGGAACGCACGCGAACGCGGGAACGCCATTCCCAAAGTGCAAATCCCAATCATTCGCTAGACGACACCCCTAGCGGGCTACTCTTTAATGCTGGCCAGACACCTGTAAAGAAGTGCATGTGCCGACACTATACCTCACCATCAGGGGTGAAAGTAACTCACATTTCCCACCTGTACTGTGCTACTGTGTACTGAACGCTTTGGCCACTTTCTTACCGGTACGCCGTGCCGGACCATACCGGCTAACTTTCACCTCTGCCTACCCCACACACACACACGAATGTGGCGCGGCCTGCACATTGTTTAAACTGTGCGGTGCCTGAAAATTAAATGGGATTAAAGTCCAGTGTGCTAACCTTTAAACCACAGCAGAATTCTACATTGATAGATCGTAAATAGAAGTGACCACGTTGACACAACAAATGTAGCAACGTAAAGGATAAACAAGGCCACTGTTGGGTGGTAAGTTCATTCCCGCTTCAACAAAGTTGGAATTTATGTAAATTGTCCTCCACTCTCCCGACTTTGCTGTTCTTTACTAAAAGCGAGACTATGTGAAGTGTTATTTATATCAACCCGTCAAACATTTCTTGGGATAACTGCGTGTTGCTGTATCTGGAAATCCTGAAAACCTGGAATTCCTGAAAGTCTGTGCTCATCAGTTTGTTGATTTTAAAAGGGGTTTCAAGTATTGACAACGTTTTGTATACTCCACTGATTTTTGATTGCTATGTATACCCAAGGCTGTTTACACACTCCGGTAAGCGTTGTTTATCAAGGAGAGGTCAGTCAATGGATGAACCTTTTAGACATATCACCACTGGCTGTTCGGCACCTGCACAGCTCCACACGCAAGCTGCCGATTGACTAACTGCGGTGTACCGATACATCAAGAGACAAAGATCCTCCGTATAGCCTTAACAGACTGTAGGATCAAGTGCCGTTAGTGAACACCTACAAAGGCTGACACGGCACACGAGTGGGTGGGCGGCCAGCACCAGGCCGGGCCGCCTTTGTCTCCCTATTGGCAATGTTTACACACCGGTTCAGAAAATCATCACTGGTGTTGACCGTGAGCGGGATTCGGACTCGGGTCGCCAAGTTTGTAGCCAAGCGCACGAACCATTGAGCCACCGTTTCCCACCCATACATACTAGTGCTGGTTTGACAGGAAAAGCTGTGGATTGAAAGTCCATTTCGATATCCGTTACACCACAACATCAACAACCGTCATTCGCCACTAAGTGGCGGTGACATCACTACGGTGCCTGTCCCAGTACATATACACCTTGAGGCCACGTGAAGTGTCGAATTCTCGCTGACAAGTCACGGGACAGACCCAAGTGTCACGGGCTGCCTGACCGAGACGACTGGCAGATGCACCACCTGTTCTCCCTACTGTGCCAACTCGCTGTTTTTGAGCTGTGTTCACACCACAGCAACACCCCAAACACACGCGCACTATACTGGGTTGGAAGTTTTATGAAGCCGCTTCCAGACAGGATTTGCCTGAAGCTTCAATTTCAACTCTTTCTTTGTTCAGGCAAGGTTAGGACTACACGGCTCAGGACATAATTACTCCAAGAAAAGCCACAGCCTAATTTAGGGATAATCTACATTCTAAAAGCGACGCAATGATACAAGTGCTTGCTTTAAAATGAATCACGTACTTTGTCTCTGGGAGGTTTATTATAATTCACTTTGTGGGAATAATAACTTTCACACAGGCATAGCCGTGTCGAGCAAAGAACAGCTCTGAAGAGCAACCATCATGAATCGAGCCGTGAAAACCGACATCAGTACAAATTTCAAACATTTATATAAGGCAGTTGAAACAATGGTGAAGTTTTTTTTAAATTAACCATCTTTATGAATGGATACACCACGGTTAGTCCATCGGCAGATCACATGTGGTGGGGTAAGGTGAGGGTATCCACAACCCTTTCAGAACGTTTGACCAGTGTGGAAGAGTAGGCCAAAAGAGCTGTCTAGAGCTCTCTCTAGTAGAGGACTTTCCACCAATAAGCAACTGCTGGGCTGCACTTTCATCTTCTATACAGCATCACTAAAAGTTTTAGGATTGTATGTAGCTTATAGTACAAATAATGTATTATAATTTAGAGCCCCTTGTTAATTCTTTATCAAGCGTGCTGCTTTTTGGTCCACTGCTGCATGAAGGCCTCCCTTTGCCGTGTCGGTCATCAGTCGCACACGTAGAATTCTTTAGTTACACGCCATGTTTACATACAATGTCCTCTAGTTTCCTACGTGTTTTAAACTGTAATTTTATGTTAAGATAGCGCGCTTTCATACCTGCCATTGTGCAGATAAGCAAGACGTTTTGAATAAACACATTTCTTCGTGCGTTTCCCGGCATGCAAGCAAAGTTCACGTGGCAACGTCGAAGCAATATATTTGAGATAATATTGAAAGGTATGTACATTGCATGGAGTATTTTTTTACCGCAAGGCTCAAAACTAAAGCCAAAGCCCCAGGTTGTACTGACTCGATAAGAAAACCAGTAAGACATTAACAACGTTTCCAGCTCCCGCATCGTTGGGGAACCGGTTCAGGATGCCGCGGTTATCACTTGTCAATCTATGTCAGCTGTGGCCGGGAACCGAACTCGGGGGCACTGAGTTTACGCACTGTGCTACTCACTGTGCCACCGTTAACGCGTAGCGGTAATACTTTAGTCCATCAATCATCATGCATTATGAATGAAAACAAGATGGCCTCTCTGAGTATCAAGAATTAAAAACAAGTGTTAAATGTACTACCCGTTTTGTTTTTGCTGTTAACTGAATACAAAAGTTGCTCTGAAGAGCTGTTCTTGTGGGATAGCCGTGTCGAGCGTTCCTGCTGTCTGCTTCGCGACGTTTCACCTCCCACGTTGGAAGCATCGTCAGGAGGAGAGAGGAGGAACACTCGACACGGCTACCCCCAAGCAATTCTCATCCATCGCGCCGTGAAGACCGACATCAATACAATAACTGCATGCCATGCTAAAGGCAAAGTTAAGCGAACGTGAGATTAAGACGCAGGTATGATTGCCAGTTTCACGACCTTTCGGTGTAATTCGAAGCAGCCCTTAATCATTACATTTTTTTGTTGCTTCGGTTTTGATTAGTTGTTTTTTTTGTCGTTGTGCAGCGCTCTGTGACCCTCGGGTGAAAGGCGCTCTATAAAATGCTGTTATTATTATTATGTGACCAGGTGTGCGACCCAGGTGCGTGACCCAGGTGCGTCTCTCACCTCCACGTCCGCGCCGCTGTCTCCGGGGAATTCCTGTTCGGGAGGAGGAGACGTGGGCTCCGCGTAGGAGCGTCTGTTGCGGACGATACTGACGGAGCTCCGAGGCACGGCCGCTGCCTCTCTGCGGGTTTGGTGGGACGGGAGAGACGGAGCCAAGAGAGAGAGACGCTCGCTCGCTCGCCGACAGAGCGAGAAGCCGCATGCACACGCACGCCTGCCTGCCTGCCTGGGCGTGGCGGTTGTCCCGCGACAGTCACTCAACACCACATTCCCTCCTACACACCACCGCCCCCCGCCCCCCCCCAGGTGTGGACTGTTGTTGGTATAACCGTACGGGTTGGCATGTCGGGTGTTGACCATTTGTCGGTCGTCGTCAGCCCTGATGATTTTCTCAAGTAACAATTGTGAATCGATGGTTGCCACTCCATCCATCCATTTCATGAAACCGCTTAATGCCGTAGAGGATCGCGGTGAGCCGGAGCATATCCCGGCAGACGCAGGGCGAAAAGCGGTGGGATGGGACGCCAGTCTGATGGTTGTTACTCAGAGATCATATTTCGGGATAGACGGTGTCACTGAGCGATCTCCCAAGCTCTCTCCCTCGCGACGTTTCGCCTACCACGTTGGAAGCATTATCAGGCGTCGCGTTGGAAGCATCGTTGGAAGCGCAATCAGGGAGGCGGAACGTTGCGAGCGAGAGAGGGAGATCGCTCGATACGGCTATCCCGAAAGAACAGCTCTGAGGAGCAACCATCATGAATCGAGCCGTATAAACCTACATCAGCACAATTTTGAATTGTTGAAAGGCAGTCACTTTCGATTTCTAGTGGTAGCCTTTGTTGGATCGAAAACAGCTGATGATGCCAGTGGTGATGATGATGATGATGACAATAGCGAATGGCTCTTAAGGGACACATATCAATGTAGGTGTTTACGGCTTCGTTATTACAGATGTTTGATGTTTATTATCACAGCAGAAAAAATACCCAGTGAGCTTGCAAGCTCTTTACGGGACTCCTGCGACACATCAAACATGCGAGTCGCTGCTCTTTCTGAATAGCCGTGCTGTGCGTTTCTCTTCCCTCGTTCGTGACGCGTTGCCTGTTCGAGGAATCGTCAGGCTATCCCAAAAGAGCAGCCCTTGAGAGCAATTCTCATGCACATGTCTCTTGTCAGCGAGGCCTGAGGTCTTCTTCTTTGCGATTCTTCGAAGCACGATGTAAAACACACCGAGTTGCGTTGTTAGGTTGGGGAATGTGTGTTGCAGTGAGAGTCTGTGTGGTGCAGCACTGTTGAGCTTTTTTTTAATGTGGTGTTCTGCAAATACGATATGAATACCGATGGACTGAGGCTTTACTGGAGTCGTACACTGCTACGTGGTGTGGAACATTACATTCCACTAGAGAAGTCGGTTGTACCAGTCAACATTGTCCAAACATGCCTTATTAATAATTATAAAATTCTCTCCACCTGCAGGCTGCAAATTCGGTGGATGATTATTTTGACTAATGGTTTAATGCAGGGGTTCTCAGCTTCTTGCACCACAAGGCCCACTTGGGTCTGGCCTCCACGGGCCACTAGGTGGCGCTCGCGGCCCACTGATGGGTCGCGACCCACCGGTTAAAAAGCACCAGTTTAGAATACACCTGACAAGCAGTGAGCAATGTTAAAAAATACAATCATAGCACGCTCGAAAAATGTGTATTAGCAATGTCAGTTTTTGTTACAGTGGCCGCGGATATTTCAAACAAGTTACATCTGGAGATAACGAGGTCGCCAGGGCCATCATCGCATCATCATCATCATCAGCGACAGGATTGTTTCTCAACTACA
>JAZEWU010000042.1:3877392-3896898 GCA_036362915.1 Geotria australis
GTGATTATCCCCGGAGATCCACCTCAATCCGGCGCGCGGATTATCGAGTCCATTGTCTTAAGTCTGAGCCGCAGATTTTGATAAGGTTCCGAGCGTGTCATATCGACGGGTTTCTTTCGGTGGCTCCGAACCCCGCTGTCGGACGGCGACGCGGGGAGGGAAGAACTGGCAAAACGGTCTGTCGCTTTAACTTCGGCTGATTTGTCCAGGGCTGGAGGTCGCGGAGTGCTGGGTCGCTGTTGTGCGAGTTCTGCGGGAATAGCACGCGCCATCTGTCCGCTGCTGCCACTCCCGCACGGCCTTCGCATTCGTCTACCGTGCCCCGTAAATAGGTCAAATAGGTAAATAGGTCAAATTGGAATTGATCTGAGGGCGGCACGGTGCCGCGGTGAGTAGCTCTACCGCCTCACAGCAAAGAGGGTCCCCGGTTCGAAGCCCGGCTCGGGGGCCTTTGTGTGTGGAGTTTTCATGTTCTCCCGGTGTCCGCGTGGGTTTTCGCCCGGCACTCCGGTTTCCTCCCACAGTCTAAAGGACATGCTGCTGCATAGGTTGATTGGCCTGCTGACTAAATTGTCCCCGGTGCCCTGTGATGGACTGGCGTCCTATCCTCGGCGTGGCCCTGCCTTGCGCCCTGTGACTGCCGGGAGGCGGATTTACGTGACCCAACCCAAAAAGTGCTTTATTGTGGAGAATGAAGCCGAGTGGTTTTTTTTTGGTTCTTGAATCCCTTAACAACTGTCGAATCTCTTAGCGAATTTATGAAACCACGATCATCCTCAACAAACACGTCTTACAACAATCCATCGTGGGACTTGTTTGTTTTCCATCCTCTGTAACTTCCATCCATCCATTTTCAGAAACAGCTTAATTCTGTACAGGGTCGCGGTGAGCTGGAGCCTATCCCGCCAGACACAGGGCGCAAGGCAGGGGTATACCGAGTTTGGGACGCCAGTCCATAGCGGGGCAATTTACTCAGTAGGCCAGTTAACCTGGCAGCATGTCTGTAACTTGACGTATCTAATACATGCCGAGCTAAAGTAGTTGATACGTTATCTGGTTGGACCTCGACAGCAACGGGTAAAGCTTTCACTTTTTTTAAATCAGCGAAAGATTTCCGTTAAACGGTCAAAGACAGATCCACGCATGCATCGACGCACGGCTGAGCAAACCGGCTAATTGCTCCTCACTCACCTCGTCACGGGACCCGTGAAAATGGCCAAATTTTAAAACTTGAGGTTAAAAGCAAGATACTTTTTAGACGTTCACGGTGGGCACAGCTTAGGCCATCACTGGGACACTTATCCTCCAGGATGTGGGCCATTCTGGTTAAGCCATGAAAATTGCTTGCAGCCTGCGCGGAGACACCCGCTCGCTCGCTCGCCCGCAGATTGAGGTTATTCTCGCTAATGGGATTTTCTTCGACAACAAACTCGCTTGATCCTATAACGGAGTTAAGCTCGCCACGCTGGAGCCAATTACGGAGCGAGTGTGACAGCAGCCGCACTCGCAGACGTGAAATCTCCGCTTTGTGTAAGCCGTCCACCTGCTGATTTCACGGCATTAAATGTCCCGTTCGAAGTGAACCGTCGGAGGTTTTCGGAGCGGGGCCGCTATCGGTTAGTCACTTTGTATTAAAAACTGGAAGGAATGTGCTGAGTTACGTTGTTCTTTTTAACGGTTGTCCAGTGGGCAGGGGTAAGCAAGTTTCAACATCAGTCAGGGCACCGGGGGCAATTTTTTATCACGGCCGCAGCGATGGTCACATATCACCGCTTCGAATCTCCAGCAACATCAACAACAACAACCGCCGTTCGCCACTCAGTGGCGGTGATGTCACCTTGAGGCTATCACGTGAAGTGTCGAAGGCTCTGTCCTGACAGGAGGTCACGAGATAGACCCAGGTGACTGACTGAGACGAGAGGAAGAGGCACCACTTAAGCTCCCCACTGTGCCAACTCACTGAGCGAAAACTCAGCAAGTTGACACAATCGGTGCCTCTGCCAGTCGTGAGCATCGCCCCATACCTCGCCACCTCCACCCACCCCAATTTAGGAATTGGGCAAACTTTCAGATTTAATAAAACATTCCCTTTAACATATTGCTGGTAGGAGGCGGCAACGGTCGTACGGTTGTTCTAGTGCATTGACCAGAATGGTGAAGTATGGTCAAATACCTCTCAGAACTGACAGGACCCAGGGTGGCCTTGATCCAGCAGAGGATTGGCAAAAGGACTCCAAATATTGTTGTTAACTATATATTGTGTGCTCACGTCTCGGACAAATATGCCACGTTTTTAAATGTTGGGTCTGTACACATTTTGTAACTGTACGCAATCAAGTTCAAGGTTATTGTTTAACCAGGTGAGAACTCAAGGGCCCAGGATGAGCCTCGTTGCAAGAGGGAGCCCGGGGCATTAGTCTGTCAGTAGGAGGCTGCTGTGTGAATAATCCAGTGAGAACATCTGCGCCTCACAGAAAAAAAAAGTCCTGCCCGAGGCAGTTCGATTCCCACCTCGGGGTGCCTTTCTGTGTGGAGTTTATGTATTCTCTCCTCCTGCTCTGCGTGGATGTCTCCAACGTGGGAGGCAACAGATCTAACATCTATATATACGTGACATTTGTATCTGCCCAACGCCTGGCGCTTGAATGTCTTAAATCCCCTTTACTTCCCACTGATTCCCCCAGGAATCCCCCAGGAAGAGCTGGAATCTGTTGCTGAGGAAAGTGATGTCTGGTCCACTCTCCTTGGACTGCTGCCACCGCGACCCCCACCAGGACAAGCAGTTTAAAAAAATGGATGGATGGATTCCCACTGATTCGTTACTCTTCTGAAACCTATTTCAGCTTTTGAACCAATACCATAAACCCTCTTCAACGATGTCCAGAAGCTGACCATCGTGCTTCGAAGAATCGCAAGGAAGGAAGTGCTCTTTGGAACAAGAGCGCCCGTGGAGCGGGCACTCTGCGAGTACCGGCAGTGGAGAAGCACGGTGTTGTAGTAGCCACGTCGCGGGGCTAGGTGGCAGCCTCGCACTGCTGCGGCAGCGCTGATCCAAGACGTTCCTTCCACGCCAAGCCTGGCAGCCAGCGTCACGAAGTCCAACCCCGTGTGTGTGTGTGCAAGCATAGTGGGGAGCGGTGGCTCAGTGGTTAGCGCTATGCTGGGTTGCTAAACCTGGCTATGACCCGAGTTCGAAGCCCACTCACGGCCAAAACCAGTAACGATCTCCTAAACCGGTGCTGGGCTTCCCCTAGGTCGACTCAGCCTAGTGTCGTGTGTAAACATTTCCAATAGGGAAACAAAGGCGGCCGGGCGTTGTGCTGGTCACTCACCTCCTCGTGTGCCGTGTCGAGCTTCATAGGTGCTACTCGCTGACGGCACTTGACCCTACAGTCTGTTAAGGTTATATGGGGGAATCGTTGTCTTTGTGAGCACGCATTGACAGGTCGCGCCTCAGCACGCTGAACACCACCGCAGGAATACAGACTGACGCAGTACGTACATTACCCATATTTGTCATCATTAATAATAATAATGATTGAACGGTTTGTAACGCGCGCAAATTCCACGCCTGGTCTTGGACGAGACGCGGATGCGGAGAAAACCGCAGAGAGGCGCGGGGGGGAAGGCAGCCACGCAGCCAGCCGGCGCCAACACCTGGCAGACACTGCGTCCTATGTATTATGATGGTATCGGCCGATTACATTTTTAATTCGTGGGTGGAATCCGGAGAACCTGGAGGAAACCCACGCAGAACAGGGGGAGAGAACACACAAACTCCGCACTGAAAGGCGCCCGAGGCGGGAATCGAACTGCCTAGGTAGGGGATGAGTCGCTTTCTGTGAAGCGCAGATGTTACCACCGTGCCACCCTGCCGCCTCATCATCATCATCGTTTTTTTCTTTCGTTGTTGACATGCCGTCCTCTTCGCGACCCTTGTGCAGCGCTTTGTGACCCTCGGGTGAAAGGCGCTATTTAAATAAAAATATTATTAATTATTATTATTATTATCATCATCGCCGTCAGCCGAGATCAATCCACTGCTGGATGAAGACCTCCCCAAGGCCGTCTCACTATCCAGCGATGTAATAATGATCGACACAGCGCCTGCACGCGGGCTGATTCGATCGCTCAATCTCCACAGTGGATGCCCCTGTGCATTCATGGTTTAGAGTTGCGACGATTTATCGATCGATTCACGAAAAGTTCTAAAACGACTACTGTTTTTTGAAACTGATTACTCACGCTACTTACAAAATTCCGGGCAGCCAGACACCCTGCTCCTGAAGGCGGGAAACCCCTACAAGCCACGTCACCAAACCCACGTCTGGTCCAGCGACACAAGGAACAGAAGTAATACTTTTTATCCAACTTAAAAAATATATATACAAAAAATGTTCTACCCGATTGGTCGAGTAAATGGAACTGACAACCAGCTGAGTAATCGGTTGCTTTTCAAAGCTGTTCTTTCGGGATAGCCGTGTCACTCAGCACTCCCCCTCTCTCCTTCGCGACGTTTCGCCTCCCACGTTGGAGGCATCTTCAGGCGTCCTGAGTTCTGAGTCCCACTTTCACATGAAAGCAGTGGTGGAAAAATACAGCTGTTAACAACAGCAGGGTAATGTTTTACGAGGGGCTTTCACGAGGAATGATTCATACTTAATTAGTTTGGGGGTCACATCATCTTGTAGGTAAGATACAGGTTGTTCTCACAACACGGAAAAACAAATCAATCAATTTTACCCCGTGGGCAGAAAATGTGCCAATTGACTTGCTTGATAGGCAGAATCGTAATGTTGAAAAGAAAAGCGACATTTTCACTATTTTATAGTTCACGTTTCGTCGGAGATAAGTCAGTCGGTTTTTATATAAGCTGGAAGGATCCGTTGGGTTATGTAACTCTTTTCAACAGTTGTCCAGCGGGAGAGGCAGGGGAAACAAGTTAAATCTCAGGCAACTGGTGATAATTTAGTCAGCAGGACCATTAACCGAGGCAGCATGACTTTGGACTGTGGGAGGAAACTGGAGTGCCCGGTGAAAACCCACGCGGACGCGGGGAGAACATGCAAACTCCACACAGAAAGGTACCCGAGGCGGGAACCGAACCCGGGTTTTCTTGCTGTGAGGCGTTTTCATCCATCGTCGTCTGGCGTGACCATATTCTCAGCTGTCACTTTACTTGTCAAGTTCGATTTGAATCAGCGGATTCCTGGGAGCGCGCATTAGGAAGGCCACTGCACACAAACAAAACCAACAACATCAACAACCGCCGTTCGCCTCTAAGTGGCGGTGACGTCCCCACGGCGCTAGTGCCAGGCCAGGTGCACTTTGAGGCCACGTGAATGGTCGAAGGCTCGCTGGCAGGAAGTCACTGACTGAGATGACTGGCCCGGGCACAAGCGGTACACACACAAACACGATTACCTATACAGTACGTTCTAGGTTTACAACACACGTTATTGTTGACACGCACGATTGTGAACAGAAATTCGCCCCTGACGCATCGAGCTGTCAACTGCGTGTCGCTGTTATAACGAAACTAAACCGTGCTCTCTCGGCAGTGCAGCGAATCTGTACGCGTGTGAAACGACTGGGAATGAAGCATCCTCTCGCCCAATCACCTGGCATGCCCCCGACATTGTCATCGCCCCGGGTTTGAGAGTGCCCAGTGATGGACTGGGCCCCCACCAGGTACAATGGTATTGTGATTGTCAACTAACTGTTGGAATGCTTGGCGGAAAGTGTAGATGACGGTTGCTCTTCAGAAGCTGTTCTTGCGGGATAGCCGTGTCGAGCGATCTCCCTCGCGACGTTTCGCCTCCCACGTTGGAGGCATCATCAGGCGTTGATGTGTATCGTTTTACGTAGATGTGTATTATTACAGCAGCAAATACCCTGTGAGCTTGCATGCTCTGGAAGCGGGATTCATGCGATACAACAACAGACGTGTGAAGCGGATGTCGGCGCGGGCAAACGACAGTTGATCTGTAACTTGTACGCTTCCACATCATTGCCTCCTGACTTTACAGCGACCTACACCGACCAGCGCGGTTAAGTATGGCCTACTAGCCCCCCTCCCCCCAAACGACAGGCACGGAGAGGAAATCGCTAATGGGATGGATACTTCCAATGTATGAATACGTTATTATAAATAGGACATGAGTATTTTGCGCGACGCAGCAGATGACCTGTGGTTGTTCATCACCACTGATACAGTTCCTCAACAATTGTGTTCGTGTCAATAACAAAGCAGCAATGTCAGCCGTTTGTTCGCCACTGCCGGATGAAGGGCTGCCCACACCAAGCCATTCGGGGAGGTTGTTTGACCATACTTCACCACGTTGGTCTTTTGCATGTTTATACATCACCCGGCAACTGATGTTGTTGTTGTTTTTGTTGTTACCCGTGGTTGGGAATCCAACTAAGGTCACCGGGTTCTTGGCGTAGGCTGTTAATCGCAACGCGACGCTGCCACACCCACGTAATTGTACGGCTATGTAAATATAGAACGTGCGTATGTATCACAACACAAGACAACACATGTTACGAATTTTATAAGGAGTGTTAAATTAACGTCCGGGTACCAGATCATCTTGTGATTGACATCTCGTTGTAAACGTTGATAATAATGGCTCCAGATGTGGTCTTCTTCTTTGCGATTCTTCGAAGCACGATGGTCAGCCTCTGGACATCGTTGTCTTTCAGCTCGGCCTCGACGTGTTTGGTAGAATTCGCAGGTAATACCAAGTATTACCTGACAGGGATCGCGACGTGAACGCTTCTACCTTGACCCCCTCCAGATGTGGTGATGATACTGAACATCGCCTAAAGCGGAGGCTGCAATGGAAAGACTTTAGTTGGATTAAAGGTGAGTCAATGTGTGTCATTCCATCGCCGGCAGGCGACAACATCCCCCGCAACTCAAGAATATAACTCACGGTCGATCAACAACTTCTTTAGAAACCTCGCATTTTGACCGATACAAATATCAAAATAATTACCCCCAAAAATACACGCTGCTTGCCATTTGAGATTCCTTCAATCGGTGAGTGGGGGTTTTTGACAAAAATAAAATAAAACAAAGCCCACGTTTCAAGGAAATTCTCGTGAAAATCATCCACGTTCATCAGATGATTCAGTTGTCGGCTTGACGTGAGCTAGCCCGGGGGGTGGCACTGGGAGGCAACTTGGATTGGAGAAATAGGTCAATCGGTGGGCAGGCGGGGACATACAGATACGTTTCAATAGTAAAGCTCTGTTTAAGGCTTTAGGTCTCATGTGAAAAGATATGTAAGTGTTGTGTACCCGTCGATATGTTGGAGAATCAAGCGGGCACACGCGCCACTTACCTCCAGAGACGGTACCGACGTTTCAGCTGGAACTTTACATCCAGCGTCTTCAGGGTTCGGAAAAGAAAGCTTTCTGCTTTTGGTTCTCTGGGTGTGATATGAGTCACGCGTCCTTTAAGAAGTGAGGAGGCGGAGGGGGGTGGTAGTAGGGGTAAGAGGGGGCTAGGAGGGGGGCCCCAATCCCCTCTTCCCCCCTAGCTTGGTGTGGGGGGGGTGTGCGTCATAGTCACCAACATCACTGTGGCGCGGGGTGAGCCCAGGGCTGTGTGTGGAGGGGGCGACGGGGTGGAGAGTGAGAGGGGTGTGGAGGGAGGCAGGCAGGCAGGGCAGGGAGGGGAGGGGAGGGCAGGCAGAATTCACGTTTAAAGGTTGGGTGTTTGGGAAGTGGGCACGCATTCGCTGTCGCGATAGACAGACGGCAGGCAGGCAAGACAGCCACAGAGGGTCTTGCGGGTCACAGATAACACGACGCAAGCCGCAGCACAGCAGGTGAGTGTCCTGTAGCGCGGCAACACAGCGTGGCCGGCAGCTCGGCGGGCGAATCTGGCACATGGTAACCCCCGTCGATTTAGAGCGAGCACGATTCGCTGTACTGATAGATGTGTTTATCATTACAGCAGAACATAACCCAGCGAGCTTGCGAGCTCTGGATGCGGGGTTCCTGCGAGGCAACAAAACGTTCCAACTAACCAACGCTCTTAGAGACCCATAGATATTACGTAAACTCATAGAGATACGTAGAGAATTATAGACGTATATAGAGACTCATAGAGATGCATAGGTTGATGGAAAGATGTTTATCGTTAGAGCAGAACATACCCAGCGAGCCTGCAAGCTCTGGATGCGGGGTTCCTGCGAGACAACAAACGTTTCAACTAACCAACGCTCGTAGATACCCATAGAGATACATAGGCAGATGGATAGTATGATTTCAGCAGAAAACACCCAGTGAGCTTGCGCGGTGCGGATACCTGGTTCCTGGGAGACAACACACGCTCCAACCAGTGTGCGCGCAGAATCGCTGTGATGGAAGAAGGATCGGGGTGCCGCAGCAGTTTCCGTTGAGGTTTTCCCAACGACTGTTCGTCGTTCGACCGCCGGTCTGACGCCCGCTGGGTGTGTGTTGCGCGCGCGTCACAGGCGAGAACTTGCGAGGAGATTGTCCCCTCATCGATCGCCTGAGCTTCTTCACGATCGTCACCCTCGGCACAGCAGCGGAGGCAGCAGCAGCAGGTAATGAGGCTCACGCGTTGAGAACTCGACACCGCGCGAACACCCTTCGTGTATTCATTTATGTGCAGGAATACAACACTTGCCACATCAACAATTCAGTGTGTGTGTGTGAGCGAGCGAGCGCGCGTTCGTTCGTTCAGTCGCGAATTTATCTCGGGCTCAGGATGTACGGTGAAATTGAGCAAGTCGCTCGGTCAAGTCGGTTTGTGTTATAAGCTGGAAGGAGCCGTTTCGCTAGGTAGCTTTTTCTGACAGTTGTCCAGCTGGGAAGGGGTAAAGCAGGTTATGACATCTCAGGGCACCGGTAGCAGCGGGACCATTAACCTAGGCTGCGTGTCTTTGGACTGTGGGAGGAAACTGGAGTACCCGGCGAACAGCCACGGGAACACGGGGATAGCATACACACTCCACGCAGAAAGGTACCAGAGCCGGGAATCCAACCCGCGAACTTCTTGCTGTAAGCCGGCAGCGCTACTCACGACGCCACCCTGCCGCCCTAATAGATTCCCCAATACCTGGGATAGCCGCGTCGAGTTGAACGGTCTATACGGCTATCCCGAAAGAACAGCTACGGAGAGCAATTCCCGTCACACATCGAGCCGCGACAAATCCACATCACGACACGTGGGGACGTTGCTTCACCGCCACCATGGAAGCTGCCGATGATGAAAAAAAAAAAAACTTGACGCTAAATGTATTGTTATAGATTTGACGGTTTTAGTTATGTGTGAAGTCACCGCGACCCTCACCAGGACAAGCGGTTTAGAAAATGGATGGATGGATGGATGGTTTTAGTTATATTGGTACCTTTTTGCCAATATACATTTTTGCCAGCATTCAGATGATATTTTTGCCGCAAACGTACGTGACTTCTTGCAAACTGGACACTTTGGGAAAGTTGTCTGTTCGGTGTTTTGAGACCTGAATTATGTTATGCCAGCGAGGGTAAATCTTTTCTGCGTCAGTTTTTGTTTTGATGGTTGCATTTCAAAGCTGTTATTTCTAGATAGCCGTGTCGAGCGCTCCCTCTCGCTCTTTCGCGACGTTTCGCCCTGACGTTGGAGGCGAACCGTCTCGAAGGAGGAGAGAGGGGGAGCACTCAGTGACACGGCCCTCTCAAAAGAACAACTTTGAAAAACAAGTATCACGCATGGAGCCGTGAAAAGCTACATCACTTGTTGTTTCGTAATCGGGGCACCGCAACCCTGTACAGGATTAAGCGGTTTCTGACAATAGATGGATACATGGAAATGTACTCACGCGTACTTAGCGATCGCTTGAAGTCAGGGGTTCCCAACCTTTCGCACCTCAAGATCCACTCGGGTCAAGGCTCCACGGACCGCTAGTCGGCGCTCGCGGCCCACTGATGGGTCGCGAACGCAACCCGGTTGAGAACGGCTGCTCTAAACAACCCCGGTGTGAGAACCCGTATTGACACTCGTCGAAGCGCTCACGACGTTCCGCGAGTGTCGCAACACGCCGGGCAAGCCGCCGCCGCCTCCCTACACAACATTCGCGACACCAAGTTCGCGTCACGAATTTACAGCAACTTAAAAAAAACCGGCTTCCGTCAAATTTGCCTAAAGTGAGTCACGGCCGGTGAGCGTTTGAAATAATAGGCTAGGGCAAATGTCATTCGCGACATGTGGCATCAGTTCAGGGCACACGAACGCGGTGACGCCAGTGAGACCCCGACTAATAATAGCCTCTCTGAGCGCCTCTTGAGCAAGCGGTCTCCGTCCTGTTCGCCGTAGCAGTCTCTGATCTGATATTGTATCTGCTAAGCCGGCCACTTCAATGGGATTAATAACTTCAAGACTCGTTACGTTCACGTAGGTGTGTGTCTGTTGTTGTTATGCTTGTTGGGAGCGGTGGTGTGAAGCGGTTAGCGCGCTGGGCTATGAACCCGGCCAACCGAGTTCGATTCCCGGATCACGGCCACCAACACCAGTGATGATAGTTGAACCGGTTTGGGGATCCCCCTAGGTCGACTCGGACTCGAATAAGCACCTGGTGCCGTGTGTAAACATTGACTCGAGGGAGAGACAAAGGCGGCCGGGCGTGGTGCTGGCCACCCACCCGTGCCGGTTTTCATAGGTGCTTTTCGCTAACGGAACTTGCCCCAACAGTCTATTTAGGCTGTACGGTGGATCGTTGCGCTTGAACTAGAATTACGAGAATTATTATTACGTAACGTATCGCTTTGTAAGAGACGGGGCAAGTGTCATTCATCAGCCCTCTTATGCTCTCGGGTGTGTAATGTTTAACATTTCATATTCACAGCGACAATGTGTTTGAAGCATGAATATTTAGCATACCATTTTACGTGTTGCTCTATTACCCAGGGTTTGTATCCTATTAAGGTTACAATGTGTGTTGGCTTAGGGACACGGTGGGATGGTGTAAGTTTTATTACTCGCGTAAAGTTAACTTCGGCATCGTAACGTTTCAATATTTAATGGCGTGGAATGGTCGGGTCGTAACATCGGCTGCAGCGTTTTAGAAAATTAACATCAAAATGGTTCCAAGCAATATGCGGACAAATGTCATTTGCATCCTGTGCCAGGTCACAGCTCCGTGTAACCTGATGACTTCCCACATTTTACTTTTAAGAAATACGACTGAAATAGATATCGGAAATAATTAATGAATGCGGCGTCGCTGACTAAGACATTTGCGGAACAGAAGTAACTTCAGTGATGTAATTTACATACGATTACGCCCGCGTAAAAGTTAAAGTTAGATCATTACCTACAACCTTTGTCAACTTGGACATCGACTGCCGAGTGATTTATTCGTTTCGCATCGATCTGCTGTGGTGTGTTTAACTTTCTTTCTGTTTAAATCTGATAAGATATATATCACACCTTTAACAAATCTGTGACTATATTGTATAAGGGCTTAAGGTCAAATGTATGGGTGTGTGCCTACCTAAATAATCACTCATTAATTTCACGATTCAATGTGTCAGGCTATGCATAATTTCTTCCGCTGATAAATAAAATAAGCGCCACGTACACTCGACTATCTATAAATGACAACAACTTGCAGCTACATCAAAACCAGCATAAACAAAGACGCATCGAGAATGTGTATCAGATAGACATACTTTGGCGCCTTATCAACACGTATCCGTTTAGGCAGAAAACCGGTCTTAATTTCAACTTTGCCCACCCTGTAGGAAACACATTTGAAACCCACTCTTTCTCGTACGCACGTAAGGCAACCTCCACCGTTTCTCCTCACGAAATCTATTTACCGACAACAAGTGCGAAGCGAACGCGACAGGACGCGGGGCGGTTTGTGGACACTCATCTACAACGATATGTAAGGTTCACACTTGCCAGCATTAATTATTTAGACTAAGGGGGACTCTTTGTTCGTACATATCAATGAGACGACCGGCACAGACACGAGGCTATCTCGGAATTGACTGGTTTAGTCTCGGTTAATTTCTGCTCGAGACTAGATGGGTTTGCCCTGTGCCGCAAGAGTGTTGTCCGGAACAGGATAGAGGTGGAAAGTGCGGTGTTTTCACGTCTCGAAATGGTATTAATACGGAAAACACTAATACTGTTGCTAACAAGCCTGGAGCACGTTTGATCTGGTTTTATCTAACGCGTGACGACCGCTGATACCTGTTTCGAGAGACGATTTTATAGCCGTTGAATTTTGTACGCGTGACAGCGTGCTGCCTGTTTTAAACATTTAGTGTGGCGGTGTTCAAGTGCATTTTTTCTCAAAGTTATATTTTAAAATGTTTGTTTTATAGCTTGGGACTTTGAAAGGGGCTATAAACACGTGTCCTGCTAGGTTTACCAGTCTTGTGACATCTCCTAAATGTAGGGATATGTTCTCACAAGCGATAGCTGGTATATTCTAACAGGATATATGTGGTAACGAATGTTTAATGGATGGGGAAAAACTGAGTAGTCGTTCCATAATTATTTACGTTCTATTATTTACGTATGTGACGAGCAAAGCTGTAATAATTTTAGAAATCTTTTTCTCAATTCGTTGAATTTGCTTTTCGCGGAAAAATAGAGCACGGTTGTAAAATTGTGCACATATCTTTCATATGCAGGCTCTGTGAGGTCTTCATTAAGCAGTGGACTGAACATGTCTCCTCATGATATGATCTGTCCCACACCGCGGCAGTTTGTTCTCTTAGTGTATTCGTTTCATTGACTCAGACCTTGATCCTGCATTGTTCTTTCGGGATAGCCGTGTCGAGCAATCTTCCTCTCCCCCTCGCGACGTTTCGCCTCCCACGTTGGACGCATCATCAGGGGCAGTACACGAGGTGGATACACTCTAAAAATAAAATGACGGCAGTAGAAACGTCTTGCGAATTAAAATAGCTCATTGCTCGTGCCACCGGAACAAAAGTTAGACCTCAGTAAAAAGAAAACAAATAACAAAAGTCGGTGGTTTGTTGCCAGTAACTTTTAAAGATATGCAAACCGTGTGTGCATCAGCCTTAAGGTATTTGATAGGAGCCAGTTTATAACATGTCCAGTCGCCACTCTGTCACCTGGGAAATGTAAACAATGCCCTGCCTCTGACAACCGCCTAGGCAATAAAGCGATGGGCGCCGCGTCTAATGATGGAACAAGCAGTAAACATCTGCCCTGCAGTGACGCCGTCCTGTGTTTAAATCATTGGACGGTGAAGATGTTACTACAGCCCAATAAAGAGCTCACAAGCACAGCGTTTGTTGGACAGGGTGAGCGGGTGGGATAGGCCGCTGGCAGCCTTTGGATTGCTACCACTCAGGTTAGGGTTGGATTTGAAAAAAAAATAAATCCGCTTGTTTATATTTTGTCATTTACATTTGTTTGAATTGATTTGTAGCAGATGGATGCGTTGTTCGGTTTGATAGATTGTCGAGTGTACTGATGTAGGTTTTCACGGCTTGCTTTATGACGGTTGCTCTTCAGAGCGGCGTTTCGCCTCCTATGCTGGAGGCATCATCAGGCGAAACGTCGCGAGGGAGCGATGGAGATCGCCCGACACGGCTGTCCCGACAGAACAGCTCTGAAGAGCAACCATCAGATTATAGAGTGTTTTTTTGTAAAGAAAACAGGATATTGGGCAAACGAGGTGGCTAGCGGAAGGCAGTACTGCAAGGGGGTTTCTCGCGTGTTTGTTAGCATGTTTGAGCGTTATCCCATCACAGGAGTGAGTCTTATCTGGGTATTCCTGTTTCCTCATACATCAAACTACCGCGTAAGGAATTGGACAAACATTCCAAGCAGGTTCCTCCCAAAGAGGTCTTGAGAATACGTTGAGACTTTTGTGGATCATTCTAATGACTGTTGTGATCATTTTTCCACGCCACTCTCCCGTGGCGAAGAGCTGCGTATTTGCCAGTTACAAGAGCGCATACCTTAGATATGTGAGCTGTGCTCACCTATAGCACCTGTATCTCTCGATGTGAAATCTGTTCAGAGCCTCTGTCCGACAACTATGTCTGTAGTATGTACAGAGGTGATTCTGGTGAAAGTTCAAAGCGCCAGATTTTGGACTTTGATTTTTCGAACCGAAACATAATTCTTCGTCGCTTACAAATGAACAATTGTTAAAAAGAAAACACCCGTGAATTCGGCTTGCTCAGCTATCCTAATCAGACTTGTTTTCCAAGTAGAACAATAACATTCTCTCCATTGCAATGTTGTGATCACCACCACAGACAAAGATCCCCCGTATAGCCTTAACAGACTGTCGGGTCAAGTGCTGTTAGCAAGTAGCACCTATGAAGGCCAGCACGGCACACGAGGCGGTGGGTGGCCAGCACCACGCCCAGCCACCGTACCTCCCTTGTGGTGATGTTCACACACCATACCAGGTACTCATTTGAGGCTGAGTCAACCAAGGGGAGGCCCATGACCACCAACGCCAGTGACAATTTTCTGACCAGTTCAGTGAGCGGAAATCGAACTTGGGTCACCGGGCTCGTAGAGCAGTGCGCTTAATCGCTGCACCACCGCTCCCCATCATTAACACCATCACCGCTGACATATGTGAAATGTTAGCCTCTGTATATTTCAATCTGTTTAAGTAAGTGCGAGCACGTTCAAATAACATGGTCACTCGGGCTTGAGGAAGGGTGAATGACCACGGGGGAATGTGTGGAGCCCTTATGTCATTCCACTGCTGGATGAGGACACCCTGGCTCATGGGGGTATGTAACATACATCACCACGCTGGTTAGTATGGGTTAGTAAAAGAGGGCAGCATAGCGTTTGGAGCAGAGTGCAGTACAACACTAGATTCCTCTGGACTGGCGTCTCCTGAAAACAGGTTTTCAAAACAGATCGCGTTTCGAGCCAAACGAAACATTCCTCAGCCGTGAAATAACGATTATTATTTTGTTATCTTACACTTTATGACACTCGCAGAGCGATGCCTTTACGTCGCCCTTTACAAGCGTGTGATGCATCCACGCGGCACGCCGTTCGTGCCACGAGTGACGAACTGTCGCAAAGGTCGTTACCGAAAAAGTGACGCGATGCGAATGAGCGTCAGGCAAGGGCAACTCAATCGCGACGTCACCGCCGGGATAGCAGGTGAGACGGCTCGCTGACGACGGTGATCATCGATGATTGCTGATCAGTCGGTATGCGCAACCGATTGGGCAAGTGATCGCATGTATGCGTGTGCGTGTGTCCGCGCTGAGGGTCGAATCCTTCGTAAGCGCTAGATGTGTCCGCACGACGCCGAGGATTTGTACGTCTCGGTTCAGCTTCACTTGCCACTTTTTGATGATTGCGCTTCCGGAACGTCAGAGAGCCAGCAATATTCCCGAAGGAATATCGGGAAGAAGTCCAGGGTCGTGGCAGTCGTGTCGGCAGAAAGCTTCAACCAACGATAGATGTCAGAATAACGTGTTACATCGTGACACTTTGACACATTTTTTCAGCTTTAAATTCACGCCGTTGAACCAGTATCGTCAGCCCTCTTAAGCCACACATCTGCCCTTAATGCTGACGTTAGAAGAACGTGTTACCAACTTTGAACGAGATCAACCATAGGGCGGGTACTCTGCCGGTTATTTCAACGATTTCACCCTGCCAGCTGTAACAAAACGAAAAAAAAACCTGACATATTCTAGAAATAAATAAATTAAGTCTACAATTAATGCGTGGCTTTGAAACTATTTCAAGGCGTGAGCCGAAGGCATATATATATATCGCGCCCGGGAACAAAAATAAAAATAAATCCCGCGCTTCCAGAACGAGTACAGCCGAGGGGGACACGTGTCGACACAGAGGCGCGGCGGCAACGCTGACGACATCAGAGGACGACGCACAGACAGGACAACAGCTACCGAGGCATAGGAGGTGAACTCAGAGGTGTGGCCAGAGGGGAGGTTTGGCGACGGAGACGGATCGCTGAGAAACGGAACCGCAGGTGTGTCAACGACTGTGTTGACGTTTGAAAGGTCCCCCAACCCCAGCCGGCCACTTTGAAGACGCTTGTTTATGTAACGGAATATCGCCCGCCTTAAACCGGCAGCCGTGTATCGCGTGTTGGAGAAACGAAGGGCCCCCCGGTGTGACAAAGAAAGCAAGCGCGGGTGACCCTCGGGTGAAAGGCGCTATATAAATTGAATTATTATTATTATTATCAAAAACGCCCGCGACGAAACATAAAAAAACCCCGCTAAACCGCCAATTTGCGAAATTAAAGCGTGCGGGGTTTTTTTGTAAAAATAATAATCTGGCTATTACGACGGCGATCGTTAGTGTGGAACAACGCGAGATGCAATTAACCGGTTGAAACTCGCGAGAAAAATAACGCAACTTAACGTCGGAGGGACGATTAATAATTTAACAGCGGAAATTTGGTCTCATTCAATTCCAGCGCCTTTGGAAAACTGATTTATATTTTGGAACATCGAGTGCTTTTCAAGAGGAAGCAACAGATAGGTTTTCCGGTCACCTGCTTTGGCGGGTAATCAGAAACAGAGAAGTGAACCATTCACTCAGGTGGCGAAATATTGTGCAAGACGCGTTTCATAACGGGCGTCAGGGGTGACGTCGGCGCTTCACAGAAAGAAGGTCCTGCCTGAGGTGGTTAATTTCTCACCTCGGGCACCTTTCTGTGTGGATTTTCTGTGTTCTCCCCTGCTCTTCTACGTGGGGTTTCACGGGGTTCTCTGGTTTCCGCCCACAACTAAAAACACTTATTATTGAATAGGCCTATAACATCATAATATATCTGAAGCAGTGTTTGCCGGGTTGGCGCCGGTTGACCGCCTGGCTGACTCCCCCACCCTCTCTGTGGTTTCACAGAACCTCCGTATCCATGTCTCATCCACGACCAGGCGTGGAATTTGCGCGGCACATTATACATTATATTATTATTCTTAATGGAACGTACACGTGTACGCTACTTAATCGTACTTCATATTTTCACAAGACGTTAAGTCACCTACGCAATATATTTATGGTACAGTGATTTAAGTCAACCCGCGCTGAAACGTGTGGTGAAGTATCGCCAAACAGTGCCCGCAAACGATAGACTTAAAAAAAAACTCCTTCATCCAGCATTGTATTGACACAGGGCTGGAAATTTGTATTTTTTTTATTCGATAGTTAAGGAAGCAATTTGTTTTACGTTCATATAACATTGGCGACACACAGAGGATATTGTAAAAACGTCCCATCGAATACGTTTCCTAGAACCAGCCGCTATCAGAGCATCCATAGCCACCTTTACATATTGACGCAGCATCACAATAACTTGTATTTTACTTGTAACTTTACACAGGCTAGCCTCTTTACGAGCCGAAATAAAAAATCAGTCTACTCATCATGGCTTTGCCTCAAAGTGAACACGCAGTGCTCATAAACGAAATGCATGTTTCAAAGACCTACACCGTTCAATCGGAACCGTCGTATGGGCGAGCGGAGTTCGTCATTGGGGGCAATTTTTTTCGCGCGACATATTAATGCAGCACAAGATTAAAATAATCCGCGCATTATTATGCTTTTTTCTCGAAACAATTTGTGTTCTTTAGAGATTATCAGCGATTACCGCACGCGAATTATTTGACTGCGCTAGAGAAAGCTACCAAACCGAATGATAAAACTAATATTTTGTAAAGCTATTTTTAATCATGTTTCTCGGCTAACAATCCTCTCTGTTATTAGCACACGGCGTCCTCATTTGTACGATCGACGGACAAAAGCGAGTATTTAACTTACGACGAAGCTCCATATTTTAAACAATTAACATTGTTAGTCTATTTCATGTAACTAGCGTACGCAATACGTTCCACTAATTATCTTTCTCCAGATGCTGTCATCTGCCCATTAGCTAATTCTGCATACAATCTGCTTTGATTAAGTATTGTCATATTTGGAAACTTACAAATTGGTGATTGCGTATCAAACTGTGAACATAATAAGATTGGATAAACGTAAGGGTATTCCGTACTGTAGCTTAGGAGTGAGAGGCAGCGCTCGACACGGCTATCCCGAAAGAACAGCTTTGGAAAGCAATTCTCATGCACCGAACCGTGAAAACCTACAGCAGTACTTTAAGTATTCCGGCCAATCTGGTATTACTGCATCTTAAAATAAAAATCCAGATAAAGTACGCAGTGGTGGCCCTGCGTATGCGCTAATGCGTGCTGGGTTTGTTTCGCTAACAAATTGTCGCGTGTGCTCATCGTCGAGCTAGTTTGCGTGGCTTATGTGGCATTTATTCCTACGACCGATAATATTACCCAGGGCATTACCGCAGTAAAGCGGTCGCGTGTTATCACTTGCCACAGTAGTGCCGTATTCCAGCCAAAAGCCACATTTGAAATGTTATCTGCAAGTCGTGTTTTGATTAAAAAAAATCCAAGTGCTTATTAAATTAAATTGTGTTTCCACGACAAGACCTTCCCTGCGTAGCATACACTGATCCCACGACATGATCTATCTTCAAGCAGATGCGTGATAATAGTTTACAGCACCTTGTCAATCCATCGCTGGATGAGGGCCTGTTTACATGTGTCCTGATTAGGGTTGCTTGACTAGAAATTATCAGAGGTATTTTTCACGTTTGTTGCATCGCAGGAATCCCACTTCCAGAGCTTGCAAGCTCACAGGGTAAATTTTTTCTGTAATAATAAACATCATCTACCCATCTATCTAACCACTCATGTTGATAATCCGCGGCTGGGAATCTAACCGGGGTCACCAGGTTCAGTACGCTGGTCGACCGCTCCACCCACACGTCTGCATCCCAGATCCGATTAGACGGCAGCCGAAACGTGGCATTATTAACAGACATAAAAAATCACCGCTCACTTTACGAGATACTTAACAAAGCCGTTACTGTAACACTGGCGACACGCGGAGAACGCTCCTCTCGTTTAGGTGTTATGAATAATAACATCGTGCTTCGAAGAATCGCAAAGAAGAAGATAATAATAGCATTTATAGAGCGCCTTTCACCCGAGGGTCACAAAGCGCTGCACAAGGCTGCGGAGACAACGGCATGTCAACAACGACAGAGAACGGAAAATCAGCAAAAAAAATGTTGGGGTTTTTTTTTTTTAGAATAAGGGCGATTTCCCGAAACGTCACGCGTCGTGACAGATTTCCACCTTTCAAGGCTGCGTTGTTTTTTTTTTATTGTTGCCGAACGCGTCGAGCTCAACGACGTTCAGAAACGGTGACCCGCATCGCCAACGGCTCGGCGGCCAAACGACGGGCGAGGAGCCCGCCCGAGGAGCCATCGCCCGGTCGATGCCTTCGGAACGGTCCGCGCAACGAAAACGACCCTTTGTTTAAAATCGACGTGAAAACAACGCGCGCCCGTTAAGCCCGAGCATTATCTGGCGAGTGGCTTCCACTCCATTAAGCAGAAAAAGAAATCCCGCGCAATCTGATTTCCTACCTGGCGCAGCACGCATCTGTTGAGA
>JAZEWU010000042.1:3917612-3931367 GCA_036362915.1 Geotria australis
GGGGGCGCTGTGGTTTACATGATCCAACGCACGAAGCTTTGCTGCGGAATTTCCGACCGCTATCCATGCCCGACCCCACCTTGTCCTGGTTTTCCCAGGATCGGTCTCCTTTATGATGGAGGCGGCTGGGAATTTTGTACGTTTTCGGGGGGAGGGCGAGTCATTCGAAGTCTGGGTTTTCGACGGTCACGCTGGGGTGCAGTCCATCGCAGGGCACCTGGGGAAATTTAGTCCACGGGCCGATCAACCTGTGCAGCAGCATGTCTTTGGACCGTGGGAAGAAACTGGAGTGCCCGGCGAAATCATTATTAAGTGGGGAAGGTGTACAATGAGGCTCGAGCCCCGCGTGTGAACAGCGAGTTGGTCTCGGCGGTGAGAACGCCGTTCCGGACGGAGGGAACAGCGGCAGGAACGGAGCGATCTCCCGTGGAGCGGAGCGCGACTCGAGTCGGGCGCAAACGCGCAACCGGCCGGCGCACGGCGCCACATTACGCCACACGCTCAGCTCCGCGGAGTCACCGAGATAATCCTCCTCGCGAGGTCGCCGCGGCCTCGTGTTCGGTGTGTCACTGAAGTTGCCACAGGGCCCGTGGCTCCGGTCCAGCAACGGGCGGTTGCATCTGCTTCGCTTAGAGAAAACCATAATGTTTTGTCCTCGGACCGGAGTCCAAAAAGCCCCCCATAGCGTATGACTAACGTGCACGTCGATGCGTTCGATGCGTACGTCACGGTGCCGCGTTGTTGCTGCGAGCCGTTCTTCTGGGAAACCGCAATAAACGTGTGCCTACGCCGCGCTCTGGTTTACGCGGCTGTTTTCATAGCGGCCCGTGTTGTGCAGTCATCGCGCACATTTTACATTTTTGTCAGCAGCTCGCGTGTTCGTTGTGTCGCAGGAGTCCCGTAAAGAGCTCGCAAGCTCACTGGGTATTTTTTCTGATGTAATAATAAACATCCATCCATAGTAGTTATATTATGTTGAGTACAACTATGGTCAGAGTGAGGCGTCTGTGTCAGCGTGGGCGAAACAACCAAACGCGTGGTCCAGGAGCTGGAACAGCCCCAACTTGGCTAGTTCAGTCCAAACACATGCTGCTGCCTCGGTTAATTGGCCTGCTGACTAACTTGCCCCCGGCGCCCTGCGATTTACCGGCGTCCAATCCCGGGTATAGCCCAAAATATCTAATAATTTGCTGGACAACTGTTAAAAAGAGCTCCACAGCTCAACGGTTCCTTCCAGCTTAATTAAATACTGACTGACTAACAAAGAGGCTGTCAGAACGTTCTTTATTGACTAATTTGCATTTTTCCCCCCTCTATATATCCGTGTCTCGTCCACGACCAGGCGTCAAACAATTGCACGCCGCGTTACAAATTCTACTTTGCTTATTCGTCTCTCCGCTCCGGCGAGAGAGGCAACGCTCGGAGCGATCGCTCCTAACTCGAACGCCGCGTTGCGTGCGCCCCCCCGCGCGCGCAGGTGTGCTGCCGCCGCTTCAGCAGCACGAGCAACCTGAAGACGCACCTGCGGCTGCACTCGGGCGAGAAGCCCTTCCAGTGCAAGCTGTGCCCGGCCAAGTTCACGCAGTTCATCCACCTCAAGCTCCACCGCCGGCTGCACGCGCGCGAGCGCCCTCACCGCTGCTCCGGCTGCCAGCGCAGCTACATCCACCAGATGAGCCTGAGCCTGCACCTCAACGGGTTCTGCCCGTCCCAGCAGGGGCCCGGCGGCCCGGCGGCCTCGCGGCCCGCGCGCGATCCTCTCGGGCGGCGCGGCCTCGACGCCTCGGCGGACTTCCTCGCGCCTTCCGTGCCGTGGCCGCCGGGCGAGCTGCAGGCTTTCTCCGAGGCCGGGCCCGAGCAGGAGCCTCTGGCGAGGGTCAACCAGGAGATCGACATCTTTGACGTGAGCGAGGAGGCGGAGAAGCTGTCCATGCATCCGCACGTCGACATCGAGAGAAGGATCCTGGGCACGTTTTGCCCGACGAACAGGGGTCTCGCTTTCCTGAGCTTGTCCGAGGAGGTCAAAAAGATGCTCGAGTTCGCCGGCCTGGACGTGACCTCCGAGGAGGCGGCGATGAGGGGCGGCCCGCCGGGGAGAGGCGTCGCTTCCCAGAAGGATGAATCGCTCGTCGGCGTGAGCCGTGACTCAGAGCGCGGTGAAGCAACGCATTTCAAAATTAACCAAAATGTGGCCAGCATCGTAAAGGGTCCAGAATGTTGAGCCGCAGCCTCCTGTTGGAAAACACTCACCTCTAGCCTGCCTCAAACGAACCATGTGTTCTGTTCCAATTGCGTATCACCTGTTTGAGTAGCATTTTTTCAAACATAATTTTGGAGAGAATTGCTCTTAACAGCTGTTCTTTCAGAATAGCCGTATCGAGCGTTCCTCTGTTTCACTCCTTCGCGACACTTCGCCTCTTCAGCAGCCTGACGATGCCTCCTACGTGGGAGGCAAAACTTTGCGAAGGACACGAGAGGAACGCTCGACACGGCCATACCGAAATAGCGAATCTCATACATTGAGCCGTGAAAACCTACATCAATACAACGATACTTAGAAGTATCTCAATACACCGTTTGGGAGGTCAGGACATGGTGTAGTCATGACAACGCAGCAACGCGATAACCTCTTCAGTCAGTCAGTGTGGAGTGAAGCTGGAAGGAACTGTTGAGCTATGTAGCCCTTTTTAACTGTTGTCCAGCGGGGAGGGGCAACCACGTTACAACAACATCTCAGGGCACCGGGGGCAATTTAGCCGGGACAGTTAGCCTAGGCAGTCTTTGGACTGTGGAAGGAAGTCGGAAGACCCGGCGAAAACCCACGCGGACACGAGAACATGCAAACTCCACACAGAAAGGCGGCAACCGAGCCGGGAATCGAACCCGGCACTTCGTGCTGTGAGGCAGCAGCGCTACTCACTACGTCGTCTTTTAGCTTGTGCCGGAAACACAAGTATAGCGGCGTCTCGGCGTTGCGTTCCAGACCCCGCGTTTCGTTTGAATCGCAGATGTCAACGCAATAAGTGATGAAAACATTACGAGGAGGCGCATACGATGCTATTTAACGTGTAACTTATGTGTGAGGATATTTGGGGTTATTTGTCTGTTTCGTAAAAACTAAACATTGCTAGACAATCGGTGGCTTATGGAATGTTTCCATACAAGTAAACTTACATTTTCTTACCTTTAATAAAACAAATATATATTTTATCATATAAGCCATTAGTTTTATACGTGTGCGCGTAGCATCTGTGTCGTTTTCTAAACGCATTTTGCGACTTGCAGGTCAAGCTTTAACGATTATTATTATTATTATTATTCAAGTGAATTTTTTTCCCCTGTTTGTCAATTGTTTGTTAGATTTTTAATTTGTGGAAATAGCTCTACGAATCAAATACCTCTCTATCGATAGTTTTAACGATTGAAAACAAGCTCAGGTTTATGGTGACGCATGGCGGTGAGACTGAATAAAATACGTCGGCTTCAGCTCAACGAACGACGGACGTTAAATCGCGTCGTGAATCTAGCACATACTGTATACGGTTTCCCGTTGATAGTTGTTTTCAATTCTTCCCGACAAGGTATCGTAGTCGCGTTCACGGTTAGGTAATTTAATGTTTGTCGTACTGTACTTTTTGACTAATTATTTTGTGTCGATTGTCACGACTGGGTTTTTTTTGTTTTAAAGGGACTTCGCCGTCATCTTTTTACCGCAACGGAAATGCACAAACGCAGCTCACATTTCACTTAAACCGTATCCTCTGTGCATCCGAGAACGATGATCGGGGTAATGCGTCTTAAAACATGGTCTGCGTGTGGTGGATCCACATTCGTATAGCTTTATTGAGACGGGGCACAAGTTACGGGTGCGTCTTACTTTCCGGAGCGTCTTACGATCCGGAGAATACGGTGTTATTAAAACGAATCACTAACGCCTGCTTTATTTAAAATATTGTTTATTTTGCTTACAGTTTCATCGACGTGAAAAGAAAAGGCTGCTTCAGTCGCCTCTCCTTTTTTAACACTTGTTCTTATTTTATGTATTGTTCGCAATTCAAATAATGTAATGGTAATAACTGTTATTTAAGAATGTTAACGAGTGCAGTATCCGGTAAATGATGTAGTTTTGGGACGGGGATATTTACGACCGTGTTTCACGAAAATCCTCTGCCTACTGGCAGATTTGTTTGTAATTGTTTCCAAGGGTGAATGATGAAAGCTGTACCGGAGGGACACAAATAGCCTCATAGTTCTATAGCACATTCATGCAGACTGATCGAAGAAGCTAAAGGAGCAAGCCTGCAATTGCTGGCTCACGGCACTGCTGGAGGAAGAGCCTCGAACAGAGTGAGCTCTACAGAGACCCTCTTAGAGGAGGGTGCTTTGGCCTACTTTTACATTCATCCATCTATTTTCTAAACCGCTTGTCCTGGTGAGGGTCGCGGCAACAGCTCTTTAAGGAGGGTGGACCAGGCATCCCTTTCCTCAGCAACAGATTCCAGCCCATCATGGGGGATTCCCAGACGTTCCCAGGCCAGCCAAAGTATATAATCCCTCCAGCGTGTCCTGGGTCGGCCTCTAGGTTTCCGCCGAATTTTCCACGCGAGTCAAACGTCTGGGAGGATGTGGGACTGACGTACATTGCCAGCATTACTCGTGCACACACACACACACGCACACACGTGCAAACCACTGAGCCCACTCCTTGCGACTGTGCAGTATGAATCGCAACTTGCTCCCTGCCGATCAGCGGCAATGGGGCAAACGTGGTGTTGTGTTCTCTTTTCTACGTTGTCCAGCAGGACATTCATTTTGTACGGTTGTTCTCACTTACTAATTAAACACTATGTTACACTGGTGATGGTTATTGGCCGTCTTCTTTTAAGCGCGCTTTACAAGTGTGCAAAACTAAAGCATGCATTTTATACATCAAGGCGGTGGCTGTTGCCAAATCACCCAGAATGTTTCCGATTTTCGTCATACCAATGGTAGCACATCAGGATTGAGTGTGGGTGGCATGCCACCACCATGCATAACAGGCTGGAAGGAACCGTTGAGCTACGTCGCTTTTAACAGTTGTCAAGCGGGTAGGGTAAGTAAGTTACAACAGAGCAGTGCCCGCTTATGCCTGTCAGGGGCGCGGGGGGCCCGGAGAAAAGCCATCGTAATGTTTATTAAACTTTAACACTCTTTAACTTCATTGTATTTTTTGTTGCTTTGTTTTTTTTCTGTCGTTGTGCAGCGCTTTGTGACCCTCGGGTGAAAGGCGCTCTATAAAATGCTATTATTATTATATTGATGTGGGTTTCGCCTCCCACGTTGGAGGCGTCATCATCATCAGAAGCCTCATCGTTAGCCTCAAGCTGCCTCCAACGTGGGATGCAAAACGTCGCGAAGGAGAGAGTAGGAACGCTCGACGCGGCTATCCCGAAAGAGCGGCTCTTAAGAGCAATTCTCACCATTTAATAAGTCCACGTGCTATCCCAAGCTATAATCCGATGTTCGTGTCCTTGTCGGAGCCATGTGTTGTAAATCATCGGATGGCTCGGAAGCTGAGCGAGAGAAAGCTGGCCTGTATCTCGTCCACGTGGAACCAGTGATGTCTATGTTCACGGGTGGCCCTACTGAACGCCAGCAGGCCCCTTGACAAAACCAACACAGCGGGCGGCACGGTGGCGTGGGTGAGTAGCACTGTGGGATTGACTTCAGGCATCTGGTAAGGATGCCCTCGGAAGGCTCCCCCGGGAAGTATACCAGGCACGGCCCACTGGGCGGAGACCTAGAGGCCGACCCAGGACACGCTGGAGGGATTATATCCTTCGGCTGGCCTGGGAACGCCTGGGAATCCCCAAGGACGAGCTGGAATCTGTTGCTGGGGAAAAGGGATATTCTGGTCCACTCTCCTTGGACTAGTGCCACAGCGACCCTCACCAGGACAAGCGGTTTAGAAAACGGATGGATGGATGGACCTCCTTCTTGAGGAATTAGGCTTGACGTCACGATCGAATCGCTTCTGCACATTCGATACAAACGATTATGGATCGGCGGCACATTCCAAAAATTAATTTGCTTTTAACGAAATAAAACTATTGACTGTACCATGGTGTGCCACGTAATGCGTTTAACCTTGTCATGCAGATATATGAATGCACACGTGATTCTGCGTAACAGTCACACACAACAGCGGTTTCAATTAGCACACAATTCTATTATGATTGACAGATTCACATCAGCTAGCAGAGGACAGCATACTCTGCATCTCTCAGATGCATGCTAAGTCTTCACTCCAGCAAACTCCTGCCATAATTTAAAGGAGTGAGTGTTTTATTTATTTCGTCGCATTTCACCGCAAAATCGCATTCTGTCGTGCCGCCTCACAGCAAGAAGCACCTGGGTGGGCGCCTGTGGGCGTGTGGGGGGAGCGGTGGTGCAGCTGTTAGCGCGCTCCGCTACGAACTGCTACCAACACCAGCGACGATTTTCTGAACCGGTTCTGGGCCTTCCGTAGGTCGACTCAGCTTCAAATTATTACCTGGTGTGGTGTGTAAGTATCGCCGCTAGGGAGACAAAGACGGCCGGGCGCGGTGCTGGTCGTGTGCCGTGCTGGCTTTTAGTAGGTGCTACTCGTGAACAGCACTTGACCCTACAGTCTGTTTAGACCAAACGGGGGAACTTTGTCTTTATGCCCACGTCAGGGGATATAGTGCCTTTCCTTTTTCGGATCCCTCGTCTGTTGTCTCAGTTGTCGCGGCAGAAAAAGGGTGCGGCATGCAAGCAGAGAAAGGAAGCGGACGGAGGGAAGGAGGTATGGAGGGAGTAGCTGTAACTTTGGCATATCGCCGTCGCTGAAAGTGGTGTGAAATTGGAGCCACGAATGTTTGAAAGGGGAGTCGTCGGGCGGGCGCGTGCGTTTGAAAGGCAAGCCCTTTGTGCGGAGTGTTAGCCCCGGCTGATTGTCAGTTCCCGGTCACAACAAGCCGCATTGAACATGTCAAGAATGAAATTCTGCGGTCAGATTTATAGGTCCACATGAGATCTCCGGCAGAGAACCGGGGGTGTGGGGTGGGAAGGCGCATTGACGGACAAGTGACACCAGCATTATGGGCCCAAGCGTCGTTTAAAAACACGCAGGCTATTAACACAAATGTAATGCTCTGGCCACGCGCGCCGCAAGCAATATTGTATCTGTAGACTCTGAATAACAACAATAATAATAATAAACGAGAGATTTCCGGCAACGATGATTAGGATGGGCCGAGTCATTGTAAGTGCCCTGGATGGAATGTGTGAGGCGGTGAGGAATTCGGGGCTGCGTACGATGTGTGTGTGTCACGTAGAGAACGTGTCCTCTTTTAGCCACTGCGCAATAAGCCACCGTGTCCTGTCGGTTTCATTGCGACAGTTGTTTCCACCCTTACGTTGGGTTTGTTGAGCAGCTCACGTCAAGACACTGGGTTCTAACGAGAGATGAATACTTGTACTGGTGTAGGTTTGTCACGGCTCGTTGCGTGATGAGTATTCTCATCCGTAGTCGCTCTTTCGGGATAGCCGTGTCACTGAGCGTTCCTTCTCTCTCTCCTTCGCGACGTTTTGCCACCCACGTTGGAGGCATCGTCAGAGGCGTGAACACTATTTCATCTTCAAATTTCCACTTTTGCGCGAGTGCCATTATTACCATCATCAACCCTCTTAGGCACTCTTTCGCCTTTATCCAGACCGTCAGAAGAACGTGTTACAGGCTTGGAACAAGATCGCCCCGTGTGGACGGATTACTCCGCTCGTTATTATAAACGTGGAAACCTGGAGAGAGAGAGAGAGTGGAACGTCGCGTGTATTTGGCGCATTTTTCCACATTTTCCATCCCACGTTTTGAGTCCAAAACAGAGGCGGTGGGGTCACCCAGAGGTCAGAGTACTGAGCTGTCATCACTGTGATCTTAACGTCCAACTGAGGCTACCGCCTGACAATAAACTGAGTCCTCAGCTCAAGAGAGGCAGCAGGCGGTGGTCTCAGCCCTGCCACAAATCACTGTGTATATATATAGATGTGCCCCGTGAAGGACTGCCGTCTCATCATGGGCATCGCCCTGCCTTGTGCCCTGTGTCTGCCGGGATAGGCTACGGGCCCCAGCAACGGACGCTGTCCGCTTACTTCCAAGACAGCAGTCTGCATCGGAAGTGATTGAAATTATATGTAGTTTTTATTTTAGTATTTTAAATGCCGCTATTAGATACACGTGTTACTATGTTCAGTGGTGTTCGTAAGACATAGTTTGTTATGCGATACGGTCATTACTCCGGTTATAAGAGCGTCATGTAAACATCCGGATTTAACGGACTTTCGGACACCCTTTCCCGCTATGAGTCAGTGAACGCGATGTCCTACTCCAACACTAACACACATGATGTCGTCGTCTTTAACGGCTTCCCGCGACTAACGCTCCGCCTGGCTGCCCATTACAAAGCGCGTCCTGTCTCTCTCTCTCTCTATTTAAAGACGCCGCTGCACAATTGCGGACATCAATCTGCAACCCTAGCGCGGAGCCTTTGTTAGGACGTGTTGCTCGGTTTTCAGACGAGAAGCCAAGGAACTTTGTCCGCTCCGGGTGAAGTGGGGGATGCGGGGGATAGAGGAGGAGGAGGAGGGGGGTGTTTGCAGGACATAGTTTTTTTTCCATACAGTATAATGCTAACCATATAGCTGGGACATCTAAACGACGCGTAATTACTGGTGCCTCCATTTTAACTCTCCTTAATAATTGAATGAGGTCGTGTGCGGCCTCATTTGAAAGACGAGAGCTTGGCGGCGGAACGAGCGATGGATGAACGACGTTTCGCGACCTCGTGCACTGCAGCCCTATCGGAGATTCATATATATATATTTTTTTAAATCCCAAACTATTTACTGATGTAGGTTTTCACGGCTCGATAAATGATGGTTGCTCTTCAGAGCTGTTCTTTCGGGATAGCCGTGTCGAGAGGGAAATTGCTCGATTCAGCTATCCCGAAAGAACATTTCTGAACAACAACCATCAGTGTTGACTGTTAAATCTAAAAGTTCGGACAGTTTTAACCAGTGCCGACTGTTAAAATTGCAGATGAGACCCGAAAGGTCAAAATTATTCCAGAGTTATCCTGCCGAAACAAATCCTGTTATGCAACGTACCTCCGGAAGGCCTTTTCAGAGAGACAGATTTGTTTATTGACTAACTTGTGTGTATGTTGGACTAGAACACATTATCAGAGTCCAAACTTTTACATCGCTTAAGGAACACACTGCAGCATGATAGCGAGGGACGGCACGGTGGCGCCGCCTCACAGCAAGAAGTACCCGGGTTCGATTCCCAACTCGGGTACTTTTCGCTGTTGAGTTTATACCTTCTCCCCGTGACCGCGTGGGTTTTCGCCGGGTTAATTAGACTGCTCTCTCAATTGTCTCAAGTGCCCTTTGATGGACTGTCGTCCTATTCCGGGTATAGCCCGAGTTATATATTAACTTGCTTACCCTCTCCCTGCTGGACAATTGTTAAAAAGAGCTACATAGATAAACGGTTCATTCCAGCTTAAATACATCTTTCGTTATACGGAAGAGCTACATTCCTGAAAATCTTCTCGTTGAGTGAATTTCCGTGTGTCGAATTCAGTAATCCACACATCTGGCGGCGTTTCAAAGGAAGCGTATAAGATAATTTTGAGACGAAAATGCAGCACCGCAGCAAATTTTACTCGCGTATATCGACATTCGGTCTTTTTTACCCCCGATTTCTGTTCTAGCGAATTTCCATGAATGGAGTTTCCGTATACCGGGGGCGGTGGGGGCCGAGCGTCTGCTGTCCCGCCCAGGTGTGGTGACAGCACGGAACCAAACGCGAGCGCCGCCACGATAAGGAACAGTGCAGCGGTGCAGCACGCAGTCGGGTGGCAGGGCGACGGCAGCACAGTGGCGTGCAGAGAGGGCGGCAGAGGGGGCCACGGCCCCGGGCATCCATCTCAGGGGGGTGCATCCAATCAAAGAGTGAAATTAAACAGTTCCACAAGACGGTGTGAATGTGGATCCGTGTTTTAATAAGCGAGACCAGAGTAGAGAACCTGTTACGTGTGAATACTGTGCGTAATGCCGATTAACTCTTTCAGTCGCCCTGTCGACGCCGATCGACATTATTTTTCATCATGCACACCGTGCCCTGTCGACGACCGTCGACACGTTACAGTACTGCCTTACAACTCAGTACTCGGCCCTATAATTGAGTCTTGGACGCATACAATCAAGGAGTTTGCCCCGGGCATCACCACACCTCTGCACGCCACTGTGCCAGCAGGAGCATCCATCTATCCATCCATTTTCAGAAACCGCTTAATCCTGTACAGGGTCGCGGTGAGCCGGAGCCTATCCCGGCAGGCACAGGGCGCGAGGCAGGGGAACACGGCAGCAGGGAGCATCGGCAGCAAAAGCGTGTTGGGGTTAATCCGAGACCCCTCCCGTACGCTCCGACGCCGGGCCGGTTCCACATTTGGATTGTGCACGCGTGTGCCAAAACCGGAGCCTTGCGGATTGTTTAAAGCCAAGCCCGACGGAGGCAACCGACGGGCTGGGGGGTGGGTTGGGCGGGTGGGTGGATAGGCGCCCGGGTGGCATCTCCGACCTCTGGGTAAACAGGGCACCGCGGGGAGCGTGCAGCCACGCCGAAACAGCAGGCCCGAGGAATGCACCGCCCGCTCGATTTTGGGCACCCACGCGTGCGGCGGCATGCCTCGTGACCCCGACCCGTGGAGCCCTGACCTCTCAAACTAGCGAGGGGGGGGGGGGTGTGGATGCGGGGGCGGGCTTGTGGGCAAGTCATGGGCAGACTGAGTCGAGGTCACTGTTGGCACACGCGCGCGTTCACGGCTGACACCCCCACCGCGTGTTCTTCCCCAACCATCCACCACCCCCCCAACCCCCCTGTTCCACTCTCTCTCACCCGTCTACTACCCATCCCTCTCACAACGGGCGGCGGTGTTAATACCCCGCACGCACTCGCCCTGGCTGCCCGTGCCAATTTCGGAATTGAGAGGCTTTGCGTTCTTAACCTGGCGGCGCGGTTTTTACTTTCTGGGCGGACGCTTTAGCAAACGTGGTTTTGTGTTAATTTAGCTGCGGAGCTCTGACGGGCATCTTCTAATGTGGAGAAGCGGCTGTTGTAATCTCACATCTTAGTGACTTAGTGGATGAGCCGCATTACAGCGTCACAAGTAGCTGAGGGGTACATTACTGTGATGGCATTGCCTCCTTCATACGCGTGTAGATCACGGTGTGAGCCCATGGGCGTCTGTGTAAATCTACAGATCTCTGTGTGAGCCCATGGGTGTCTGTAGGCGTCTGTGGGCGTCAGTGTGTATCTATAGATCTCGACGTGAGTCTATGGGTTTCAGTCTTAATGAACATATCTATGTATAAGTCTATGGGATTCGGTGTCAATCGATATATCTCTGTGTAAGTCTATGATGGTTGCTCTTCAAAGCTGTTCTTTCGGGATAGCCGCGTCGAGCGCTCTCTCCTCTGTCTCCCTCGCGACATTTCGCCTCGCAACGCCTGAAGATGCCTCCAACGTGGGAGGCGAAACGTCTCGAGGGGGAGCGCTCAACACGGCGATCCCAAAAGAACATCTTTGAAAAGCAACCACAATTAATTATTATTGTTTTGTGTTTTTAATGATGACGATGACTTGGTCAGTGAAAACTTACAGATTCCCCAAGATGACGATCCTAGGAAGAAAACCCCAACCGGTAGCAACTGTTGCCTATCTCTATTTGATTTATTCTTATTCAACTGTGTAAGGTTATCCCGAGTCGCCTCACTCTGGGTGTAAATCTATGGGGGGTGGGGGGGGGAAGCGTCCCAAAGACGCGCGTTGCGAAAGCCACATCGCCCACACACCTGGCGTGGCTGTGACGCGAGGCTCTGGCAGGATCCCGCAGCGCTGGAACGAAATTGAGCAGCCTCCTGTGGCACCCCCATTCATTCCCTCCACCCACGTGGAGAGAACGGGCAGCGGTGGCGCGAGGTGGTAAGAAAACTATGCGAAAGATTACGGCCTCAAGAGGCCTTAGGGGGCGAGGATTTACAGGGTGCATGAAATACAAGCTCTCGATTTAATCCTAGGGCGGCACGGTGGCGCGGTGGGTAGCGCTACCGCTTCACAGCAAAGAATACCTTGGGTTCGAATCCCGCCCCGGGAACCGCCTTTCTCTGTGTGGAGTTTGCATGTTCTCCCCGTGTCCGCGTGGGTTTTCGCCGAGCACTCCGGTTTCCTCCCACAGTCCAAAGACATGCTGCTGCATAGGTTAATTGGCCTGCGGACTAAATTGTCGCCGGTGCCCCGTGATGGACTGGCGTCCCATAATCGGTACAGCCCTGCCTTGCGCCCTGTTTCTGCCGGGATAGGCTCCGGCTCACCGCAACCCTGTACAGGATTAAGCGGTTTCTGACAATGAATGAATGAATTATTACACCTCTCCTGTCATCTCACGAGGATTGGTATGCATCGAAAAGGGAAGGCCTCAAAACCCATGTTCTGCTTCTCGCCCCCAAATGAGCTAGCCGCACCGGCAGCGAGACCATCTCAGCTGTTGCGGTTGACTGTTTTATTTCGGTTTAACACGCCTCGGGCGTTTTGCCGTCGCGTCGATTCACCGCCGCCATCCGGACAGAATCACACCGACGCAGAAAACGGGGAAGATCCCAACAAACACGCTTTGTAGAAAGTGATATTGAAAGCTAAAAAGCGGACTCGTTTGTTAGACGCTAGTCATACGATGGACTGGCCTCCCATCCTTGGTGTTCCCCTGCCTTGCGCCCTGTGTCTGCCGGGATAGGCTCTGGCTCACCGCGACCCTGTATAGGATTAAGCGGTTTCTGAAAATGGATGGATGGTTAGTCATGCGTTAAGTGATCGTTTTTTTCCTGAAGCCCGTGACGAGCTGAGGTAAACATGTATAGACAGTGTTTTGTTTTCGTCAACTCGGTCTCGACTGGATTGACTCACGCGTCGCTATTGTAATGACCAGCCCACCATCCGCAGTAAAGCTCAGACGTGCTCCAATCAGTTGTAAGAGCTCTCTTTTTTATTTTTTATTTTATCAATCACAGGTTAACAATCCCCGCCACTCACCAGGGTGAATGTAACCTGTCTGGTATGAAGTATTGACGTGACCAAAAATTATAGTCTTCCCTGTGGGTTTTCGCCCCCGTGTCCGCGTGGGTTTTCGCCGGGTACTCCGGTTTCCTCCCACCGTCCAAAGACACGCTGCTTCATTCAGTGAATCATTGTCAGAAACCGCTTAATCCTGCACAGGGTCGCGGTGAGCCGGAGCCTATTTCGACAGAAACAGGGCGCAAGGCAGGGGAACACCGAGGATGGGACGCCAGTCCGTCGCAGGGCGCCTGGGGAAATTTAGTCAGTACGCCAATTAACCTGGCAGCATGTCTTTGGACGGTGGGAGGAAACCGGAGTGCCCGGTGGCGAAAACCCACGCGGACACGGGGAGAACATGCAAACTCCACACGGAAAGGCCCCCCGAGCCGAGAATCGAACCCGGGGCCTTCTTGCTGTGAGGCGGCAGCGCTACTCACCGCGCCACCGTGCCGCGCCTATTTACACCCACCCGTTCCTTTAAACGCACGCGTCCGCAAATAGGCCGAGGCGCGAGCGCGGTGCGGCCAGGGCGTCCCGCTCGTGTCTGGAATTCCATCTGTGCCAGGAAGAGTTCACGAGCC
>JAZEWU010000042.1:3934342-3946393 GCA_036362915.1 Geotria australis
TCTTATTAGGTAGGTGGGCAGTCGGGCAGGCAGCCAAGGTCGGCGCATAGGTGAATAGTTAAGTGAATAAACAGAAAGGGAGGTATGTAAATGGACTGTTATCAGTAGTGAAATCGATGATTAGTGAGCTTTCAAGCTCTGGAAGCGGGATTCCTGCGATGCAACAAACGTACGACCTAACCAACGAAAACAATACATTGAATCAGACGGTAATAAACAGCAACAAGACAAAATAGGTCACACAATTGCAACAAATTACTCAGAGACGGGAATAATAATAGCATTTTATTGAGGGCCTTTCACCCGAGGGTCACAAAGCGCTGCACAAGGGCCGCGGAGAGAACACCATGTCAACAACGACAGAAAAAAAAACAACTAATAAAAACCAAAGCAACAAACATTAAATGATTAAGAATAACTTGTTGATACTGTGCAGCCAGAGCCAGCAATGACCAGGCCGTAAACGGTTTAATTACTCGTGGAAAAAATAAGTTGTACGCGGTAGTTCGTTTTACTGTTGCTTCGTCAAACATGTTAAATACCCATTCGAACGTCACTGCCAACTTTCATTGAGCTCTGTTGAGCGGCTGCAGCTGAAAAAAAAACCCAACGAGGCGGTCGACCTTCATTCTGCCCCTTATAAAAACCAAAACCTGCCCGCTTCTCTCCCCCACCCCGCCCTGTCCCAATTCCATCATTTTTTTTGTAGTATTGTAATTAAACCCACGCGTATAAAACACACAGCTAACCGCCTCTCGCGCTCAGACGCCGCCGCTCGCCTTCCCCAACGGGAAGCTCCCCGGACAATAACTCGGATACACCCCGCCAACGACACGACACGGGTGGGAGCGCACCGGGCGGCTCTGGAGCACGGTTCGAGTCCCGGCTCTGGTGCTGCGTTTTACTGTGCGGAGTTTGCGTGTTTGCCTCCACTCGTGTCCGCGTGGGTTTTCGCCGGGCACTCCGGTTTCCTCCCACCTTGTTGAGTCAAATAAGTGGAGGCCCAAAACCGGTTCAGAAAATCGTCACGAGTATTTATTTGGCCGCTAGCGGGATTTGAACTCGGAACGCGAGGTTCGTAGCGCAGCGTGCTAACCGTTGCGCCACCGCTCCCCACAAGTCCACACGGACACACCAAACACACATGGGGCTAATTATCCGCACAAAGACCAATCTCCATCCCTCTTATCTGTCGTGGAAAGTGCTGTCAGAGAGGCTCGATTGAAGCCAGCATGGCACGCGATGCCTCTGTGTCACCAAGAGTATCATTCGGTCAGTTTTCACTCAAGCTCGAAGGAACCGTCGAGCTGTATGTAGCCCTTTGTAACAGTTGTCCAGCAGGAGAGGGGATTTTGCCTGCGAGGGTTTTCACCCGAGGCGCTTTGTGACCCTCGGGTGAAAGGCGCTATATAAAACGCCATTCTTATTATTAGGTTAGTTGATTGCTTGGGCTATACCCGGATTGGACGCCAGTCGTTCACACGGCACCGGAGGCAATATTGTCAGCAGGGCAATTAACCAGTGCAGTAGCATGTCTTTGAGCTGTGGGAGGAAACCGGAGTACCCGGCGAAAACCCTTGCAGGCACGGGGCGAACACGCAAACCGCACACAGAAACGCACTCGAGCCGGGAATCGAACCGGGGGTTGTCTTGCTATGAAGCGGCAGCGATAATCACTGCGACACCGTGCCGCCATAGTGTGTTCCCAGCCGCCTTTGTATCCCGCAGTGCTGATGTTGGCGTACAGTGCCAGGTATAAGATAGCGTGAGGAAGTCTCTAGTCAAGGTCATCGACCGGATCGCCGCGTGTCGAGAGCGAACCCGGGTCAGGAGTTTAACCTGGGTCATCGAGGTCACAGCGACACTGAAACGTTCCACGCGAACACGTACATACAGCCAAAAGTCCCCCGTATACCCGTCACAGACTGTCGGGTCAAGTGCCGTTTGCGAGTAGCACCTATGAGGGTCGACACGGCACACGAGGAGGTGGGTGACCAGTACCACGCCCGGTCGCCTTTATCTCAGTAGTGGCAATATTTGCACAGCGCAACAGGTATTAATTTGAGGTTGAGCCGACCTAGGGGAGGCCCGAGACCGGTTCGGAAAATCGTCACTGGTGTTGGTAGCTGTGAGCGGGAATCAAACTCGGGTCGCCGGGTTCACAGCCCAGTGCACTAACCATCTGCGGAAAAACACACACGTCCACACAAACATGTACTCTGCTGACACATGGTAAGATGGATGGAAGGAAAATGCTGAGGAGAGACGGAAGGAAGAGACCGGAATGTGGGAATCAATGGATGGAAAACTAAAGAGAAGGGCAGACGTTCATTGCGATGAAATTGTGTTCCAAAAAAATCACAACCCCATCATCTTAAAAAAAAGCATTGCCAAATCGTTGAGCGAAGTGTGTAAGACACATTCATGTGAATTATAATCTAAAGAACAACAAACCATCAACATAAAGGCTATTTATGTCATGATTGATACAGAGATTGTAATGGTAATAATGTACAATCTATCACTGGGCACCGGGGAAAATTTAGTCCGCAGGACAATTAACCTATGCAGCAGCATGTCTTTGGATTGTGGGAGGAAACCGGAGTGCCCGGTGGCGAAAACCCACGCGGACACGGGGAGAGAACATGCAAACTCCACACAGAAATGCACCCGAGCCGGGATTCGAACCTGGGTGAGTCTTGCTGTGAGGCGGCAGCGCTACTGAAGGCGCCACCCCTGCCGCCTGTTGACGTTAACCATGGGCCGTGATTAAACTCGGGCCACGGAATTCACAAGGCAGAGCACACTGCACTGGTATTTAATTAGAGAGATGTCTCAGTCATTCCAGTGGCATATTTTGCTCTAATAACAACAACAGAATGTATTTTCGGTTAAGCAGGGTCACTTCCCTCTGTTACGCAACACGAGTGCGTTTCCGCGTGGCGTTTGCATGTCCTCCCCCTGGTCCGCGTAGGGTTTTTACCGGGTACTCCGGTTTCCTCCCACAGTCCTAGGATAATTGTCCTGCGGACTAAATTTCCCCTGGGATGTTGTAACTGGCTTGCCACTCCCCGCTGGCTGACTGTTAAATTGAACTACGTGGCTCAATGGTTGCTTCCAGCTTAGATGCAAACTGAATGTCTGGTTCGGTCAACCGGCGTATTGAGGTTTCGCCGTGCCATCGCGCGTTCCTTGTCAGTCACCTCCTCCACCTCTCACACTCCTCAACCACCTACTCTTTCATCATCACTCGGCAGGGTGGCGCAGTGGTAACATCTGCGCCTCACAGCAAGAAGGTCCCGGGTTCGAATTTCGGCTCGGGCGCCTTTCTGTGTGGAGTTTGTGCGTTCTCCCGCTGTTCGGCGTGGGTTTTCTCCGTGTTCTCCGGTTTCCTCCCACAACTTTAAAAAACCCACTCATTAATTATTTGGCCGATAACATCATAATATATAGGAAGCAGTGTGTGGCAATATGGCGCCGGCAAAACCGCCTGGCTGCCTCCTCCGCCTCTATGCGCTTTCCTCGCTACGCCTCTGAGTCGTTCTCTCGTCCAGTGAGTGCCTTCGACAGTCAATGAAGATGTGCGCGTTATAAATGTGAAACAATTATTATTATCATAATCCTCATTGCCCCCCTCTTCCCCCCCTGCTCCCCATCTTCCTCCCGCGCCACACACTGACGTCCATGTCTTCCTTCATCCAGACTATTAAGAAACCCTCCCTCCTTCTCTCTATATAACTTATTCCACGGCGCTTCTGGATGCTATTTTAAAGAGCTGCTCTGTCGGGATCGCGGTGTCGAGCGTTCCTTCTCGACGGCTATCCCGAAAGAGCAGCTGTCTGCCGGCGATTCTAATCCATCGAGCCGTGTGAACCTACATCAAAACACGTGTTGGGAAGCGCTGGGAAAGTCGTGGGTATGCCTGATTTTTCTTGTTTCATAACGTGCTCTAACTAACACAGGGTTACATTCGCGCCATAAAAAAAGCCCATCTCAATCCGTCACTATTAAAAGTTCAATGTGCGCACATTGCGAACGTTTTGTTAACGAGAGTGAATCACACCCGTAACGAAACTAACCCGGGCAACGAAATCACAAATCGATATCTTAACAGCAAGATGAAGAATAAAAGTTCCCACGTGGTCTCATCGAACGACGAATTCTGTTCTCGCTGTGACCCACCGCCGCACACAAGTATTAACGCTGGCCGATAATTGTGCCCTTGTCTGCTAGCGTCTGTCTCAAACGAGATCTGTCGATAAACATGACACTTTGGGCTCTAAGGTGACCGAGCAAATTGGGGAATACATCAGCGTAACTTTTTTGTTTCTATATTTTATTGGCATGTTTACGAAACTGATTGAATGCCACGTGGGTGCGGTGGAATCCTGTTCCACTCAGCCCAGTAGAGGGCATCTCACTGCCTCTTCAAACGCTGAGCGCCTGACATTCACATGCCTCGAGAAAGCTTAATAACGGGTGCTGCTCTCCACAAAACGAGAGCGCTCCTTGCTTTGCCCACCTTGCTCACTCATCCACTCACCTGTACGATCATCCACTCACCTATCCACTCACACACACCCACTCATTCACCTCGCGTATGTCACTCACTCACCTATCCACTCATCCACTCACCTATGCACTCACACACACCTGCTACTTCACCTCACCCACTCAGCCACCCACTCACTCCCCACTCACCCACTCACTCACCCACCCAGCGTCATTTTAAGATGATTATACGTCTCGATGTAAGGTTTCACGGCGCGAAGTAATTGCCTCTCGAGAACTGCTCTTTCGAGATAGCCGTATCGGGTGACCCTCCTCCATCCATCACCTCCAACGTGGGAGGCGAAACGTCGCTAAGGACAGAGGAGGAACGCGCGACACGGCTATCCCGAAAGAGCAGCTGTCGAGAGCGATTGCGATGTTGAGCATCCCTCGCTCCAGCCGCCGGTTCATCTCTCCGCCCGTGTTTGTCTCGAGGGTGAAAACATGCGAATAATTAAATAACCGGCAGAAATAAATAACCAAAAAAAGAGCCCAATGTGGTTCTCATTTGAAGAGCAACCTTTTAATTAACGTGGGTGTACGTTACCTCATTGGGGCCAAGTTAATAAGGACAGTACGATGGTACACTGGATGGTATTCGTCTTCAAAGAACCTTCTTGTCTTTAAAGACTTTAACCATCTGCAAGCAGATGTGTGGGGCAGCTGCCTTAAATGTCCCTTTCAAAGTGTGGCCCGCGCTGCCACCAAGCCACGTGTTTTGGGGACCTCTTTGGCGGAGGGGATGAAACGGCGGCCGGTTTGTTTACCGTTGGGACATATGTGGCTCGCATTGCTCCTAAGGGTCGCATTATCAGTCAGGTGCCTGATGATGCCTCTGACGTGAGAGGCGAAACGTCGCGAAGGACAGAGGAGGAATGCTCGATGCGTCTGTCGCGAAAGAGCATCTCTTGAGAGCGAATCCCATCCGTCGAGCCGTGACAAACCTACATCGATACATCTGCGGGTGCTTCGTTGTGCGTGCTGAGAGAGTTGATGTGATGTTGAGGAAGCGAGGGTGAGCGGCAGGGTGTCTATGCAGTGGTAACATCTGCGCCTCGCAGTTATAATAATAATCATAGCATTTTATAGAGCGCCTTTCACCCGAGGGTCACAAAGCGCTGCACAACGGCAGAAAAAAAAACTAATAACAACTAAAGCAACAAAAAGTTATAAAGTCAGGCATCGAGCTGTGACAACCTACATCGCTACAATCTCTGGTTCGTCTGTCCAGCAAAGGCAAGGGTTCACCCCAAGGCACGGAGTCAGTGTTAGAGATAGGAGCCAGTGTTAGAGATAGGAGCCAGTGTTAGAGATAGGAGCCAGTGCTGGTGACAGGGGTCAGTGTTTGAGACACTCAGCGTTAGAGATAGAAGCCAGTGTTAGAGATAGGAGCCAGTGTTAGCGACAGGAGCCGCTGTTAGAGACAGGAGTCAGTGTCAGAGACGTACCATTGTCGGCCTTTCCTCTTCTAAAAGCTCATCCTTCACAGTGACGCTAATGGTTAATGTCACGTTATCTATGCTTCCCCGCGTGGGTTTTCTGATTCCATCAGTCTACCGCGGGCCGCGTTCGCGTTGGTACTTTGTTTGTGAACAGTAATAATAATAATACTATTTTTTAACGCGTCCAAATCCCACGCCTGGACGTGGACGAGACACGGATACGGAGGCGCGAGGAAACCGCAGAGAGACAGGGGAGTCAGCCAGACGGTGAGCCTGCGCCAACCCGCCAGACACTGCTTCCGAGACATTGTGATGCTATCGGCCGACTAATGGCCGTGTGTGTTTTCGTGGCAGGAACTTGGAGAACCCGGCGAAACCCCACGCAAAACACGGGTGAGAACACACAAACTCTACGCAGAACGACGCCCGAGGCGGGAATCGAACCGCCTCGGGCAGGACCTCCTTTCCGTGAGGTGCGCCACTCTGCCACCAAACAAGCTTTTTGTTGACGCGAATCTACATTCTCGGGAGCCACCCACACTACCCGTGTCTGCAAGCAATTTCCCCGCTCTTGGCTTGCCGGGCTTTGTGAAGTGGAGCCGGGGTTGTGGCTGGATTCCCATCCATCCACCCACCCGCCCGCTCGCTCGCTCGCTCGATGCCGTTTGAAATTGCACGAGCCCGTCAGTGTCTGCGGAGGAAGTTGGCCAGACCGCACACACGCACGCACTCGGCCAATTTGCGACGGGGTGGAGTGGCGGGGGGGGGGCGGGGGAATGTGTGTACAGGTAGAAGACGGAATGTCAGATCGTTCGCTCGAAAAACCCACCCGGGGAGAAACCACGCGGCGTGACGCCAACACCACCGACGCTTCGGGTGTCGAACCAGCGACGCTTTGTGTGTGAGGGTGGCGCGGTGGCGCGGTAGGTAACAAGGACCCCCCCCCCCGGGTTCGATTCCCATCTCGCGTATCGCTCGGGTGAAAAGCCCTTCTTCCGCTGGCTGCGGCGCGAGCGGGACATTGCAGGGCCTGCGCCTTTGCCCTTCTCGCCAGCGCGCGCCGTCCCGAAACCGGTCTGTCACGCGTCGCTTGGCCAGCCCATGGGAATGTTCCGACCGCTACCGACAGGGTTTGTGATTCCATTGGACGGTGGTTCCCAAAGTGTGCGCCGCGGCTCACTCACACGGGCGCCGCGGGAGATTCCATATTTTCGATATATGCCAGATTTTTTCTGACCTTGGGGCGCCGTGGAAAATAAATCCTGATACACTGAGGGCGCCGTGAACCGAGACGGTTTGGGAACCACTGGCGTAGGAGGTTTGTGCGGGTGACACGGTGCGTTCCGCCCTGGTTCCGCGTGGGTTTCCTCCGGGTTCTCCGGATTCCTCCTACGATAAAAACCACATTAATTAATTGGTCGATAACATCATTACGTGTAGCACGCAGTGTCTGGTAAATGTTGGCGCCAGCTGGCTGCGTGGCTGCCTTCCCTCCGCCTCTCTGCGTTTTACTCCGCATATTTCGTCCGTGCTCTGGAGTGGAATTTTAGTCAGTTACGTTCATATTCCGCTGAATATCACCATGGAATCTGTCAACATCAAAATGTTAAACACTGGAAAGACATGCCGCCTAGGTTCATTGTCCTGACTAAACTGCCGCCGGTCCCCTGAGATGCTGTAACTTACTTACCCCACCCCACGCACGGCGATTTTTTCTAACGCCACACTTTCTCCAAGACCACTCAGGTAATTGTAACTACATGCCCTTTGACCTTTGACCTGTGACCCCACCCACTCATCTCAAGCCCGAACAACGCAGAGCCGACCTCGGTGGCATTTAGGTTTTCCTGTTTGGGGTCAAGGAACGGAGGAGACACGGGGGAGAGGACCAGGTTCGGCAATGCCTCTGTAGCTGTTTGAGAAAAAGGAAATTTTAGTGGAAATTGTCTGGACACGTTCACTAACGGGACAGGACGATCGATGAAAGAACAGCTTTGAAATGCAACTCCCATGCATCGAGCCGTGAAAACCTACATCAGTACAATACAGTGAAAATGTAAACTGTTTAAGCATGGCTGGTTACGTACTCGGCGTTATGTAATGAGTAAAGGAGAGAGAGAGAGAGAGAGGAGCAACGCAGCTCTTGAGAGCAATTCGCGTATAAAATGAGACTTTTATTGGAAAAAAAATAGCGGCTCTTAAAAAACACTTCTCACAAATCGAGCCGTGACAACCTGCCTAACAACTCGTTTACTAACCTCCCCGCCGCACACAGGTGCAGCGAGGTTCGGCGTTTAGCCAAAAAAATACAAATCTTAGCGGGAAAAAAAACTTCACCTCCCTGAGGAGTGGGAACGAAAAGTTATAAACATTGTGGTTTTTTTTCTTCTTCCCCCCAAACGTGAGAAAGAGCGGCGCAGGACGCAGTTCTGCGAGATACCTCTGTGCAGCTGTGTTGGTGTTGCCACTGCTATCACAAAGGTAGCTGCGGCCACTGGCAAAACAACATGTTGAGTGCGAAAAAGTGGCTTGAGAAAAGGGCCCGGACATAAATAGTTGGGGGCCATCTGCACGTTTGAGCCTCCATTCATCTTCTAAGCCTTCACCAGCCTGCATGGGAACACACCGGTGAAGCTTTTGTGTTTTTTTTTTAGCCGTGTTGTGACGGGGTTTTTGCAGCCAAATTATCCCAGGCAGTCGGTGAGTTTTGATTTAAGCTGGGAGGAACACCAGGTGCCATGTGATAGACTGGCGTCCCATCCTGGGTAAATCCCTGTCTTGAGCCGTGTGTCTGCCGGGTTAGGCTCCGGCTCACTGCGATCCTGTACAGGATTAAGCGGTTTCTGACAATGAATGGATGAATGAATGGGAGGAACTATTGAACTATGTTCAAGCCAAGTCAAGTTTATTGATCGCATACACATGAGATACATGGCAGTGAGAGTCTTTGTTACCGTTCTCTCTCAACTCTGTGCAAAACAATGTGCAAAACAATTATGTACAATAACATATCCGGCAGGTTATGTTGTTCAGCGGTAAGGGGTAAGTAAGTTACAGCATCTCAGGATACCGGGGGCAGTTTAGTCAGGACAATTAACCTAGGCAGCATATCTTTGGACTGTGGGAGGAAACCGGAGTGCCCGGCCAAAACCCACGCGGACACGGGGAGAACATACAAACTCCACACAGAAAGGCACCCGAGCCGGGAATCGAACCCGTGGAGTTCTTGCTGTGAGGTGGCAGCGCTACTCAGTGCATCACCGTGCCGCCCACCGGAAAGGTTATTAATGAAAACGTTACAAACCGTCTTAGCACCAAGTTCCAGGTTGTGACTGTAGTTCTTCCTGACGAACATCTTAGGGGACGCTGGCAGATTGTTGCCGCTCTTAAGATTGCCAGTTTCACGACATTTCAGTGTATTCGAAGTAGCCTTAATAATTTATTTTCTGTTGCTTTTGTTTTTATTGTTTTTGCTTTCGTTGTTGACATGCCGTCCTCTTCGCGGCCCTTGTGCAGCGCTTTGTGACCCTCGGGTGAAAAGCGCTATATAAAATGATATTATTATTATAATTCTTACACGTCGCATCCACATCCCTCTCCGCATCAATAACAACAACAATAATGACGTTACCGTTTGTAACGCGCCACTGCGCAAATTCCACGCGTGGTCATGGACGAGACACCGACACGGAGGCGTAGCGACTAAACCGCAGAGACGGGGTTGGGGGGGGGGAAGTCAACCAAGCTGTTAGACGGTGCCAACCCGCCAGACACTGCTTCCTATATATTATGATGTTATCGGCCAATTAATGAGCGTGTTTTTTTTTATGTTGTCGGAGGAAACCCACGCAGAGCAGGGGAGGGGGAGAGAACACACACCCTCCGCACAGAAAGGCGCCCGAGGTGGGAATCAAACCGCCTCGGGCAGGACTTTCTTCCTGCGAGGAGCAGATGTTACCACTGGGTATTCACAAAGAAACGTGTTTTATTTTTATTTTCGGCAATTTATAAACGATGGGCGACGTCGGGGAGGGCGCGAGACCACGTGTGTGCGTAATGCATGACTCACGCTGTCAACGTGTGTGAACGCACGTGTGTCACTGCTACGAAGACAACGATCCCCCGTAAAGCCTTAACAAACTGTTTGATCAAGTGCTGTTTAGCGAGCGTCTATGAAGGCCGACACGGTAAACCAGCGCCACACATTTGTCTCCCGAGTGGCAATGTTTACACACCGCACATGGTACTCATGTGAGGCTGAGTCGACAGCCGGTCGCTGGTGTTGACCGTGAGCGAGAATCCAACTCGGCTCCTCGGGTTCGTAGCCCAGCGTGCTAACCACTGCGCCACCGCTCACCCACCGCTAACCCACACAAACACACACACACACGGTCTCTGACTCAAAATAATACTGATTTTCCCAGACGCGGTAATTTTGGAGGGCTTTGCCGATTTACGGCGCTAATGTTACGTTATTGAATCATAAAGGTGAGTCTTAACAAGATGGCATCAGACTGATGGAATGTGGCATTTACAGGGCCCTCTCTTGGGGAGAAAACACCTGTTTGTGTTTCCAACAAAAGTTTAATTTGTACGAGAATTGCTCTTAAAGCGCAGCGAGGCGAAGGAGGCAGCCAGGCGGTTTTGCCGGCGCCATATTGCCACACACCGCTTCCTATATATTATGATGTTATCGGCCAACTAATTAATGAGTAGGGTACACAGAGCTGTCGCGGTTTGTTTGTTGGTATTTCGTGTGGGTGGACAAAAGTTCTCATAAAACAACAACAATAACGATCACTCTGGAATTGCATTCGGGTTTGTATTATTATTATTGTACTGGTTTTGCCCAATGCTGTTTCGAATCATTACAGAGGATTGCCTCAGCTGCATGTGGGCGGTTGCACCACAATGCATTCATTCAGTTCACTGAGAAAACGAGATGTCATGATTGAGGTGGCGCAGTGAGGAGCGCCGCTGCCCCACAGCAAACAACACCCGAGGGTTCGATACCCGGCTCGGCAGACTTTCTGTGTGGAGTTTGTGTGTTCTTCCCCTGTTCTGCGTGGGTTTAGTCCGTGTTCTCCGGTTTCTTCCCACAACTAAAAAAAAAGCAAAAACTTTCAGTGAATTTGACGAAAACACCATATCATTTCGGACGCGGTGTCTGGCAAACGTTGGCGCCGGCTGGCTGCATGGCTGCCTTCTCCCGGCCTCTCTGCGGTTTCCTCGCTACGCCTCTGTATCCGTCTAAGTCTGTCAGAAACCGCTTAATCCTGTGCAGGTGAAAACCCACACGGTTGCGGTGAGCCGGAGCCTATCCCGGCAGACACAGGGCGCAAGGCAGAGCTACACCCAGGATAGGACGCTAGTCCATCACAGGTCACCGGGGACAATGTAGTCATCAGGCCAATGAACCTATGCCGTAGCATGTAGTTGGACTGTGAGAGGAAGCCGGAGTGCCCGGCGAAAACCCACGCGGACACGGGGAGAACATGCAAACTCGACACAGAATGGCACCCGAGCCGAGATTCGAACCTCGGTTCTTCTTGCTGTGAGGCGGCAGCGCTACTCACCGCTACGCCACCGTGCCGCCGGCTCATCAGGGTAAAACATTTAATTTCATTTTGTGAAGAGGATGGGAGGGAACAGTCTCTTGTTTACTTACCGTCTTGTTCCCTTTCGTGTGACTAAGGCCTGAAGATTCCCTGGCATGAAACGTGGATGTGTTTTTCTGCGTGGCCCCTGGTTTATTGAAGTTGTGCATGCGTGGGCCAAGCTGACCTTGCGCTAAGTGGTCGACATCACGAGAGCCAGCGACGCCTGGGACCCGCGTAAGGAACTCGCCCCGCGGCGGGACAGCCTGACTCAGCGTGGGGCGTCTCGATTCCGAGTGTTGGAATCACTCTGTGTGGAAGCTGGAAGCAACCGTTCAGCTATCCATCCATCCATTTTCAGAAACCGCTTAATCCTGTAACAGGGTCGCGGTGAGCCTGAGCCTATCCCGGCAGACACAGGGCGCTAGGCAGGGGAACACCGAAGATGGGACGCCAGTCCA
>JAZEWU010000042.1:3946493-3958815 GCA_036362915.1 Geotria australis
GTGGTGCGAACTCTCTAATTAGAGACGAAAATAACACGGTGGCGCAGCCGCTGACGTGACGGCGAGAAGCGCCTGGTTCTAATCCCGGCTCGGGTGCCACCTTTCTGCGTGCGGTTTGCGTTGTTAAGTGCCCGCGTGGGATTTAGCCGGGCATTCCGGGTTTCCCCCCCACAGTCCAAACACACGCTGCCTTTCACCCATCGACCGACTCACTCACTCACTCAACCACCCATCCACCGGGTACTTCGGTTTCCTCCCAGAGTCCAAAGACACGCTGCACTGATAATCGGGCCTGCTCACGAAATTGTCCCCGGTGCCCCGCGACGGACTGGCGTCGCATTTGCCCTGGATACGGCCTGTGTCTGCCGGGATAGGCTCCGGCTCACCGCGACCCTTTTACAGGATTAGGCGCGCGAACTGAGAATGAATGAATAAGAGTCGCGCGCTCTTCTTCGTACGCTGGGGAGGCACGCGGGGGTCCTTGTCCGAAAGCTCACCTCGAAAACCCCCCGGATGAACGATCAGATCTGCGGTCATCGGAAAGTCTGAAGCGAGAGGCAATGCTGCGGCGGCGTTTCTGAGAAGTCGTTTTGAAACGCGCGGCGGGCGGGCGAGCGCAGCGAAGCGGTCGTGAATAGGTTAATTTTCTCGCCACGGTTAAGAAGGGAACTTCAGACAATAGTGCGTGTGAAATGCACTCTTCCTGAAAAGAACGCACGCTATTGTACATTGTGTTCCTCACAGGGCAATTCCCCGCAGAGACACTTGCGCTTGGCGCGTGTTGGTCAACAACAATCCACCCGTCCATCCATTATTAGAAACCGCTTAATCCTGTACAGGGTTGCGGTGAGCCGGAGCCTATCCCGGCAGATACAGGGCGCAAGTTAGGGCTGTACACAGAATGGGACGCCAGTCCATCGCAGGGTCACCGAGGACAATATAGTCCGCAGGTCAATTAACCTATACAGCAGCATGTCTTTGGACTGTGGGAGGAAACCGGAGTGACCGGGGAAAACCCACGCGGACACGGGGAGAACATGCAAACTCCACGCAGAAAGGCGCCGGAGGCGGGAATCGAACCGCCTCGGGCAGGATTGTCTTTCTGTGAGGCGCTGATCTTACCACTGCGCGACCCTTGCCGCCCAGATTGTTACAAAGTTATCCACGGGGCTAACGTGGCTATCCTAGCAAAGGACGTGAGCGATTACTCGAACGGGAGAAGTTAGCCTGTTTAAGAGGCTCGACTTTCCAGGGATAATTATTTTGCAGGCTAGCGGCACGTCCGTTCATCTCGGAGATTCGCCACTGCTGTTTATCGGCTATCTTTACCCGCCAGTGTAAATTAGTGACTCGAGCAAAAATTAATTACAAGTGCCGCTACTGGAGAAATTGATTTCCCACGCATGTGTATTAACACGTGTTCCCAGCTGACACTGGCCGAGGGAGCGTTCAACATGCAAAGACAAAGATCCCCCGTATAGCCTCAACAGAGTGTGAGGTCAAGTGCCGTTAGCGAGCATCTCCTATTAAGGTTTACACGGACCAGGAAGGGATGGGTGACCAGTACCACGCCCGGCGGTCTTTGTCTCCTTACTGGCAATGTTAACACACCGCACTAGGTACTCATTTGAGGCTGAGTCGACCTAGGGGAGGCCCAGGACCGGTTCAGAAACTTGTCACTGGTTGTTGGTCGTGAGCGGGAATCGAACTCGGGTCGCAAGGTTTGTTGCCCAGCATAGCGCTAACCACTGAGCCACCGCTCCCCACATGGGAGTAATTCAAGGAGCATTGAACACACAACATACTCGTACACAGAATTAACCAAATACACTATCCACAAACAAATATGTGATATAGTCCAGGGGGTGGTTCGCAACCTTTTGCACCTCAAGGCGCACTTGGCCGATTCGAGCTGGCAATTGCATCGGGAGAATACGGTATTCGGGCTTGCTGTTCCATCACAATGGAGGCGGTGGTGTGGTCGAACCCACATCCGGCCGCCTTTGTATCCCTCTCACTGCAGATGCACACACACGTGGGATTTGGCCAACGCCACTTACACTGGGCTCTTTGGCCGCAACACCTGCAGTCAGTTACCAGCAGATGTTGGGATGCATCTCCTGAGCCTCAGCCAGTTTTGGGACAAACTCATGTAGGTTTTCACTGCTTGATCTATGAGATTTGCTCTCCAGATGCTCTTTCGCGATAGCCGTGTCGAGCGTTCCTCCTCCTCCTCCTCCTCAATCCTTAGCGACGTTTCACCTCCCGCGTTGCAGCCTTGTTCAGCCATCCATCCATCCATCCATTGCTAGAAACCGCTTAATCCTGTACAGGGTATGCTGCGAGCCGGAGCCTATCCTGGGAGACACAGGGCGCAAGGCAGAGATATACCCAGGATTGGACGCCAGTCCATCACAGGGCACCGGGGGAAATTTAGTCAGCAGGCCAGTTAACCTACGTAGCAGCATGTATTTGGACTTTGGGAGGAAACCGGAGTGCCCGGCGAGAACTCACGCGGACACGGGGAGAACATGCAAACTCCGCACAGAAAGGCACCCGAGCCGGGATTCGAACCTGGGGCCTTCTTGCTGTGAGGTGCCAGCGCTACTCACCGCGCCACCGTGCCGCCCCATCCTCGTTCATTAGCCTCATAATATACAGAGGACGCAGTGTCTGGCAAATGTTGGCTCCGGTTAACCGCGTTGCTGCCTTCCCCCCACCTCTCATTCTCCCTCCGAACACCTTCAACGACGAACGACTGCCGTGGGCCACGCGGGGGCTATAAATTATATCAATTCAATTTTAAAACGTTTACGCACGGGATTGGGGCCGAGCACTTGGGGCCTGAAGTGACAAAGGTCCGCGTTAAGCGAACGCGATTTGGTGCCGCGGGTGATTGATAAGGAGCGATAGCATTTCCCCCCCTACGCGGAGCCGCAACAGCTGCTATTATCAGACTCCGGCCAGAGAGTCTGACTTCCTCCTCCGTCTCAATCCTCGCTCCTTGTATAACCAGTAAGGGAAGAGACCCAACCCCCCGCCCCCCCCGCCCGACCGCGTTAGAGACACTACTGAGAGGCGCTTGGGCACACTGGAGTGGTTGTTGCGTTATGTGGAGCGGTGGGGTAGTGGTCAGAGCACCGCGCCACGAACCCGGCCCTTACTGACACTGATGGAAAGCAAATATCAATGCATCGAACGGTCAAAACCTGCATCAGTACGATGATGATTACATTATGTATTCATGTCGGCTTTTACGGCTCGCGATGTTTCGCCTCCCACGTTGGAAGCATCATGAGGCGTTCGACACGGCCTATATCGAAAGCAAAAACTGCTCTTGAAGAGCAACAACCATCGTGAATCGAGCCGTGAAAACCTACATCGCACATCACTCGGTGCCTACCTCAAATGATTGCAATCTAACGACGCCGCGCGCATGAAGAAGAGGGGGGCGATAACTGTAAACAAATGTCTCGGCGACGCTAATTGAAAAAAAAAAACCCTTGGGCGCTCGATGCGGCACGCGTCCTATAACTCCCGATGCCGCTGGCAGATTGCCGCCTGCTTATCTTTGAGCGCTCCTCCTTCAGCCCCTCCTCCAGCCCCACCTCCGAGGCGGGCTGCCGCAGGGTTCCGGGGCCCGATGTATTTTTTTTTTTCCCCCGATCGACCGGATCGATGAGCCCTATCGGCCCCGCGGGGAAGGTTAATGACGAGGCCATTACCGCCTCCTTAACGAGCGAAACGTGGGGAGCGAGCGGTTCGTCTTCGTAATGCGGCGGGTGATGGACGCGCGGGCGAGGCTCGCGGGGTTATTGAGAGAGGGCTGAGACGCGAGTGGGTGTCTGTCGGCGCGGTGGCGCTGAGAGTAGCGCTGCCGCCTTCACAGTCACAAAAGCCCAGGTTTGATTCCCGGATCGGGTGACTTTCTATGCGGAGCTTGCAGCGCTGAAGAGCAACCATCGTGATAACCCCGTGACCACTGCCTGAACTCCCCCAAGGTCGCTGTATTCCTTATTTATGTTGCCATCCATCCATTGTCAGAAACCGCTAAATTCTGTACAGGGTCGCGGTGAGCCGGAGCCTATCCCGGCAGACACAGGGCGCGAGGCAGGGCCATACCCAGGGTGGGACGCCAGTCCATCTTATCACCGCTACGCCACTGTGCCGCCCCAATAATACAAATAATAATAAAGCAAATATTTAGTGCAAATCAGCCAACATAAATAACATAAAATAATGATGATCACGAAGGCGATGCTTTTGGTTAACAAACTGCACGGTGTATTTGTTAAAAACAAGATTCAGGTGTGGAAATTAAGAGTGATTCTTTTTTTTCAGGAATAAATATATAAACATGTTTGTAGATATATTTAGGCGTGACTAAGTGTCTCATGTAATTATCCTGCTGGGAACAGAGAGCTGTTGGCAGGTTGGGGAGGCCTCCATCTCCAGCAGTGGATAGACCAAGGCTGACGTTGACGGCAAGGCTTGATGGCCGCATAGCGAGGTTCCCTGCTTACTGGCAGCTTCATCAACACAACTTCAAGGTTTCTTAACAACGTCACGGCTCGAAGAATGAGATTTCCTCTCAAGGAGCTGCTCTTTTGGGATAGCCGTGTCGAGCGTTTCGCCTCCCTGCTACGTTGGAGGCATCAATCGGGTCGCCTGATGAGCGGCGAAACGTCGCCAAGGCGAGAGGAGGAACGCTCGATACGCCGATCCCGAAAGAGCGGCTCTTCAGAGGTTTCCTGACGATCGCAGTGTGTGCGTGTTTTAATTCAGGAATACACGTTGAAGTAATTCACACATCTGCAGCAGTAGCAGCGAGTGGGCTGTGAATGACCGCCTGGGTCAGTGCTAACTCGATCAGAGCGCGCCACACAAAGACAAAGATCCCCCGTATAGCCTCAACAGGCGGTAGGGTCAAGTGCTGTTGACGGGTAGCACCTATTCAGGCCGCCACGGCACACGAGGGTGTGGGTCGCCAGCACCAAGCCCGGCCGCCTTTGTCTCCCTAGTGGCGATGTTTCCACACCGTATCGGGTACACATTTGAGGCCGAGTCGACCTAGGGGAGGCTCAGAACCGGCATCGGTGGCCGTGGGCAGGAATAGAACCCGGGTTCGCAGTGTGTGAGCGTGGCAACCGCTGCACAACCGCTCCACACACACACACACACGAGCCGTTTCTAAAATTCAAACGCGTTTTGCCACTTGGGAGGGATGGAACGAATAGAATCAATTTCGCGTCCTGCATTCCTGATCAATTATTCAATAGCTGAGTCATGATTTCCCAATGCTCGGGCCTTTAAGCACACCTAGAGCACACCTAGGGGTGTTAAACCGACACCGGCATGGGTGTAGTGTTTATTCTGGCATCTGAGACGTAGACAGAGAGACGTTTATTATTACAGCTTGAAAATACCCAGTGAGCTTGCAAGCTCTGGGTGCGGGATTCCTGCGATGCAACGCTGGCTTTTTTCGCTAACACTGGCTTTCAATTTCAAACACTCGCATCCCGTCTCGAACACTGACACTGGGGGCTGTCTAACATTGGCTCCTATCTCTAACATGTGCTCCTATCTCTAACACTGGCTCCAGTCTTTAACACTGGGGTACTGTCTCTAATATCTTTGGCACATTTCTCTGCGGAGTGTGTGTGTGTGTTCTCCCCCTGTTCTACGTGGGTTTCTTCCCGGTTCTCTAGCTTCCTCCCACAATTAAAACACACTCATTAATTAATTGGCCGATAACACAATATATTGTGTCTGACTCCCCCGCCCCGTCTCTGAGGTTTTAATCACACCTTCGTATCCGTGTCTCGTCCGTGACCACGTGTGGAATGTGCACACGTTATAAACATTATTCATATTATTATTGACGAATGTGTTGAGTATTTTTGTGGTCTGATTTCAAACCATTTTTGGGCTCGAAATAAAGCTCTGGCTGTACGCGACAGACGTTTAACATCAATTTGTGACGATTCTGGCCTCCGCATGAAACTGCCTTCGTGAGCGATGCATTTCCATTCTGGCAAGAAACTAGGAAAACAAAGTGGTCCTTTGAAAGCTATAATGGTGGCTTCTCTTGTAAACTCCCAACAAAACGCTGCATTCTTCTCGATTTGTTATTTATTTCTGCAACCCCCCATGTCTTTCTTTCACAACGTCTTAAGTTTCTTATTGGTTTTATAGCTTGGATTTTTTTTTTAACCGTGTTACGATTTAGATTTTTCAACGGTGTTACGATTAAAATTTATTTTTAATGGTGCTACGATTTAAACATTTTTTTTTACCGATAACCTGATGATGCTTCGAATGTGGGAGGCGAATCATCTTGAAGGAGAGAGGGAGATCGCTCGACACGGCGAAGAACGGCTCTGAAGAGCAACCATCGTTTACAGCGTTTGTCTCTCACCGCAGCAGTTTTGGGGCATAAAAAAAACATGAGAGCGGCACCCTCACGGTCAACGTTCACAGCCGTCACTCGGCGCCACCTCACCAATTACTGTCACTACAACCGACGCAGATTTATCAGAAGCCTGACGGCGCACCCAGCGTGCGAGGAAGAACGCTCGACCCGGCTATCCCGAAAGAGCAGCTCTCGGGAGCAGTCCTTATCAGCGTACTGATGCGGGTTTGTCACGGCTCCATTCCTGACGGTTTGCTCTTCAGAGTTCTTTTTTTATCTCGGGGATAGCCGTGTCACCGAGCGATCTCCCTCTCTCCGCCGCGACGCTTCGCCTCCCACCTGGGAAACGTCCTGAAAGAACGGCTCTCAAGAGCAACCCATCCCATCCATCCATTTTCAGAAACCGCTTAATCCTTTACAGGGTCGCGGTGAACCGGAGCCTATCCCGGCAGACACAGGGTACAAGGTAGGGCTATACCCAGGATGGGACACCAGTCCATCGCAAGGCACCTGGGGCAATTTACTCAGTACGCCAATTAACCTGGGAGCATGTCTTTCGACGGTGGGAGGAAACCGGAGTGCCCGGCGAAAACCCACACGCGGACACGGGGGGAACATGCAAACTCCACACAGAAAGGTCCCCGAGCTGGGATTCGAACCCGGGATCTTTCTTGCTGTGAGACGGCAGCGCTACCCACTACGCCACCACCGTGCCGCCCCCCCTGAAGAGCGAGCCGTTGTCTCATCGCGCAGAGCCGAGCTCCGGCGACGCGGGAGACGCCGAGACCCCTCGCTCCGAACGATGTCCGGCCCACGCGCTCTGACCTTTAGCGGCACGAGGGTCACTGTGGTCACAGGGGTCACAGGGGGTCACGCGCGAGCTTCCCGATCCGGATTTTTTTGGTCCGGAGCGACTCCCGAGCGGAGGCGCGGCGCGCCGAGGCGATACAGTGAACCCGCTAAGTGTACAGTTACGCGCGATTAATAATGTAGGGCGTTTGTCTAGACTAATTCGCGGCAGCTCCGTGTGCCGAGAGCCTATAACCCGCTGCCCAGCGTTTTGGACGTAACCCCGGTTTTTTTTTTCGTGTGTGTGTCGTTGCTTCGGAACGAACCCGCGACGCGTCTAGAGAGATGAGGAGCGACCCTGGATATGATGAGGTGAGTGGCGCATCTGCTTCTTTTGAAACGAGTTGCGGTGGTTTTTTTGTTCTTGCGTATCTCGCGAGAGACACACGCACATTTGTTTATTCGTTTGCTGACACACTGTAAGAGCGAAGAGCGATCGGATCTGCCGTTGCGTCGAGATGAAAAATCGCATCCGCGGGACGCCGTTTCCAAACGTGAGACTCGCAACACGGAGGAGGAACGGGAAATGTGTTTGAAAAGTTTAACAGCGACTGAAGACGCTCTGTCGATGCGCGATGCTGTCAGACGGAGGACACGGGGAAGAGCCGGGCCGAAAACACAGGCAGGGGGGCCGGAGGCAAGGTCCGCTGTGGAGAGAGACTGCTGAACCCTGAGGCAGCAGCAGAGTTGATGATAATGACAGATCAGCATCATCGTTATTGTCAGAAACCGCTCAATCCTGCACAGGGTTGCGGCGAGCCGGAGCATATTCCGAACAGACACAGGGCCCAAGGCAGGGCTATCGCCATGATGGGACGCTAGTCCCTCACAGGGCACCGGGGGCAATTCAGACCGGGAGGGTCGCCGGTGGCAGCGGCTGGGCTGGCGCGCGTGTTCATGTGTACACATGTTCATGCGTAAAACGTGTTCATTCGTACACTAGTTCACGCGTACACGTGGACGCACCCAACAGGGGACGCGTTCGCCTGACGCCGGGCGAGCGGCCGCGTTGGTTCGCCATCCCGTCCCCTGCTCATTCGGCGCAAAACAGCTTTCCCAACAGGAGCGTGCCTACAAGCACCGCTTGCGTCAACAGAGACGCGGAACACGTGTATCTGTACACGTGGGAGCAAGTGGTTGTATGTTTGCAGGTATATGCATGTCGGCGCTGAAGGTACCGGGTTCGAATCCTTCGTAAGCACGCATTTTCTCGACACAACACCAACAGCGTATTCGTTAATTGTCAGAAACCGCTTAATCCTGTACAGGGTCGCGGTGACCTGGATACTATCCCGGCAGACACAGTGCGCAAGGCAGGGGTATACACAAAGTTGGACGCCAGTCCATCACAGGGCACCGGCGGGCAATATAGTCGGCGGGCTGATTAACCTATGCAGCAGCAGCATGTATTTTGACTATGGGGGGAAACCGAAGTGCCCGGCGAAAACCCACGCGGACACGGCTGAGAACACGCAAACTCCACACAAAAAGACGCCCGAACCGGGAGTCGAACCCGGGTTCCTCCTGGTTGTGAAGCAGCAACGCTACACACCGCGCCATCGTGCCGCCCCCATATCATAGAAATCCATTCAAGTGACCTGCGCTCCCCACACTAGAGGGCAGCACTTTATTGTGGTGGTAATGTGACAATGCGGTGAGTAGCGCTTCCGCCTCACAGCAAGAATGGACCCGGGTTCGAGTCCCGGCTCGGGGCACTTTCCGTGCGGAGTTTACATGTTCTCCCCCGTGTCCGCGTGGGTTTTCACCGGGCACTCCGGTTTCCTCCCACATTCCAAAGGCAATGTTGCTGCATCGGTTAATTAGCCTGCAGACTAAATTTCTCCCCGGGTGCCCTGTGATGGACCGGCGTCTCATCATCCTGGGTACAGCCCTGGCTTTCGCACCGTGTCTGCCGGGATAGGCTCCGGATCACCGCCACCCCCCCTGTACAGGATTAAGCGGTTTCTGACAATGAATGAAAATAAAATCCCAAGTGGCGGAGTCGGCCGTATCGTTTACGCGCGCGGTCTCGACGTTACGACCAGCTGCGGTTTCTGCTCTCGATTGGTGAAGTGTGTTCGAAAAAATAAAAACCCACCACAATAAACCCGTGATCTCCCAAGGGCGTTAGAGCCGGCACGTGCGTGGGTGTGTGAACGCACGGTGTGTTTCTGCGTGTGTGTGCCCCTATAGCGTGGTGCTGGTCACCCACCCCCATCGTGTGAAGTGTCGACCTTCATAGGTGCTACTCGCTAACGGCACTTGCCCCTACAGTCTGTTAAGGCTACACGGGGGATCTTTGTCTTGTGTGTAGGGGGGGGTGAGCGGTAGCTCAGTGGTTTAGCGCTCTGGGCCACAAACCTGGCGAACCCGAGTTCGATTCCCGCTCACAGCCGCCAACACCAGTGACGATTTTCTGAACCGGTCCTGGACCTCCCCTAGGTGCTGGTCATCCACCCCCTCGAGTGCCGTGTCGACCTTCATAGGTGCTACTCGCTAACGGCACTTGCGCCCGACAGCCTGTTAAGGCTATACGGTAGATCTTTGTCTTTGTAAGTGTGCATGAAGGCATTATTCACTTTTGATACGCTCCCTTGAGGGAGCACCGCAAAGCCCACACGCGCCTATATATAAATAGCGCGCTGACACTCGCGACAGCTATTGTAACACGGTTTCTCAAATTCAACGACAGTCATATATTGGCTGCGTTATATATACACCTTTGTTGTCACTTTCGGAGTGAGTAAACGAATAAAAAAATATAAACGCAACACGACGTTTGAACATAACCCCACGACGTTATTCAGACAGTCAGCCCTGCGATGGACTGGCGTCCTATCTTGGGTATAGCCCTGCCTTACGCCCTGTGTCTGCCGGGATGGGCTCCGGCTCACCGCGACCCTGTACAGGATTAATCGGTTTCTGATAATGAGATGAGTTTGTCTTTAACCTGGAAGGAACCATTGAACTGTGTAGCCTTTCGGCAACACTTGGCTAACACTGAGACTAGGCTATAAAGAGAGTTGTCTCTGGTGTTGGCCAATCAGTTTCAAGGACAATGCATATATTTGCACGGTATTTTGTTTGCATGTTTTTGCCACAAGCATGTGTGGCTAACTGCAAAGTGGACCCTTTGCGAAAAGGGTGTCAATTTGGTGTTTTTAATATCTTAACACTTGTCTCATCGCCAAAAAAGGTAAAACCTTGTATATTTCTTGACATTATGTGTAGCTCTTTTTTTTTATCAGTTGTCCAGCGATGAGAGCTAAGCGAGTTACAACGTATCAGGGCACCGGGGGGCAATTTAGTCAGGACAATTAACCTAGGCAGCAGCGTTATTTCTGTACTGTGGGAGGAAACCGGCGTACCCGGCGAAACCTCGCGAATGAGAGAAATAAGCGGGACGCGCGACACGGCTATCCCAAAAGAGCAGCTCGAGTATTTTTCGCCGTAACAATCACCGTCTATCTGTGAGAAACGTACTGTATCGTGACACGATATCTCTGCGATCCCCTTGTGCCTCTAAACAGCCTCGTGTGTCGCCGAGACTCTCGATAAGATCGGCTGAAACACACTCGCGTTGAACTCGGAGGATCTCTCTCGGAAACCGAACCCCGCTAGGAGTGTAGGGGGGGTGCGACGGGGGGCACCTCAAAGCCGTCCGTCAGTGAGGATGCTAAGACGACACTCCCATCGCATCGCTAGGGTTCACGATAATAATATGCCACCGCGCTATCTACACAGGACACACGCAAATACCTCGCATCGCTACTCCGGCCACTCGCCCCAACACAATCCCGCACTCTACGCAGATCATCACGGCACCTGCTCCGCGCACCGCGGCTCACGCACAACCGTTGCACATCGCTGATTCTCGGTCGCGGCAGCCACAACCTGGAACAGCCTGTGGCCACATCTATTCCGCCTAACACCTATTTAAGAGTTAAAAACACTCTTAAAAAGTCACCTATTCACCGACTCACAACAAACCGACTGAGCAGGGCTCCGCGCCTCCGAATCAACGGGTGCAACGCGCCCGGAGAATATGCGCGCCTTACAAAAGTAGATTATTATTATTATACCTGTCCTGGATTTTTGCTGGATCCTCCTTGGGAAATTCTGTACGTTCTCCTGGAACGAAATAATTAACAGTGCAGGGGAGGGTTTTTATTTGACGGTTACACGTACAGCTCTCGATAGCTGCTGTTTCGGGACAGCTGTGTTTCTTAGCTGTGGGAGGAAACCGGAAAACCCGGAGAAATCTAACGGGGAACGAAGGGAGAGCGCACAGATACCACGTAGAAAGGTCCCCGAGGTGGTTCGATTCCCCACCTCGGGCGCATTTGTCGTTACCACTGCGACGTTTCGCCTCCCACGTCGCAGGCATCATTATTATTGTACATCGAGCCGTGAGAGGCGAGTCATTCAAAAGTCCGGGTTTTGCTGGTTACACAGGGGATAGTTCTCTGTCTCTGATTCTGTTTCCCACCGCGATACATCCCGGTTTTTGTGCCTCCGAGGTGGCAACTCTCCTCAACCCCTCATTCGCGTGATTGTCCATTTCTATCCATCCATTTTCTAAACCGCTTGTCCTGGTGAGGGTCGCGGCGTGTCAGAAACCGCTTAATCCTGTACCGGGTTGCGGTGAGCCGGAGCCTATCCCGGCAGACAAAGAGCGCAAGGCAGGGTTATGCCCAGGATGGGACGCCAATCCATCACAGTGCACCGGGGGAAATTTAGTCAGCAGTCCAATTAACTTATGCAGCAGGACTGTGAGAGGAAACCGGAGTGCCCGGCGATAACCCACGCGAGCCTGGGGGAGAACATGCAAACTCCACACAGAAAGGCACTCGAGCCGGGATTCGAAACTGGGACATTCTTGCTGTGAGGCGGCAGCACCACTCACCGCGCCACCGTGCCGCCCTAAATGGTTTTCAATTCAATTTAATTAATGCTGTTTTATTCTCTCCGGCCCGAGTAGAATGTTTTGCTGGGCCGGATCTGTCCCGCGGGCCCTATATTGTACACACATGCTCTCGACTGACATCATAATTACAGAGT
>JAZEWU010000042.1:3958855-3969135 GCA_036362915.1 Geotria australis
GTGACAATGCTCCACTCTTACAGTGACGCACAAAGGAAAAGCCCCCCCCCCCCCAGCATAGCCTTAACGTACTGTTGGGGCAAGTGCTGCGTGGCCAGCACCACGTCCGGCCGCCTTTGTCTCCCCAGAGGCGAAGTCTACATATCGCACCAGGTACGCATTCGATGCTGAATCGTTCTAAGGAGAGGCTCCAGGACCGGTTCAGACAACCGTCACTGCTGTTGGCCGTGAGCGGACATCGAAGTGCGTTGTATGGGTTTCGTAGCGCGGCGCGCTAACCGCTGCGCCACCGCTCCCCCCCGTAGTTACGCGCAAACACACACAAGTCAAATCTTCGAACACTTTTAAACAAAACACTCACGGCACCGACACCCAACTCTTAATTGACAGGTTATAATCCTCGCGATGGTTGAGACGCGCCTAAATAAGTCACCCTTCCGCATTCATCATGACGTCAGAAGAACAGAGGACACGCTTGGAACAAGATCAGCCGTAGGACGGGCACTTTGCTAGTACTACTAATAATGATGAACATTTGTAAGCGCCTTTCGCCCACGCCTTTCGCAAGGCGCTGTACATAGCTAACATGCGTTTCATAGATACAATCAAACAAATAAAACCCCCAGTTAAAAATAGTTTACATAGTTATAAAAACAACTTACAATGGCAAAGCGACGTAAGGCTGAGCACGCGAGGCGCCACACAGACAAACCAGTGAAATGACAAGACTTAACATTTCTTAAAGGGATAAAGTGGTCAAATGACACGCGTGACAGAAAGGGCCAGTTTACGGATGTTAAAAACCCTTCAGGAACAAATGACAGGGTTACATCGAGAGGTGACCGAAATACCTGTCGATTCTTATTGTCAGCATCATCATCATCATAGCACCGAGTAATAATAATCAGCTGTTGTCCGAACAGCGAAACCAGACGAACTCCCTCCATCCATCCATTCATGTCACAAACCGCTCAATCCTGTACAGGGTCGCGGTGAGCCGGAGCCTATCCCGGCAGACATAGGGCGCAAAGCAGGGCTATACACAGGATGGGACGCCAGTCCACAGTCAGGGCACCGGGGGCAATTTAGTCCGCTGGCCAATTAACATATGCAGCTGCATGTCTTTGGACTGTGGGAGAAAACCGGAGTGCCCGGCGAAAACCCACGCGGGCGCAGGGAGAACATGCAAACTCCACACAGAAAGGCACCCGAGCGGGGATTCGAACCCGGGGCTCTTCTTGCTGTGAGGCGGCAGCGCTACTCACCTGGCGCCACCGTGCCGCCTCCAGACAATTCTAACTCTCTGCTTGTCTCCGTGTGGCCAGATCGCCACATTAGCATCGAGCTCCTGGCAATATCGAAACCACGCGCGAAGTCAACAATAGTACTCCCGCCATTACCGTCGCTGTCGTGAGAGCGAGAGGTTTGCACACAGTCAGAGAAGGGGGCCCTTTCGTGTCACCAACATTCCAGCATCAATGTCTCATTTACATTTCCTTGTATTGTCGCGGCTGGTCTATCGGTACAGTACTTTACTTACTCCTCCGTTCTCTCTCAGCTCTCTCCTCCTCCTCGCTCGCTCTCTCTCTGTGTGCTTCAGACGTACCCTCGCTCTCTCTCTCCATCCCCCTACCCCGTTCTGCGTGTGTAACACACCCACACGGCCTGGATTCTCCTCCGGGGATTAGAAACACCTCCAGTCACCAGCTGATACACACACACACGCGCAGTGACGTAATGGCATGCGGCGGCGGCAGCGTGGGTGAGTGAGTGGCTGCTCGGTTAAATGCCCAGCCTGTAACTCCGGATAGACTAGTTGTGTTCGAGCTGTCGCGAGGAACGGTTACATGGCCGGCGAGCCCACCACACCTGTTTCAGACGTGAGTCCCGCCACACCGACACGTTTAAGCAAAGTTCGACTCGTGCCGAGTTGCCTTGCCGAGACTCCAGTTCGTTTCACGCTCTTCCAAAATGTGAGTGCGTGTTGTCTTTGACAAAAAAAAAACATTTGTCACTGAAGTTTTTTGTTTGTGTTTTTGTATTTGTCAATCGTTTTAAGACGTTCCCTTCTCGCGACTGTGCTGTCGAAGTGGATTATATTTGTGTAACACGCCAGGGTTTTTTTTTCTACGTACGTTTTGTATTATACGCCTGTTCTATTATATTTGTATTTATTAGTAAGGGGTGAGGGAACATGTGTCGAGGCTGCAGTGAAGTTTAAGAACTACTGACTTAGGACGCATGAATTGTGACCCTCGGCTCAGCCGCCTGTGATTGACGAGTCTCAGAGTGAAAAATCAATGGCGCTCATGTGGCGTTCGCGTGAACCGGGGGGAGAAGTGGCGATTTGTGACCTACGTTCCTGGGCTCGGTTATCAACGCATCTGAAGAACTAAAACTCCTGTACTGATGTAGGTTCGTCACGGCTCGATGCACGAGAATCGCTTTTCAAAGCTGTTCTGTTGGGATAGCCGTGTGTCACACGTTTCGCCTGCCCGACGTTGGTGGCATCCGCAGGCGTTCCCGAGTGCCTGACGATGCCTCCAACGTGGTGAGGCGAAACGTCGCGAAGGAAAAAGACAGCGAATGCTCTTCACGGCTATCTCGAAAGAACAGCTTTGAGAGAACTGAGCCCCGTTTATTTGACGTTAATCCAGGCAGAGTTCCGCGCGGCAGTATTGTTACAGGTGCGTTGCTTTGATCAGCGTTCAAGGTATACAACCGCAAGTGCGGTGAGTGGAGCAGCTTCGTGAGTGAAGCGTCCCAGTCGCCGTGCCGGTCGAGCCGGATGATTTGACCATACTTCACCACGCCGGTCAGGGTGTGCTTTATATGAAGGGAATAACTTACGTTGACGTATATTTTTTTATTTAAAAACACGTTTTTAATGCTACGTGTAAATGCTTTTTTTTGTTGTTGGTTGATTTACATGTTGGTTATTTATGAATCTTGTATATAGTTTCATTACTGTCAGCAGTTCGCGTGTTTGTCGCGTCGCAGGAGTCCCGTAAAGAGCTTGCTAGCTCACTGGGTGTTTTTCTGCTGTAATAATAAATATCTATCTATATCTAGGGGCAGCAGTCCGAAGGCAGGTTGCTGGTGCATGTTGCAGTGTTGCTAAGCGCCGAGTTTTGTATTAACTTAACCGTACCGACAGTATTATAATATATATTTTTAGTTCGGTAACAGTGCGCAAACGACTATTTACAAGTGTATGTACCTGCGATAGAATCTGGGCAGATTATCGGAGGAACATCAGTAGCCTATCCGTCCCATCGTCGCAGTGCGTGAGTTTCTCAAGTTGTCTGTACTTGTCACGCGATTGTGGACGCTTATAGTCGAGTGTTTGGAGTTAGATTCGCGCAAATGTGGACGTGTCATGTACACACCAACGATCCCCCGACAGTAGTCTTGACATACTGTCGGGTCAAGTGCTGTTAGCGAGTAGCACCTCCGCCTCCAAAACAGCCAATTAGCAAGCTGTTTTGCTGTTGTAGTAACTTTGAACAGAACCATTAATTAGCCTGATGATGCGTCCAACATGGGACGCGAAACGTCGCGAAGGAGAGAGAGAGAGAGAGAGGAGGAGGAACGCTCGACACGGCTATCCCGAAAGAACAGCTCTTGAGACCAACCCTCGTAACAGAACGTGCCGATGTATTACAATTCTGCGGCACGCCGGTGTGTTGGAAAGCGAATCCACAACATTTACAACAGAGTACGACGTTTCGCTGGTGATTACAACCAGCTTCATCAGGCATTTTCCAGAAACGTGAAGACGTCTTTCCTGTTTTGGGTTCGACATTTACGCAATGTAACCCAAAACAGTTTATCGAGAATAACATCTTTTGCGAAAGCCCGCGCGTTAAAGTTTACGGGCCACTACTTGATACTTCGTGCGTTGAGCGACAACTACAGTATTGTACTGATGTAGGTTTTCGCGACTCGATTCGTGATGGTTGCTCTTCAGAGCTGTTCTTTCGGGACAGCCGTGTCACTGAGCGCTCCACCCCCCCACCTCTCTACCATCTTAGTGAGGAAGAATACATGTTTGTACTGAACAACACTTTGCATAACCTAGACAGTACAGTACTGTATTATAGTACAGTATATCCTCTTCCAAGACGTCTGACGAGTGTGGAAGAGTAGACCAAGGTACCCAGCTCGAGCGGCTTCCTAGAACTCTATGGTTGCCACCTGTCCCGATTTTTTAGGGATTGTTCTCCGTTTGAGTCAACTGTCCCGGACAGTATCAAACTTTCCGGAACATGAAAAAAAATCCGTGTTTTCTGTCGTCTCCTTAATCGTAAGTGCAGCATCACTCTCTACACCACGTCCAGACATGTTAGGAGACATCTGGACCAACCCTATAGATACCAATCAATATCACTGCTCAAAGTGTAACATTGCACAGTTTCACATTGGGGTTTAACCATAATAATGACACAACTTGTAACGCGTGAAAATTTCATGCCGGCGCCAGACCGCCAGACACTGCTTACTATATATTATGATGTGGGAAGAAACCGGAGAACCCGGAGGAATCCCACACAAAACAGGGGTAGAGAACACACAAAGTCCACACAGAAAGGCGCCCGAGGCAGGAGTCAAACCGCCTCGGGCAGGACCTTCTTTCTGTGTGGCGCGGATGTTAGCCACTGTGCCACCCGCAGGGTGAGGATGCCTGATGGAATAAGTGTTGTTTCAAGTATTTTTTTTAAAGGTCGAGGAATGTGGTAGTTTTTCGAAGGTGCAATCATGGTACCGTACAAATCGCTCTGATGTCTCGGGTTTTGTAACTAAAGGTGGAAATCCCATAGAGCTCCCTCTAGCGCGGGACCCACCCGTTAGCAGTGAGGGGGGGTGGGCACTTCCAACGTAGACATTTTCCTTGAACGGTGTGTTGGGATGGACGCGCAAAGAGCGACTCGCTCCGAGCTTCCCTCGAAGCGGTGTAGCGGTCGAAGGACCGCACAATCTATCTATATATATGTATAAAATCGTAAGCCCTTTTGTGCTTGATTGTTTGATCACAATAGACTCCACCAAATCTCAACCAAATTGCACGGTACCTTCGCTGAACGACGCCACTCGGTACCAGAGGACTCTTTGGCGCCTTAGCGCGCGAGCACGGGCCTTCCCTGGCCACCGGGATCGCTTTCTGTGCTTCGCCCCGTGCCATCACCGTACCATGAGCCGCGCCGCCATTACAATACCCAGGTAGGGTAAGCCCCGCAGCTATTACAATCCCCAGTTCGGATAAGCGGCCCGCTACTACAATACCCAGTTACGATAAGCGCCCCCACCATTACAATACGCACTTTGGATAAGCGGCGCCTCGAGACTATCCCCAGTAACGATCAGATGTACCCGGGCAACGCCGGGTCGCCCCTGCTAGTGTTTACTAAAGAAGGCCCGTCAGCGCAAAGTGTAAAGATCTTGGGTTACCTCTCGGTGACACTTACTTGAAAAACAAACCACCCTCTTATTATTTGTAATTATCCCCTCGGTCGCGCTGGTCTCGCCCGTGTCCGTGTGGGTTTTCATCGGATACTCCGGTTTCCTCCCACAGTCCCAAGACATGCCGCATCGGTTAATTGGCCTGCTGACTACATTTTTTTTTTCCCGGTGCCCTGGGATGGACTGGCGTCCCAGTCTCGGTACATCCCTGCCTTGCGACCTGTGTCTGCCGGGATAGGCTCCGGCCCACCGCGACCCTGTTACAGGACTAAGCGGTTTCTGAGAATGGATGGATGAATACAATTTATTTTTGTGATTAGTGACGGCTTAAAAGTCGCACGATTTACGCGTAGCGTCGGTGACTATCATCGCCAAATAGGGGTTTGTACCCCAGCATAGCTGGAAGTCCCCGCCTGATAGTTGGGATGTATCGGGTGAAATGTTTACTCGATGCGCGGTGATTTGTGCCTCATCCCTCTTACGCAGTAGCATGGCTGGAAAGTTTGTCCGGCGAGTTTATAGAAGTGAGATCGTGAACAGCGCCCGTGCCGATTCGTTGCCCAATGCGTTGCCTAATGTGTTAGGCTACCGGTGTTTATGATTTAACGTGTTGTGTTGATTTTAATGTGGGGGGAAAAAAATCCCGTCCAAAGCTGTTAATGTCAATCACCACCACCACCGTTACCCCGCATAGCCGACGGTCTCTCATCCTCTGTCAGACCCTACAGCGCCTGCATAGTCGACACACAGTGGCCTCCAACATTGGACCTTGACAGTGTAACACCACCTGCCCTTAGACTCGCACAAAGACCCACAGACTCACACGGAGACCCACAGACTCACACGGAGACCCACAGACTCACACAGAGACCCACAGACTCACACAGAGACCCACAGACTCACACAGAGACTCGTATACAGAGACCCAGAGACTCGTACAGAAAACCAGACACTCATAGAGACCTCTAGACTCACAGAAACCTACAGACTCACGCGGAGACCGCTAGAGTATGATACCTGTCAACTGAGCAAAAGTATTTGCCCTTTATTGTTAAACCAGTAGGGGAATTCAGCCTCTTTTGTAAGTTGTTAATTTGCACAAAATATAATTATATGTTTACGTCGTTTTCATAACACGCTCAGATGACTTTTACACCTGCTGTTTGTGAGTTTGTTTCTTACAATCGGGACCACTTACGAGAAGCTACAGTGTTCACAATCGTTGTGTACAATCGTCACCCGTGTACGCCGGCTATTGCTCGGAAATGTGAAGAATGTGTCCTGCTGTCACACGACATAAACAACACACGTTTGGTTTCGCAAGGAAATTTACTTTGGCCACAAATGCTAAAACGATGGACTTCACTTTTCGGTCAGGGCGATAACGCACGATTATTGTTAAAACACGGTTATTGTTGAAACACCGAACGTCATCTGGCGTGTGCTACGTTTAAACAATATTAATTATAATCTAAATATTCAACACGTAAAGCCACTCCACATCACTGACTGACGTCGGGGCGGATTGTTAATGAATAATTGATCAATATTGCTTTAATAACGCAACGTTTTGGTATTTTTTCCATTGTGAAAATTCTGCCTTTTATGAACGGTTGTTCATTCAGTCATTTGATATCCAGTATCCGCTTAATCTTGTAGAGGTGTCGCGGTGAGACGGAGCCTATACAAGACAGGGCGCACGGCAGGGCTACATCCCATGAAGGGACGCCAGTCTATCGCAGGACACCGAGGACAATTTAGCCAGCAGGCCAATTAACCTAGGCAGCAGCAGCATGTCTGTGAACCGTGACAGGAAAACCGGAGTACCCTGCGAAAACCCACGCGGACACGGGGAGAGAACACGGAAAACTCCACGTAGAAAGGCGCGGCTACCCGAGCCGGGAATCGAACACGGAACCTTCTCGCTGTGAGGCAGCGCTATGTTGGTTAATACGCACGTTTGTTGCAACGCAGGAATCCCGCTTCTAGAGCTTACACGCTCACTCACTGGGTATTTTTTGCTATAATAATATTAAACATGTGTCTATCTAACTCACAGCACCAGGGTATCTTGGGCTGTGGTTCCGGTTTGTAAACAGTGGGGCACTTGTCGCGGGAACACCCGGCTGAGGCCACCGGAGGAATATCCCCAGAGATACTTCCTCGTTTCGCAGTGAATCGATACTTTCCCAAACGCCGATATCACGACAGAAAGTCCCCAGCCCACAACAGCAACCGACAAAAAAAACCGCCGTTCACCACGAAGCGGCGGGTACGTCTCCACGACGCCTGTGACAGGCCAGGTGCACTTTAATACATCCATCTATTTTCTAAACCGCTTGTCCTGGTGAGGGTCGCGGTGAGCCGGAGCCTATCCCGGCAGATACAGGGCGCAAGGCAGATGAAGCCCCTCTGCTATGCGAGCACGTGTGCTTCCATGCGTCACGCCGCTCGGTGGTATTAATTATGCAGGGAACATAGCCTTCGGTAGGACAGTAAATGGTGTGTTGATTTTTTGTTTATATAACGCCGCGTTCCTGATTGACGTCCGTGCAATCAAACACGGCTCGCGCGCGGCACGGATGGATCTGAGAGCCGTGTCGACTGAGTGTTCCGCACGGATATCCCAAAAGAGCAGCCATGGTTCCTCAAACTTTTGCACCTCAAGCGCCACTTGGGTTCTGGTCTCCACGGACCACTAGGGTGGCGCTTGCGGCCCGCTGATGGGTCGCGACGCAACGGAGGCGTTGCGTTAACCACTGCGCCACGAACCAGGTTAACCTGAGTTCGACTCCCGGCAACGGCAAACATCCGTGGCGAGTGATTTCTGAAACCGGTCAGCAACCTGCACTGACCAGCGTGGTGAAGAAAAAAAACAAACATGTTTCTGATTTTCCGTTCTCTGTCGTTGTTGGCGTGCCGTTCTCTCCGCAGCCCTGTGCAGCGCGTTGTGCCCCTCGGGTGAAAGGCGCTCTATAAATGCTATTATTATTATTATTATAAACAACCCAATTGATCTGATAGGGCCGTCATCCAGCCGTGTGTACATCATTGTACTATCTTTATACATTTAAAAAAATATTATTATTCTTTTACTAACGTGACATCCACACGGAACAGTTGTGATACAAGCTGGAAGGAACCGCTGAGCTATGTATCTCTTTTTAACAGTTGTCCAGCGGGGAGGGGTAAGCAAGTTTTAACATCTCGTGGCACTGGGGGGCAATTTAGTCAGCAGGATAATTAACCTAGGTAGCAGCCGCGTGTCTCTGGACTGTGGGAGGAAACCAGGGTGCCCGTGGAAACCAGCAGCGTGTCGGGCTAGGATCATTTCCCTAAAGCGCACGCGGAGCCAAGCTACACTGCGCGGAGATTGTCTCTCAAACAGTAAATCTTAGCGAGAGAAACGTCAAGCTTCACACTTTTTCTCATTGCCGGAAGGGGGTTAAACCTCGTATATTCTACATTATTTGTACAACGGCAAAAAAGGTCCAATAGTCTATACGGATGAGTTGTTCGGTCGCAACAGTCATAGGTGCGCACGTATGTGAAACTATAAATAGGTTAAAAGCTATACCGTGCACGAAGTTGTTTGTGGGCAGGTGTCTTGCGTGGGCAGTGTGTAATGTTGTATGTACAAAGTGGGCTGAACTAGACCCGATGTTTCGATAATGCATCACGGGCGTTAAAAATATAAGTATTAGTCATGAGCTTGCGTCGCGATGACGCGTGCTCGGAGCAACTCGCCTGTTTTCTTCCTCCGCGCCGAATTAGGAACCACGGTTGCCAACCGTCCCGGATTATAGTGGAATGTCAATGGGATGGAATCTCCATCCATCCATCCAACGTCAGAAACCGATTAATCCTGTAGAGGGTCGCGGTGAGCCGGAGCCTATCCCGGAAGACACAGGGCGCAAGGCAGGGCTATACCCAGCATAGGACGCCAGTCCATCACTGGGCACCGGGGACAATTTAGCCCGCAGGCCAATTAACCTATGCAGCAGTATGTCTTTGGACTGTGGGAGGAAACCGGAGAGCTCGGTGAAAACCCACGCGGACACGGGGGAGAACATGTAAACTCCACACAGAAAGGCGGTGGGGGGGGGTATCTCGGGGTAACGATTGCGAGCAAGCCGGGAGATTTTGACTTTTTAGATAAAATTTCGGTAACATAAATAAGCAACACAGCGACCTTGGGGGAGTTCAGGCGGAGGTCAGTGGGGGGGTGGGGTTAGCAATACACTCCGCACGAAAGGGGACTTTAGTAAAAAGTTGTTGCGTTTAACAAGTCAATACGTTTCGATCTTAATCGTCCAGTGCGAGAAAAAAACCAAACAGTTTCATCCGTTGTAACTCGCGGAAAAGCTATGTGGCCTTGCTGTGGGGAGTGGGGCAGTTTTACGAAAGCGACGTTTGGCGACGTTGGACTTAACCGAGTCAGGCAGATTGCCCTCGGTGCCCTGTGATTGACTGGCGTCCTTTCCTGGGTATAGTCCTGCCTTGCGCCCTGTGTCTGTCGGGGTGGGCTCCGGCTCACCGCGACCCTGCACAGGATTACGCGGTTTCTCACAATGAATTAATGAATGATGACTGATCAGGCACCTATCACAGTAGGTATGGCACGCTGAGAGGTAGGTAGGTGGTGGTCGCGTGACTACAGCAACACAGCTAGGCTCTCCACGTGTGTACTGTGTACACATGACATCAGCTAGCCACGTTAGGGCAGAGTTGACCTAGGCGAGGCACAGCTATCTTGCCAAAGTCGTGACTCGAACGTGGACAGGCGCACGGGGCGTGTTAGTGCAGTGAGTGAATCACTG
>JAZEWU010000042.1:3969217-3985717 GCA_036362915.1 Geotria australis
TGTTCTTGCGAAGCCCCTAGCGTGAAGCCACCACAATGAAGAAGATTACAAGGGTGGGCAAGCAAACAGCATTGTGTTTATGTAAACACAGACGTGTGTGCTGTGTACATAGGCTTCGTGTGTACCCATACATACGTTGGTAGCTGGGCAGACCTCCCCACTCACACTACGATTGCCCTCTGCTCCTCAAAGGGTTTTTTTATTGGGTAATTCCTGCGAGGCACGCTCATATGCTTGGCTCTTACGTGTACATTCAAGGGAACGTGAAATAATTTGTAAGGTTATGAGAATTGCTCTCCGTAGCTGCTCTTTTGGGATAGCCGTGTCGAGCGCTCCCCCTCAATTCAAATACCCTACCAGTTTATGTGGAACATCTTACTAACGCTATGAAAATCTGAGCACTTAATAATAATACTAATAGCATTTATAGTTAGATTCAGCCCGGATCGTAAGTGCACGTGGTTAAGAAATACGTGATTAATTAGATGAGACACCTAATGTTTCGACAGCTCCGTGTATCACAACATCGTGCGCGTCGCCTTGTACCAGCCGAATTCGCACCAGTCGGCGACAAATGTTTTAATGTTTAACAAGTTGTTATAAATACGCACACTGTTCTCTTCAGTTACGGCGCCCGTTAATTTGAGTTATAATTGAAATGCAACCAAAATGTCACTCATTGCGGTGGTCTAAACGGGGTCACAGATTTCGTGCCGGTAGATTTTCGGCAACGTTCCGATTATTTTCACGTGCAGGATTAAGCGGTTTCGGACAACGAAGGTGACGTTCTAAGCATCGGCCGACCGTAGGTTCACCTGGATCATTATTTCGGCTTTTGAGAAGAGCACTGTATGTATTGTGACCCGATAGCTTTGCAGCCCCTTTAGCGAGCGGCCTTACGCGGCCGATAGAACAGTGATAAGATCAGCTCAAACACACTCACGAAACACACTCGCGTTGAACTCAAAGCGGTCAGGACATTTGTAAGGCTTCAGCTGCAAGCCCAGCCCTGAGAGTTTTACAAACCGTCACATTTCACCGTCTCGGTTCCCTTCACGAATCAACTCGTGTTCGTGTCTTCGACCCCACTCCCCGACACGTTCCGAGAGTGTGTTCCCAGCAGCGGCTTCAAGGTCCCGAGAACGGTTCTCAGATCGGAATGTATCTATTCATGATGGTTGCTCTTCAGAGCTGTTCTTTCGCGATGGCCGTGTCGAGCGATCTCCCTCTCTCCCTCCCTCCCGAAAGAACATCTCTGAAGAGCAACCGTCACGAATCGAGCGGTAGAAAAAAAAAAACCCTACATAAGTACAGTAATCGATTCGTTTACTCAAAAACAATTCTGGCGCCGTGAGCGTGCTTACAAATAACACAGGTTCACAAAACGCGCGCGGACTGGTTTCTCAACACTTGCAAAAATGAAGATGTCCATCGACGCCTGGGTGATTTTAACGAAAAAAGAACATTTCCTGCCTGTGATGGGGGCTTTCCGATTTCCTCGCAACGCTGAGAGGCGGAAGGTGACTGAGACGAATTTAAATACGATTATTTTTTTACTATTTATTCTGGAAGCAGTGATCAGGACAGAGCCTGCCTCAGCCAGGTCAGACGCAGCCGAGGGGCAACAGAGACATGCTTGTCGTGTCTGTGCCCGCTGCGCGCCGAGCTGAAACGAGAGATCGTACTTTCCATCGCGGCCGCTCACTCTTAGTTTTGACTGCCGGGCACGGCCTGCCACGAGATGCCAAGATAGGGAGAGGACGCTTGATGTGAGCTGCGTCGCGAATCTATAATGGTGGAGCGCTCGGGCTACAAGCGGAGGCTGTGACCTAATCCATCCATCCAGTTTCTGAAACAGCGTAATCCCGTACAGGGTCGCGGTGAGCCGGAACCTATCCCGGCAGACACGGGGCGCAAGGCAGGGGGATACCGAGGATGGGACGTCAGTCCATCGCAGGGCGCCTGGGGAAATTTAGTCAGTACGCCAATTAACCTGGCTTTGGACGGTGGGATGAAACCGGAGTGCCCGGCGAAAACCCACGCTGACACGGGCTGTCACCTAATCGGCCGACGCAATTTTTTTATTATTACATTAATAATGAAAATGAAGAGAATTGCGATCGAGAGCTGCTCTTTCAGTTAGTCGGTTTGTATTGAAGATGGAAAGAACCCTTGAACTATGTAGCTCTTTTTAACAGTCGTCCAGCAGGGAGGGTGTTAGCAACTTACAACATCTCAGGGCGCCAGGGGCGATCTAGTCGGGACAAGTAACCCAGGCACGTTTAGCCGTGTCGAGCATTCCTCCTCTCTCCTTCGCGACGTTTCGCCTCTAACTGTGGAGGCACCCACAGGCTTCTGACACGGGAGGAACGCTCGACACGGCTATCCCGATAGAGCAGCCCGGCGCGGCGCGTGTTGTTTTGCGAGCGGGAAAGCGTGACCCTTGGTTTGCCGGGCCCGCGGGCCGCTGCCTCCGCCGCTCGCTTCACCTCCCTCTGTGGTCATCGCCGTGGGATTTCAAAACATCATTATTACCATCACCACTCGTGCCGCTGCCGCTGCTCACGTGTAACGCTTCGTGCCGTGGGACCGCGCGCAATTGGCCGTCGAGCGAGCCCTAGGACTAGATCGCACACCTGCCGCTCGGGCCTAGCTCTCGTGGCAGGTGGCTCACACCATTCGCATGTTCGTTGTGTCGCGGGAGTCCAACGTGAAGAGCTTGCAAGCTCGCTGGGTATTTTTTTGCTGCGATAATAAGCATCTATATGATGGAGCCCGGTTCGGATCGATAGGGGGCCTGAGGTGGGCCTGCCCCGCCCCCTCGCAATCACATGCCGAGCGCTTCGGTGACCGGCATCATAGATAGATGTTTATTATTACAGCAGAAACAAAAATACCCAGTGAGCTTGCGAGGTCTTTACGGGACTCCTGCGACACAAAAAAACTTGCGAATTGCTGACAATAATTTAAAATATATACAAGATTCGTAAATAACCAAATGTAAATCAACCAACGAAAAAAACATTTACACGTAGCATTGCACACATTTTTCAAATAAAATAGTAAAAAAAATACACAGCACTGCACAATTGTTCAAGGTGTTGAGCACACTTCGACGCACGTTGCTGCTCTGCGTTCAATACGCATCACGATTCGCGGGATTGAAGTGAAACTTTACACGAAGTCACATCAAATTCGCACGTCGTGAGAGACAAGGATGCAAGGATGTTCTGTCGCGACGTTCGCGGAGAAACTTCGCGAAGGAAACGGTAACATCCCGCTGTCAGGGTGGGTGTTCAGTGGTTACGTCTGCGCCTCACAGAAATTCCTGCCCGAGGTGGTTCGATTCCTGCCTCGGGCGCTTTTCTGCGTGGAGTTTATATGTTCTCCCCTCGTTCTGCGTGGGTTTTCTCCGGATTTTCCGGTTTTCATCGCACAACAAAGAATCACTCATTGATACATCGGCCAATAACATCATAATATACAGGATACGTGTCTGGTAGGTTGGCACCGGCTAACCTTGTGGCTTGACACCCCCCTCTGCAAGGTTACCTCGCGCCCCTGAGTCATCCTCTCTTCGAATTAACACCTTCGAATTTGAATAAATACGTTGCCGCGCGTTATAATCCGCTCTTATTATTATTGCTTATTTTTGATCCATGCATCAACGCGTTTGCCCTTCGCGCACTGCTAGCAATGGCAGCCCTTAAGAGAAGGTTACGCCGTCATGACCTTGCGATGAGCCGGGCCTCGGCATCGCAGTACCAGTTTGTGCCGGGCCGCGCGAGCCTTTGGTCGATCTTTAGGCGCGCGCTCAATTTAACCTTGGAATTGTAACGCGGAAGCTCAAGGTAGAAGCGTTCGCGTCGCGATCCCTGTCAAGTAATACTTGGTATTACCTGCAAATTCTACCAAACACTTCGAAGCCAAGGAGCTGGAAGACAACGATGTCCAGTAGCTCAACAGATGCCAGAATCCCCTCAGTCTGGAGCAAGAAGAGACGCCAATGCCCGCCTTTAAGGCCAGCACTGACTATTGTATCTATAAATGTTGAAGGGCTGTCTGCAACTAAAGAAGACCTTAATTTTGTTTGGGGGGGGGAGTGGTCGGATCGCGTGAGTGACAAAAAAACCCAAAACAAAACGTGTGTCGTGAATCGCTCCTCCACCCTGAGCGAGCAGTCGGTACGGTTGTCACGTGGACGAACGCGAGACTGCTCATCGCCGCCGTTCAAGCGATGCGTCGTGTCGAGATCTCACGACGCGTTTGGCAATTGGGCGCGGGCGTGCCCCCCTGGCAGGTGACGAACCAGCATCATCGAGCAGCCGCCAAGATCACTGGCGACAGACGCAGTAATAACTTGGCACGTTCGCTTCACGTGACGCCGTCATTAGTAATTGGGCCGTGTCGGGCGGAGGAGGTCGAACGACCAGCGTTCTCGCGTGCGAACGACTTCGACCGTCGGATTTATGTCGGTTTTTTTTACTCAAGCTGGAAGTCACCGTTGGAGCTGTGTCGCTCTTTTTAACAGTTTGTCCAGCCGGGAGCGGTAAGCGAGTTACAACGTCTCGGGTCAATTTAGTCAGCAGGACTATTAACCTGGACAGCATGGCCTTCGGACTGTGGGAGGAAACCGGAGTACTCGGCGAAAACCGACACACACACACGCGGGGAAAACGTGCAAACACCACACGGAAAGGCACCCGAGCCGGGAACCGAACCCGGAGCTTTTGGTGTGCGGCAGCAACGCTACTCACCGCGCCACCGTGCCGCTCACTTACGAATCCGAATTTACATTGGTTTGGCAGCGCGGTGTGAATTCAAAGTAGAGACGTAAACAAACAAATACTTGCTTCGAGTGAAATGTCTCCTTGCCAGTGACATTGAACGATCCGGGGCCTCCACAGTGAACCTCTCGGAAACTGAATCCGGTGTGCTGGCGGAGTGTGTTTGTGCGCGCGTGTGTGTACACTAAAACAAGTGGGTGTTTACACCATCCACTAACGCCATTGATAGAACACACACACTGTACAAAAATAACCTGAAATACATAAATATAGTAATGCCCCTTTTGGGAGTGGGTGGTGCGAAGAGAGAGGGTCTCTGCGTGGGGTGTGTTGGAAACTTTAAGTGAAAAATCCATCCATTCATCCATCCGCTGTCAGAAACCGCTTAATCCTGTACAGGATTGCGGTGAGCCGGAGCCTATCCCGGCAGACACAGGGTGCAGGGCAAGGCTATGCCGAGGATGGGACGCCAGTCCATCACAGGCAACCGGGGGTAATTTAGTCAGAACGATTAACCTTGGCCAGGAGTGTGTCTTTGAACTGTGGGAGGAAACCGGAGTTATCGGCAGAAACCCACACGGTCACGGGAAGAACATGCAAACTCCACACAGAAAGGCACCCGAGCCGGGAATCAAACACGGCTACTTCTTGCTGTGAGGCGGCAGCGCTACTCACCGCACTACCGGTTTAATTGGTGGAAGTGGACGTACAGTGGTTAACACACCACAATAGGACCGGCCACCTGAGTTCGATTCGCAGACACGGCTGACATCAGTCGCGAGTGTAATATCTGAACTGGTCCTGTGCGCCTTCCCTCCACCAATCCACACTCGCTAGCGTGGTGAAGTATGGTCCAACATCGCCCCTTGACCGACACAGCATGGGGAGGCCTTCGTCCTACATTGGGGTGAAAGAGGGTCGTAAAATAGTCATTCATCATCAGCTCAGCCTCCCTCCCTGTCTCCCTCCGTGTTTGTCTTTAAGGAAGTGACGGCCATCTTAGGGGACGCTGGCAGATTTTTGGCGCTCTTAAGATTGCCAGTTTCAGGACCTTTCAGTGTATTCGAAGCAGCCTTTTATTGTTATTATCATGTTTTGATAGATAGATATATATCTATCTATCATCATGTATTCTCTAATAACCCATGCTAGAAGTATTGGCCACCCCAAGTGTACAAACAACTACATCAGTTTTAGATGCAATGCAGGGGCTATGTAAAGACTAAAAACCTCGTCCAACTGGACTCTTTTATAATTTTAATAAAACCAATTTGGTGAACGCGTCGAGAAGGAATAAGATGTGTGCAGCGGGGCGGTGGCGGGATTGGGGGAACTCATTAATAAAAAAAATATATACAAACGCCCGAAATGATGAGATGCTATCGATTTCTGGGAAGTCAATACAAGTTTTGACTCTTCCTGAAACAAAAGTAAATTGTGCAACCGATGACAATTTTTTTAAATTTCATTCTTAAAAAAAAATACTAGAACACCACGTATTTCTGGACACCATGCTCCCCCCGCAATCCCGCCGTTCTCCCCAACCGATACGTGGGGGGGGGGTTGTTCCTCGCGTTCAGGAGCCCGCCGATGTTGCTCACTCACCGACGCCCGGGCTACCGCTGCAACGTCCAGCCGGCGCGGAGGAAGGATGCGTCTCCGCTGGGTTCCCAGCGGAGGCGACGCGGAGGAATTGCCTAAGAGCCGTTACGGACGGGTCGGTCGAGGATTGGGGTTTCCTCCCGAGTCACGTCTGGCGTTGGCCCAATTGCAACGTCACTGGCGTCGTATAAAACGCGCCGGTTTGCGGTGCACAATGTTTTCCGGCAAATGGCTTTGGCGTCGTTGTCGTTGGCGGCGGCGTTATGAGTGACCGACGGCTGTCGCTCGTTTGCCGGTTAGTGGGCCGTGCCGCCGTGTCGCCGGCTGAGGTAAGCGCGCGGTGGTTTTTAGACCACGTACCGCAACGGGACGTTGTCCTGTCGGGCGCGTGGATGACAACCTACATTTTGTAGGCGCGCCGCGTTAACGGACGGTGCGTTTGGGGTTGAGGATCTGTGCGGTGCTGGCGGGGCTGCTGTTGCTGTGAAATATTGCGCGTTGAGTCAGCCACACGTGTTGGGGACTCGCGATATCAGATGATGACCGTTTCGTCTCATGCTTGCTGTGTTGAACCAGCAGAACATTGCAGGTGAAAACAACGCTCTCACGCACTCACTCACTCACCCACTAACCCGGCTATTAACTCACCAACTCACTCATTCATTCACTCACCGCACGGCATGTCACAACACTGCTTTCGCTCACCCAGTGGTTGGTGGAGATCAGACCCAAGTGGCCCAAGTGGACATTGATGTGCAAAAGGTTGAGAACCTCTGACCGAACTCATCCACTTTCCCACCCATTAACTCCCCCACTAATGCACCTATTAACTTTCCCACAAACTCACTAACTCACTCGTTCACTCACCACACTGCAGGTCACCACACTTCTAGTTTTGCTTCATCCCTCTCACTGCTCGAAGTTAGAATTCCGTCCCTTCATCTCTATTCCGAAGCTCTTTCAATAACTTGGCTTGGTTCAATGAAACGCGTTCACCGTTATTCTATTAAGACGTTGACAGTGCTGTTTGTTTGCTGGTTACTTGATGTGTTGCGCCTTTGGGTCTGTGCTCATTAACTATATATAAACATAAATATGTATAGCCTGTGCGCATGGCTTCCATCCAGTGTTATTGTGTAATAATAATAGCATTTTATATAGCGCCTTTCACCCGAGGGTCACAAAGCGCTGCACAAGGGCATCGGAGAGAACAGCATAATAAGACCGCGCGTTTGAACTGTGCGTTCGATGAACGATGGCGATTTAGAATTTGTAACGCACGCAGTTTTTGTTCACTTTCAAAGACGGAGATAATTATTTCGAGGCATGGCAAACCACGGCCGGTGGGAAAGGCAGCTGGAACCCACGCCAATAATTTCCCAATTTCTGTGATCCTATATTGGGATGTTTGGCCAACTCAATTTGAAATATTTTTCCTCTAAGCCACTGTTTCCATGATTGCATAGAGTCGGCTGGGAAGATTAATCGTTGGCAGCATATTGTCTATACACTACATGTACGCGAGCTTGTTTCTTTTATCAGAAAACCTTTATATATTTAAGTATGTTGTCACAGCTCGATGATTGAGAGTTGTCCTTAAGAGCTGCTCTTTCGGGATAGCCGTGACGAGCGTTCCTCCTCCCTTCACACTGCGAAGGAGAGCGGAGGAACGCTCGACACGGCTGTCCCGAAAGAGCAGCTCTGAAGAGCAACCATCACGAATCGAGCAGTGAGAACCTACATCAGTACGTTATTATCATCATTATTAAAATGTTTTTGTTCCTTTTTTTGTTCATTGTTGACATGCCGTTCTCTTCGCGGCCCTTGTGCGGCGATTTGTGACTCTCGGGTGAAAGGCGCTATATAAAACGCTATTATTATTATTATTACGTAATGCGCAGATGGAACGATCTCACTGAAAACGACGGCTCTGACGGAGCTCTTTGACACAACGCTCCTATTCGAAAATCCCGATGTAAACAAATTCGAGAGCGGCTGCTCCACAGCACGGCTGCGTTTGTACCCTTGGCCTGGTATTAATGGCCCGGGGTTTCGCGGTGGGTTTGATGTCCCGGCAGACAGATGAGGTGGAGTTTTATGTGTCTGACTCTTGAGCCGGAGCATCTATCATCAGATCGCCGCTCCGTCTCCCGAGGGTTTCCGTTTTCATTAGTTTCGGCGCGTTCTTTCGCGGCAGATAAAGTGATTTAAAGTTGCTGTTTTGAGGAGCGTCGCTTTTCGTTTTCTACTTTTGTCGGCGCGCCCACTCTGAGCGCCTCCGCACCTTTTGGAAGACACCGATTCCTTTAAAAAAAACGTGTAAGTCCGAACGGCGCTCCCCGGCTTGTATTTTTTGAGACGCGTGTTTTCACCCATTCATTGTCTGCCCCCGGTGCCCCGCGACGGACTGGTGTCGCATCCTGGGCATAGCCTTGCCTTGCGCCCTGTGTCTTCCGGGATAGGCTCCGGTTCACCGCGATTCCTGTACCGGATTAAGCGGTTTCTGACAATGGATGGATGGAACTGTCGAGCTATGTAGCTTGTTTTAACAGTTGTCCCGCGGGGAAGGGTAAGCAAGTTCAAACATTTCAATTAACCTCGACAGCAGCAGCAGCAGTGTGGTTTAAAGCAGCGTTGCTTTAAAGAGCGGAATGTTGCCATCGGCGCGCGTTGGTGATGGACGAGCCTCGTCTCTGTCTCTGTTTTCCTGTCTCTGTGTCCCAATGTCTCCTCCTCTCCCTGTGTCTCCCCCTGTCGCTCACCCTCCCTCCCTGTCTCCCTCCGTGTTTGTCTTTAAGGAAGTGACGGCCGTCTTAGGGGACGCTGGCAGATTTGTTCCGCTCTTAAGATTGCCGGTTTCACGACCTTTCGGTATATTCGAAGCAGCCTGAATCATTAAATTTTTGTTCCTTTGGTTTTTATTGGTTGTTTTTTTTTCATTGTTGACATGCCGTTCTTTTCGCGGCCCTTGTGCAGCACTTTGTGACCATCGGGTGAAAGGCGCTATGTTATGAGTGCACGATAACTAAATTTCCGAATTACGTCCATGCTTACTAAATCCTCTGGCAGCATTTCGCAAGACGAGCATTTCTGAACATCTTCCTGTTACACGAAATGTGCGGTTATATTTCTGGGAACTATTTTAAAAAAAAAATGCAAACTCTGACAAAACCGACACGATCCTACTAGCATCGTCATTCATGATAACAAACTGTATTTGCAAGGGGTTTCGTGACTAAACAGTTTTATGGTAACCGTAAAATGTTCTCGGTTATGGGGACGTTTTTAAAAAAAATTGTGACAGTTGCTCCTAGCAGCCTGACACGGAGTTAGTTGCCAAAGAATATTTGAATAAATTAGTACATTTGACATTTGTCCCTTCTTGACACCGCAAAGGCTGTCATGAAGGTGCTGTGGTTCAGCTTTGTAAGCGTTACAGAACGTTTCCCTCTTGAGGCTTGTACTGCAGATCTGTGATCGGTAGTGAGTTTCAGGTATATGGACCAGACACCACTAGCTGTAGCGAGTGGTTGAGTGAGCGGGTGAGTAGGTAGGTGAGTGGTACCGTGTATGGCAGTGGTTCCCAAGCTTGCTCGGTTCACGGCGCCCAAAGTCAGAAAACATAATATGGTATATATCGTAGCTGCTAAAGCCCATGCCTTAATCCGGCCACTGCGTGTAAGTTAGCTGTGGTGCCCCCGGAGCGCCTCGGCGCACACTTTGGGAACCACCGATGTATGGATTAACATGTCGGGTCCAGGCCTCTACAAACCAGATAACACCATCTCGCCAACAGTAACAACGGGGTCCCCGAAGTGAATCCGCAGGCATTGTCCAACTCCATAAACCTTCGTGACTTCTTTACCACACACTCGCGCGTTATTTATTAAACGTCGTGCTGTCAATGGAGATCGATTGTGCCGTTTTTTATTAATTAAATTGTGTAGTTTCCCACCATGCCGCCTGCGGTCGGGGGGGGGGGCACAACGACTTCTCTTGTTGCCACAGACGCAAGAAGTTTCCTTAATCTTGCCGGGACCGTCTCGGTCACGTCGAGCGCGGGGGGTTGGTGACAGAACGTTTACAGTCAACGCTGTCTCTCGCGCTAATAGTTTGCGGTCAGGGTTGTGGTCAAGCTGCAGGGAACAGATGGGTGAAGCGTGGGTAATGGTGATGCGTGGACAAGGGTGAAGCGTGTGGCTACTCTGAGATGCCCGGAGCAGGGTCGAACCAACCCTGGCAGGCCACGGCAGGTGTCTGCTCGCGTCTTTGAAATCGCGTTTCTCCGGAAAGCCCCCTACCGCCAAAACTCACCGCACGGATATATATATATAAACAAAAACCCCAAGTCGAGGTGCTTGGGTTCGAATCCGAGCGGCGACCGGATTAAAGTGGGTTCTGGAAGTAAAGTGGGTTCTGGAAGCGGGTTAATAACAACAACAATAATAATAATAGTAACGCAACTTATAACGAGGACGGTATGTCACGGATGTGACCGTGCTCTCTGGTGACTCAGAGGTGTGAAGCCAAGTTCGGTGTCGCTCGCGAGCCAGGCGAGAGAGAGAGAGGTGTGTGGGGTCCTGAGAGTGTCTCGTGAATGCCGGTGTACAGCGAACGCTGCCGCTGTGACTGAAGGTGCAGCGATGGGATGATGTTAGCTGCGTTCCGGACCACCTAGGTCACAATTCGCATGGTTTGTTGTGTCGCAGGAATCCCGTAAAGAGCTTGCGAGCTCACTGGGTATTTTTCTGCTGTAGTAATAAACATCTATCCGTCTGTCTGTCTATAGAGGATCGACGCACTGTAGTTGCGGCCCTGTGCTCCGTGGCATAGAGAGGAGGAGGTTGTGGGTCGCGCTGTCGCTGTTGTGAGTTCAACAGTGAGCTGAAGCGCCGGGAGACGGGAGCGGAGATGCGGTGTTGGACCAACACTGTTGGTGATCTGGACCTGGTCACCGAGGACCTCGCCGAAAAGCTGTCTTGTTACGTTTGGTTTATTTATTTTGTATAAAAATCACGATCCCAGGGGTAATTTTCTGTCGCTTTGCCGTTTCACGGTCGTTCTCTCGTCGAACGAGTACCTTCGACAGTGAATTAATATGTGCGCGACATGAATGTAAAATTATTATAATTATTATCAGAGGGCGGGAGAAATCCTGCGGAAAACCATTTTGCGCGGGGGACGGCGGGTGGCTGCTTGTCCGTGAGATTTTCAAATCAATTCATTCGTTTCGTGGCTCGATGGGAATAAACTGTCAACAATAAAGATATTGATAAAGTGCCCCTGTATAGCCTTAACTGGCTATAGCGGCAAGTTCTTTTCTTGAGAACCTATGAAGGCCGGCATGACACACGAGGGGTTGGGTGGCCAGCAGACCACAACCAGCCGCCTTTGTCTCCCTAGTGGCGATATTTCCACACCGCACCAGGTACTCATTTGAGACTGGGCACAACAACAACTACAACCGCCATTCGCCACTGAGTGGCGGTGACGTCACCACGGCGACTGTGCCAGGCCATGTGCACCTTGAAGCCACGTGAAGTGTCGACGGCTCGCCGACAGGAGTTCACAGGACAGACCCAGGTGTCATGGGGTGCCTGACCGATTTGACTGGCAGATGCACCACCTGAGCTCCCTACTGTGCCAACTTGCTGTGCTTTGGCCGCTCGGCGCAGTGAATTGGCACATACTTTACACCTCTAAATGTGTGGTGATATCATGCGTGCGTGTAGAGACGCGGGGGGAGACACAGTCTGACTCGGCTCCTGATTTCAATAGACTCTTCATTGTTGTGGCAGCAATGGGTCTGTTCTCTATTCAGCCTCGAGACCCACACACCTCGACCCACATCACCGGACAAGGAAGTTCCTTAACACTATCGGAGCAAGCAGCCGGTACCTGTTTGACGAACTCGCTTCAACTCAAAATACTCAATCGGGCATTATACGGTCATGGACAATCGTCGTTTTTTGGGGGGATGCAGGTAATAATAATAATAGCATTTATATAGCGCCTTTCACACCAAGTAATACTTGGTATTACATGCAAATTCTAACCAAACACTTCGAAGCCGAGGAGCTGAAAGACAACGATGTCTAGAAGCTCAACAGATGCCAGAAGCCCCTCAGTCTTGAGCAAGAAGAGAGGCCAATGCCCACCTATAAGGCCAGCACTGACTACTATATCTCTAAATGTTGAAGGGCTGTCTGCAACTAAAGAAGAACTTGTTGCAATGGGAGGAAACTGTCATATAACCATCACGCTTCGAAGAGTCGAATTCGAATCGTCGTTTTGTCTAAAGTAAGAAGATTATAGCTGCGGTGAGACAGGTTCGAGTTTGTTGACGATCGCAGTTGTACGGGCGGCAGGGTGGCGCAGTGCTACATCTGTCATATCTGTACCACACGGAAACAAAGTCCTGTCTGAGGCGGTTAGATGCCTGCTTAGGGCGCCTTTCTGTGTCGAGTTTGTGTGTTACCCGACCCCTGTTCTGCGTGGGTTTCCTCCGGGTTCTCCGGTTTTCTCCCACAACTAAAAAAAAACACTCGTTAATAAATTGACTTATCACAGTGTCTGGAGGGTTGGCGCCGGCTAACCGCGTGGCTTGCCTAACGCCCCTCTGCAGCTTACCTCGCGCCTCTGAGTCGTTCTCTCTTCGAATTAATTTCTTCGAAATTGAATGAATATGTGCCACGCGGTATGAATTAGATTTATTATGGTTCTAACGGATGAGGAAGCTGCAGATGGAACAGCCAATGGGGGATTGAAGACCGGGTCACGCTCCCCACGATCCTGGGGGGATTATACTAATTGGCCAGTTGGCTGTGTGACAAGCTACCTGTTCAGTCGCGAAGTTAGATAATTGCTCGTTATCTGGTTAGTTACTAAATGGGCCATGTATGAGGTCAGTTATCGGTTAAATCGGCTGCTTGTTTGGTGACTTGTAGAGAGGTGAGACGGTCGGGGGGAGGACATTTCTCTTGTGATGATTTCCTTCACAGCGCGCTTTGCTGACTCGTCCGCTCCGTCTGTCTGTCTGGAGCGGGATGGCTCACCCTCATTACGACGACAATGCAGCGGTTACCCAACCGGTCAAAAAACGAGCATCATCATCATCAGCATCATCAGCATCATGATCGTCATGCTGATTTTCCGTTCTCTGTCGTTGCTGACATGTCGTTCTCTCCGCAGCCCTGTGCATCGCTTTTCGTGACCCTTGGGTGAAAAGCGCTCTTCTATATGCTATTATTGTTATCGTCTTGCGGAGGCTTTGAGAGACGCCCGTCTGGCGAGACGGCTGCACGCGCGCGGCAACGTAAACTGCGCGGCGGGCGGCGCCGATAAACAAATTTCACTTCGATAAACAATTTACTTGAATGTGTGTGAGTGTGTGTGTGGGGGTTTATGGGTTGTTGTTTTTTTTTTCATTCCACGGGCCCACTTGTGAGCCGATTGCTCATAGTTTAGCTTGTGTAGTCTGTGCCGTTAAACAATAGCGTCGACGGTGGTCAGACGTGACGATTTGTGTCGGCGGTCGATTGCGTTTTTTTTGGTTTCGGAGCGGCCGTGAGCGGGGGAGTGATTGGAGAGCGGGAGTCTAGTGGGAGAGTCGGGCAGTTTTTTGGTGTATTTGAGCTGGAAGGAACCGTTGAGCTACGTAGCTCTTTTTTTTAAAGTTATCCAAGCCGGGAGTGGTGAGCGATTTACAACATCTCAGGGCACCGGGGGCCAATTTAATCAAAACTAAATTGACCTATGCAGCAGCATGTCTTAGGACTGTGGGAGGAAACCGGGGTACCCGGGCGAAACCCCCGCGCGGACACGGGCAGAGCGTGCGAACTCGCGGAACATCTGTGCAGCGCTTCGCGACCCTCGGGTGAAAGGCGCTCTAATAAATGCTATCATAACGTTAACAGTTATAACTTGCGAACTCGTACAGAGAGGCACCCGAGCCCGGGAATCAAACCCCGTTGCTCCTTCTTGCTGCGAGGCGGCGGCGCTACTCACCGCTATACCGCTGTGCCGCCCGTGGAGAGTGGTGAGAGAGAGCGGTGGAAGAGAGCGCTGGGAGAAAGCGGCAAGCGAGGGGGTGGGAAAGAGCCACGACGGTCGAACTCCCATCCCCCCCAACGTCTGCGCGCGGGGACGGAAGTCTCAGATCTATTAATAACGCAGCCCGGGATAAAAACGGCACTTCCACCTGGTGCCAAAGATGTTTCTGATGATGTCTTATTGACTCATCTGTCAGAGCCCCGGAGCCTCGCTGAGTTGTCGCGGCAGCGTTTTCCACCGCTGTGAAATCTCGCCCGTAACGCGGTCCGTCTTCTTGATAATAATAATAATAGCATTTATAGAGCGCCTTTCAACCGAGGGTCACAAAGCGCTGCACAAGGCTGCGGAGCTTAGCGGTCGCCTCGAGAGTGCGCGACAAGGGTTTGTCTCGCGTGTTTTATGTCAGATTTGAGCGCACACACAGGTTTGCTTAGATTTTATACAGTTCAGATTAAATAATAATAGTGATACGATTTATAACGCGTTGCGCAAATTCCACGCCTGGTTATGAACGAGATACGGAAGCGTAGCGAGTAAACCGGGGGTCAAGGCAGAAGCGTTCACGTCGCGATCCCTGTCAGGTAATACTTGGTGTGGCCTGCGAATTCTACCAAACACTTCGAGGCCGAGCTGAAAGCCAACGATGTCCAGAGGCTGACCATCGTGCTTGAAAGAATCGCAAAGAAGAAGAAGCGAGTAAACCGCTGAAAGGGGGGGGGAGGGAGTCAGCAAAGTGATCAGCCGGCACCAACTCGCCAGACATTGTACGACGCTTCTCTTTTTTTTTTTATTACGAAGTTATTGTCCAATTAATTAAAGAGTGTTTTTTAGTCGTGGGAGGAAACCGGAGAACTTGGAGGAAACTCACGCAGAACAGGGGGCGAGAACACACAAACTCCACGCAGAAAGACGCCCGAGGCAGGAATCAGATCGCGTCGGACAGGACCTTCATTCTGTGAGGTGCAGATGTCACAACTGCACCACCCTGCCGCCCTATTTTATTTCAGCAGGAAGAGCCAAATGTCACTGCGTCCTGTGACGAAGGTAGAGGTGATACACGGTACAGATCGTAGTTACCACCACGGTCACACAGGTCGTGATGCACGCGGCGAGTAGCGCTGCCGCCTCACAGCCAGAAGGCCCCTGGTTCGATCCCTGGCTCGGGTGCCTTTCTGTGTGGAGTTCGCGTGTTCTCCCCGTGTCCGCGTGGGTTTTCGTCGGGTATTCCGGTTTCCTCCCACAGTCCAAAGGCACGCTGCTGCCTAGGTTAATTGTCGTCACTAAATTTCCCCGCCGGTGTCCTGAGACGCTGTGACTTGCTTACCCCTCTCCATGCTGGACAACTGTTAAAATGAACTACATAGCACAACGGTTTCTTCCAGCTTAAGTAAAATACAGACTGACTGACTGACTTCTGACGTCCCTAGTTGATGACGTTTTCTGCTGACCTAGATTTCTTCCTAATGTCCTTGTGGGAATATTGCTGCTGGCTCTCGTAAGTTGCAGAAGAGTAATCGATACGTGGGAAGTAAAGCTGAGATTAGACATAAAAGGCCTTGGTGTTGTGCAGATAAAATATTAAAGTCGTGAAGGATTCGAACTCGGTAGTCTCATTGCAGGCACATACTCTCCGCGGCCCTTGTGCAGCGATTTGTGACCCTCGGGTGAAAGGCGCTCTATAAAATGCTATCTTCTTCTTTGCGATTCTTCGAAGCACGATGGCTAGCTTCTGGACATGGTCGTCTTTCAGCTTGGCTTCGAAGTGTTTGGTAGAATTCGCAGGCAGTACCAAGTACTACCTGACAGGGATCGCGACGTGAACGCTTCTACCTTGACCCCCTATAAAATGCTATTATTATTATTATATACAAGGTGGTGCAGTGTTACCAACCGTGCCTCAGAAGAATGACAAAGAAAGACGGTCCTGCCCCAGGAAATTCAATTCCCTGCCTCGGACACCTTTCTGTGTGGAGTTTGTGTGTTCTCCACCTGTTCTGCACGGGTTTTCTCCTGGAACTAATCGGGATTGACATCGCGGGAGCGTGAACGCGGCAAGCTC
>JAZEWU010000042.1:3995015-4007192 GCA_036362915.1 Geotria australis
TGGTGATGGAGGTAAAGTATATTCAGGCTGAGCAGCCGGTACGTGCATGGCACGTTTAATAATTATATATATTTTAATAATTTGTAATTTATAACGCCTGGCACACATTCATTCAACGTCGGCGGAGGTATTCATTCGACGACAGAACGACTCGGGGGCGCGAGCGAGGAAAGCGCAGACAGGCGGAGGAAGGCAGCCAGGCGGTTTGCCGGCGCCAACATATTGCCAACATCTTGCCAACACATTGCCACACACTTGCTTCCGATACATTACGATGTTATCGAACCCGCCAGGCTCGCCGCTTCGAGCCTTGGGCGTCGCGATCGAGCCGAGGCCGGCACGGAGGCTCCGGATCGGTTTGTGCGTCTCGATTTAAATTCCTTTTCGTAGGCACCTGTCAAATCGCTGCGGGGAAAGTCCCGCGTTGCTCGCGCCGTGCGCCCGCACGCCGCCCTCGCACCACAAACACGCGCGCATTTACATGTTGCTGTCGCCACCCCGCACGGAGCGATTGCTTGTAGCCAAACTAAATTCCGGAAATTCTCAAAGGCACCCTAGGTGATGGCCACCCACCCCCCGCTCCCCGCACCCCACCACCACCACCACCACCACCGTGCTGCGTTCGGTCGCAGCGGGTTTGCTGTCCGCACTTTGCTCCGGTCGGCGCGGGTTTGGAGGAAACGAGCGACGGAGGCCACAACCGGTTCTCGCGTAACCCGTCCCACCGATGTCGACCCCGGCTGGGAGTCGAACTTAAGCTGGGTGTCGGGTTAGCCGCCGTGCCCGGGCCGCTCGCTACGGCTCCGCAGCACTTCAGACGAGTGATTTCCTGCTCGAATGAACGCGAATAATAAGAATGATGGAATTTATAGTGCCCCGTGAAAATCCCACGGACGAGACACGGCCTAAGGAGAGACGAGGAAACCACAGAGTGGCGGGCTGAGTCAGCCAGGCGGTCAAGGGCCCCAGTATTTCACGAGGCGCTCGTTGTACCGCTGAGCCATCATCTTGCCGGTTACTTTGCGTAGGCACTGAAAGCGGAGCGATACAATCAAAGCGAGTTATTTTTGTGCCCTAAACAATGTTGCACCCCTAGCACCCGATGCCTCGCTACTCCTTTTGTGTCCGAGTTCTCGGAACAAAAGCGCCCATCCGTCAGCAGAACGCAGCCCCGTGTCGAACCTGCACGCTTTGCTCCGCACTCCTCTTCAGATCACCGCAAGAAGAAGCTCAACTGTACGACTTTCTCGGCGGCGGCGCAAGTGCCGTGTCGAGTTTAAAGGTTAACGCGTGTCTGCGGCAGGCGAAGTGCGCTTCCTACTCCAACGAAAAACTCTCGACTCCCGTCTGTCGATAACGCCGGCGACATGTACAGGAGGTGTACAGCAGATGGTCGCTCCTCACCGCAGACATACATTTGAGCAAACAGACAACGCGAGAGACACTGCGTGCCTATATATCTCCCCGTTGTTGTTGTGCCGTTCTCTCAAAACGTTGTTGTTGTGCCGTTCTCTCAAAAAAAAACCCCCAAAAAAAATTATTGCTGATTTTCCGTGCTCTGTCGTTGTTGACATGTCGTTCTCTCTGCAGCTCTGTGCAGCGCTTTGTGACCCTCGGGTGAAAGGCGCTATATAAATGCTATTATTATTATTATTATTATATATTATGACGTTATCGTTCAATTCGTTTGTGAGTGGTTTTTTTTAATTTGTGGGAGGAAGCCGGAGAATCTGTGGGAAATGTTAGCATAACACGCAAACGCTACACAGAAAGGCGCCCGAGGTGGGAATCGAACCGCCTCGGGCAGGACCTTCTTTCTGCGAGACGGGGATCTTACTCACTGTGCCGCCCTGGCACCCATCCTGCCCTTCCTCCATCCTGTCACACGACGTCCCAAGCGGCACAATGACAACACCTACCTTGCTCTGCCCTCTACCAGTCTTCCACATTGCTTATCGTGTCATCTCGCGACGGAATTCCCAGCTTACAAATAGTAAGTGGGAACATTTCAATGAGACATTATTTGGCAGGTACACAAGCTTGTGTGCCTGTCGCATCTCTCCAGCAACGATCGTACTCTTTACGAAGCCGGTGGGATTTCAATTCTTACCGAGAGTTCGTGATACATCGTCCGTCGGTATTTGAGCGTATTCCACGCCGCGATAGCGGCCACGTTATTTTTCTATAAACCTGAAGGAGAACATTTATTGACGTAGGCTTTCACAGCTCGATGTGTGAGGACTGCTCTCAAGGGCTGCGAGGTGAAACGTCGAGGAGCGAGCAGGAGCACTCGACACGGCTATCAAATAACAACTGTGGAGAGCAATTCTCATCCGTCGAACCGTGACAAACCTACGTATAGTATATTGGTTATTTTTTTGCTTTCACCGCGAATGTCTTTATCCTGAGCAGGAACTTCAGAACAGAATTGAGGGGGTGGCCGCATTTATTTATTTATTTATATGCCTGTCAAATACATTAATTATTTAAGGCATTGAATGGCACATGCTGGGTATGCAACGCGCGTCTATAAATACACACGTTCCTGCCCACAGCCCGTGACAGCCCACCTGAACACTGGCCGCCTGGATTTTTGCCACGGGCTTGTGAATCGTGACCTACGATTGTTAGAAGAAAAGACGTATTTTTTTTTTCAACCACAGCATTCCACCGTCCTGACTTCACTTTTACAGAAGAAAGGACAATAGAGAAAGTTTAAAAATACTCGGCTGGAGGTTTGGGGGCCGGGGTGGGGATAGTACGGATAGAAAGTGGCCTTTCTCTTTAATCCGCTTGTTAAACACACAGATGCATACCCTTGCGCCTGCAGTTTATATCGTCCGCGGATTAGCCGGGGGATTTAGAAAGGGCTCTCTATGCAGGCAAATATTTACGATGTGACATTTAACTTGCACGCGTGGCTGAATTAACCCCTCGCGTCCGCCGCCGAGATACGTCCTCAACACAGCGTGGTCATTTTTCGTGCGAGATGACCTTCAGTATTGTAATCGTAACGTAAACACCAACGGCGCCGCGATAGACATCGGACATCGGGGGTCGATCTCTGCATCTCGTGCAGTTACAGTTTCCCCGCGTCATCGGTTTTTCGTACGTTAACTTTTACGGCTGGTGGGGGAGCCTATTAAATACCAGTTCGTCGTGCGCTCAAAATATTTAGAAGAACCTGTTTCTTGGAGGGTATGAAAAGAGTAGTCTCTTTAGGGTTTGATTTTCGGTGACAAAGGCTGCATTGTCGCCGGGGTATTTCATGAAACGAAAGCTTCTATCCCTCGCTATGCCTGGAACTTGGGGTATTTGTGTGCACGTGTGTGCGTGTGTGCAGGGGATTTACAGGTAATTCACAGACCTTATCAAGAAGACTCGACACGGTCGTCAATAAATCTCTGTGGCTGTAAAAGGGAAAACAAACTTGTACGTCAGTAATATTTCTGGGCAAATAAACTACTTGATGCGACATGAAGCACTGTTATGTGCGTAGATGTGGAATACAGCACAACGGCAATTATCATGTGTAAGGGTCACGGCCGGCGGCGGGGCGGGGACGGAGCCTATCCCGGCAGACACAGGGATGTAAGGCAGGGCTATACACAGGATGGGACGCCAGACCATTGCAGAGGACCGGGGGAAATTTAGTCAGCAGGCAAATAAAACTAGGCAGCAGCAGCAGCTTGGCTTTGGACCACATTAGGTTCAATTACTTGAATTCTCTTGCATTGAATGTTTTCAAAGTGAATTAGCTGTGATCACGAGGCGGATTACTGGAAGCAAAAAAATGTTCACACTGTACAAGGAATGATCCTTCAGTGTCAGACTGTCTGTTTACAGCATCTCAGGGCACCGGTGGCAATTTAGTCAGGACAATGAACCTAGGCAGGAAACCGGAGTACCGGGCGAAAACCCACACGGACACGGGGAAAACACATACAACCGCCACACAGAAAGGTGGCACCCGAGCCAGGAATCCGGGCCCTTCGTGTTGTGAGGCGGCAGCGCTACTCACTGCGCCGTGTTCCCCACCCTCTGTCTGTGAGCAACCGTCACAGCGCGTCTGATTCCACAATCCTAACCGTATAATTGAGGTTTTCACAAAGCTGCCGGTTTAATGGAGCAACTTGGGAAAGAGGGGCGCACATTATGGGATTTGTGATTGCACCACCAATTAATTACATCACAAACTAATAGTCCGCTTTGCTCGTCATTGTCACGTTCAACGCGATGAATCGTTTAGGGAGATTTTAATCCGGTATTGTAGCGTGAAAATGTAACGCAAGCGCGTTGTGACGCTACTGTGTTCTACAGATCGAAAGTCAGTGATAACTTCGGCCGTGTAATACACGTGTTAATTATTCTCGATAATTCACACAGCTTATCACAGAAAACAAAGGGAGAGTATGAATTATAATGCGAGAGTCAGGGTGGCATTGCACATTCTTTGAGTGTTCCGATCTGCACAACACGCGGGCTTTGATGTCTAGTTTCAGCTTAACGCCCCACTCGTTGATTACTCTTCTGAAACGTTCGAATGAGTTCAGTTTTTAATTCCCACTCTTGCGCTACTACCATTAACCCCCCTTACGCACTAGTACGCCTTCATTCTGATGTCGGAAGATTGGGTTGCACGCTTGGTACGAGGTTGCCCTTAGGGCGGGCACTTTGCTAGTAACACGCTCATTTACATTAAATCTCAATCTCCCCACGAATTTTGCTCATCTTTAAATTATCAGCATCTTCATCTCACACATCTGATTATCGTACCTACATATCCCCTCTCGCGACAACTCTCTATCTCTTGTTGTACTGTTGTAGGTTTTCACGGCTCAATGCTCGACAATTGCTTTCCAAAGCTGTTCTTTCGGGATAGCCGTGTCACCGAGCGCTCCCCTTCTCTCCTTCGCGAGGTTCAGCCTCCCACGTTGGAGGTGAAACATCCCATGCGGGAGGCCAAACGTCGCAAATGAGAGAGAAGGAACTCTTGAAAAACAGCTATGGAGAGCAAGTCTCACTGAGATACTTTTACGTGGGCGGCACGGTGGCTCAATGAGTAAGCGCTGCCGCCTCACAGGAAGAAGGCCCCGGGTTTGAATCCGAGTGTGGGTTTTCGCCGGGCACTCCAGTTTCCTCCCACAGTCCAAATACACGCTGCTGCTGTTGCCTAGGTTAATTGGCCTACTGAGCAAATAGCCCCCCGGTGCCCTGCGATGGATTGGCGTCCCATCCGGGGTATAACCCTACCTTGCGCCCCTTTGCCTTCCTTACCCCTCTCCGCTGTACAACTGTTAAGTAGAACTCCATAGCTCATCGGTCCCTACCAGCTCAAATACACAACTGACCGAGCGATTGACATCACTTTCAAGTGTACGGCCAGTGACATTCGATTGAAATCGGATTTTCTTCGCGCCTCGGCGGCGAGACACTGTCGCCCAGCAGTGCTCCGCGTCACCACCGTCCGATTTATTTACTCGACGTTAGCGCGAGACATCTGTCCTATGAGCCGGCGCTTCGCAGTGTTAAATAGCAAGTGTGGCTTTTTTTTTTCGCCATTCGAATCGTGATCACAAAGTCAGAGACGATATGCCAGGGCGGTCACACCCTGTTGATTTATCAGCTTAGGGCTGGTTTATTATCGATGCCAGTCAAACACACCCAGGCACCCCGAGGGCTTTGCTTCTGCGTGGGTACAACTGCATTTCGTGTGTTTGCGTTGAAGGGCAAAGCACTCAGAGGTGACTGGCAAACAGGTGAAAGCCTAATTATGGCAGTTTTGAGAAGCCAAAAAGAAGAAAATCTGGATGTTTTACTCCCCCTTGTCCTTAACCCTTTGACTTTAAACGTGAGGTAATGTCTCACTGTCTTCCTTTCAAGTGAGGCACTGAATGAGACCACTTTTAAAAGATCTCACGGCGTGTGTGTCTTGAGCCATGTGAGAGTGAGTGAGTGTGTGTGGTAAGGCATATGGGGGAGCGGTAGTTCAGCGGTTAGCGCGCTCTGCTATAAACCCGGCGCACCCGAGTTCGAATCCCGCTCACGACCAACACCGTGACGATTTTCTGAACCGGTCCTGGGCTTTCCCTGCTGGGGGTGTGTAAACATTGACACTAGAGAGACAAAGGCAGCCGGGCGTGGTGCGCCTCGTGTGCCGTGCTGGCCTTCATAAGTTGCGACTCGCTAACAGCACCTGCCCCTACAGTTTATGTCAAGGCTAAGTGGGGGAGTTTTGGCTTTGTGTGCGTGCGTCCGTGTGTGCGTGGGTGTGCGAGCGTCGCTGCTCGCTAACAGCGCTTGACCCTACATCATTCCAAAGGCTATACGGGGGTCTTTGTGTGGGCGCGTGCATCCCTGTGCGTGTGTGCATACGACTGGGTGCGCGCGTGCAAGTGTGAGCGTCGGTGCTCACCAACATCACTTGATCCCCCAATCATGTTACAAGGCAACACGGGGGATTTTCACCGTTGTGTGTGTCCGTGTGTCTGTGCGTCCACCATATCTACCGTAACGGGGGCGCCGCTCGCCGACAGCACTTGACCCTACGCTCTACGTTTGCTACACGGGGGAGCTTAACCTTTACCTTTGCGTGCGTGCGTGCGTGCGTGCGTGTCTTCGTGCGTGTCTTCGTGCGTGCACCAGATCTACAGCGACGGGCAGCTGCAGCACTTCGTGGACGGCTGGGACGTGAGCCGCAGCAACTGGATGCGCTTCGTGAACCCGGCGCGGTGCCGCCGCGAGCAGAACCTGGTGGCCTGCCAGCACGGCGCCGGCGTCTTCTTCTACACGCTGCGAGCCGTGGAGCCGGGACACGAGCTGCTCGTCTGGTACTCGCCCGAGTACACGCGGCGCATGGGCCACGCTCACCACCGCCTCGCGGGTGAGTGAGTGGTGGGTGAGCAGTAATTACACTTTACTCTCATAGCACGGGCTCACCGGCTGAAAGGTGAGGCCACGGGTGAGCGGTCAAGATGAGATATTATAGTGAATAGAAGATCGTGTTGACCCCTTAGACTCTGGCAGATGAAAGTGGGACATTCCTTGCGGCTGTGTCCACATCGTGAGTCTAGTGCTGCTGTGAGACGCTCAGAAGTAGATAAGAACATTCGGAACTAGAGGCATCCTCGCCAGGAAGGTGAAGTCTCGGAAGGGCTGACGATGCCTCCCAACGTGGGAGGCGAAACGTCGCGAAGGAGAGAGGGGGAGCGCTCGGTGACACGACTATCCTGAAAGAACAGCTTTGGAAAGCAATTGTCGTGCATTGAGCCGTGAAAACCTACGTCAGTACAAGAACGTTCAGGTCCATCATCAAGAAATCTGGCGAACAGCCTGACACGATAAGTGCTTTTGTGAATTCTTAATTAAGTGTCGGCATTATAATCGTTTAACAAAGAAAAATTCCACATTTTACAAAGCCCAAATCAATCCATCTGTTGTCCATATTGCGCGTGTGCATGTGTGCGTTTAACAAGGGCTTACTTAACGCTGCCAAGTCGGATGGTTTAGTTTCGCAAATCGCCTTGTCTTCCAAATCGAAAAGGGAATCGCCGAGTTAAATATGGAACAGGTGGCCAGAGACATGCGTGTGGGTCGTCGTTCAGCAGACTCGTATTTCCACACCTGCACATTTACACACTCTTTTAGAGCTTTGCATCGGCATTTCACCTTCCTGGTTAGGACTGCCTTCGACAGAGATCGTAATCTCAGTGGAGCCTTTTTTAGATACACAAAGCATCGTGAGTAAAAACCTACAAAGGAGAGAACGTATGCATCATATGCACATACAAAAGTCCCCCGTACAGCCTTGACAGACCTTTGGGGCAAGTGCTGTTAGCGAGCACCTATGAAGGCAGGGCGAGATGTCAGACCCAGGCCCGCACGCCCTTGGGTCCCAACGGTGGTGATGTTTTCACAATGTGACCCAAAACAAAAATTAGAGAAATTCTTATACACCGAGCCGTGAGAACCTACATCAACACGACGTGCGTTTTGTACACAAAATAGCCGGTGCAGACGGTAAGCGCACCGTCACGTGAAAACCTCCATCGCGGCACGGTGGCGTGGTGAGTAATGGTCGGGTACCTTTCTGTGTGGAGTGTGGATGTTTCTCCACGTGTCTGTGTGAATTTTCGCCGGGGACTTCGGTTTCCTCCCACAATCAAAAGACACGCTGTCTAGGTTAATTGGATGGTCTGATGGACATATGGGCTAACCCCAATTTTTACTATTCTGTGAAAATCTATTTTGTTATTGTTAAACAACCTATTCATTGCAATACACACAGAGTGCTAACAAGGATACACATTCATTTTGCACTTTTTGTGTATTGGAATTAATCGTTTGTTTAACAGCAAAATTTAGATTTTCTCAGAATAGTAAAAATCGGGGTTACCCCATATGTCCATCAGACCATCCAATCGTCCTGATCAAATTGCCTGCGGTGCTCTGAGCTGTTGTAACTTACTAACCCCTCCCCGCTGGACGACTGTTAAAAAAACCCATCTACACATCTCAACGGTTCCTTCCAGCTCAAATCCAAACCGGCCGGCTTCACACATCCCATCATTTTAAACCCGCGGACCTTAACGCATTTTTCCCCTCGCCGCCCGCAGACCCGCGCGCCGATAGTCCTTGCAGCGCGGACATGGAACCGCCGCGGCGCCGCGCCCCGAGCCGCGGCGGCGACCGCGCGAGCCCCGGCGCCACGGCACCGAGCCCCGCGGCGCGCAAGGACAGCGTGCGGCCGGCCGGCTTCGGCAAGCGCCCGAGCGGCGACGTGGTGTGCCCGCACCCGCGCTACCCCGCGGGCGGCGCCTACAACGGCGCGGGCCCCCCGAGCCACGTGCCGTTCAGCGTCGACGACCTCATGAAGCCCGACCGCGTGAAGTCCCCCGGCAGGTTCCCGCCGCCGCCTCCGCGCCGGCCTTCCCCGCCGTACCCGCAGCCGGCCCCGCACCGCCAGCCGGTCGCGGGCAAAGCGGCGGCCTACCCGCCGCAGCTGAACCCCGCCTACCTGGGCCAGGAGGGCCTGGGCGGCATCCTGGCGCGGCCGCGGGCACCGTTCCTGGCCCAGCCGTTCCTGCGGCACCCGGCCGAGCCGTACGCGCTGCCGCCGTACGCGCCGGGCGGCGGCGGCGTCGGCGGCCCGGGGCACGACTTCGCCGGCAAGCTGCTGCTGCTGCAGGGCGGCATCGGCGCCCTGGGCAGCATGCACGTGCCACTGCACGACGTGTACCACCGCGGGTACGGGCAGCCGCTGAAGAACGGCGCGCCGCCGCCGCCGCCGCCGCCGCCGCACCACCACCACCTCGTCTTCCAGCAGGCGATGTTCCCTCACCCGCGGCCGGCCGACAAGGCCCACGAGCCCGCGGCGGCGGCCCACAAGCCGGGGCGGCTTGTCCCGGCGCCGACCAGCGCGTTCTCGCAGCCGGTGCACGCGCACAAGGAGAACGCGGCGTCGGGGTTCGCGGCGGCGGCGGCGGCGATGCGCCACGCGCCGCCGGGCCTCTACCCGCCGCCGGTGTACGCGCCGGCCTACCGCGACCCGCCCGCCGTCTACCCGCCGTCAGCGCTCGGCCAGCCGGCGTCGGCGAGCGCCCACCACCGCCTGGCGCCGCGGTCGCCGCACAACAGCGCGGCGGCGGCGGCGATGCGGCGCCACTCGCCCGGCGCCGTCGCCCGGACCGCGTCGACGTCGGCGTCGCCCGATTCGTCGTCGTCTTCGGCGTCTTCGTCGTCGCTGTCGCTGGCCGGCGACGACGGGCCGCGGGCGCCGCTCGGGGGCCTGCGCGCCGCGCACCACCACCAGCACCACCACCACCACCACCTCGGCTACCGCTCGCTGCCGTACCCGCTGCGCAAGCACAACGGCAAGATCATCTACGAGTGCAACGTCTGCCGCAAGACGTTCGGGCAGCTCTCCAACCTCAAGGTGGGCGTTTGTCCAAACGCGTGCTCCATTGTACGTCGATTTGTCCACGTGAAACGACGATGTTTAAACAATACAAATGCGATAACTGGCCTTCTGTCAACCACTGCTGGATGAAGGCCTCCTGGCGTCGCGTTGCTCAGAGGTGTTGTTTGACCGTACTTCACCATGCTGGAGGGATTATATCCTTCGGCTGGCCTGGGAACGCCTGGGAATCCCCCGGGAAGAGCTGGAATCTGTTACTGAGGAAAGGGATGTCTGGTCCACTGTCCTTGGACTGCTGCCACCGCGACTCTCACCAGGACAAGCGGTTTAGAAAATGGATGGATGGAATAATAAAAAGAAACTATATTGATAACGTAGTTTATCATTAAGCGGGGGACTGATAACGAACGAATGAATCGTTCTCGACAGGTCCACCTGCGGGTGCACAGCGGCGAGCGTCCGTTCAAGTGCCAGACGTGCGGCAAGGGCTTCACGCAGCTGGCTCACCTGCAGAAGCACCACCTGGTGCACACCGGGGAGAAGCCCTACCAGTGTCAGGTGATTGCTCGGTTCGATTCCCGGCTTGGGTGCCTTCCTGCGTGGGGTTTCCGTGTTCTCTCCCCCGTGTCCGCGTGGGGTTTCGCTTCTGGTTTCCCTCCCACACTGCAAAGACATGCTGCCGCATAGTTTGATTGGCCGGCTAGCTAAATTTTCCCCCCGTGATGGACTGGCCTCCCATCCTGGCGTATAGCCCTGCCTTGCGCCCTGTGTCTGGCGGGATAGGCTGCGGCTCACCGCGACCCTACGTAGGATTAAGCGGTTTCTGACAATGGACGGACGGATGGAGATCTCTTGGCCGGACGAGTTTGCAGCGCAGGCGGGCGTGGGGCCCTCGAGCCGGACTAACGCGGCGGGCACCGGTCGAGATGAAAGCGGCACGGGGTCGGGCGCGCCTCGGAACAGAACACGCCGGCGGCAATCAAATTCCGCTCGTGGGTTCGTTAGCCGGTGATGCCGCGCGTGCCCACCACGAGCTCGCCAGGAATGGTGCCAGGCCGGTACCACCGTCGGTCAGGCGGCGCGATTATCCGTCAAATAATTAGACGATAAATAATGCGGCGGTCGGGGGAAGTCATGCCACGTTCTTTCAGGGTTCCTGTTGGCCGGTCGTGTCACGAGACGACTCTGCGCAGGATCTCGACTGGTCGCTCGGCTCGGAGATGGTTGTGACGTCGTTATCTAGCCAGTGTTCTAATGGTGGTTATAGGTAAGTATGTATGTCCGCACTGAGGGTACGACGGGGCTCGAAGCCTCCATAAGTGCACATTTTATCTGCACAGCACCAACGATTTACTGTATTATTTCGCACTACCATAAACCCTCTTAAGCACTCTTCCGATGTCATAAAAAGCTGTTAAACGCTGTGAACGAAGGGTGGTTACTCTGCTAACAATAATAATAATTTACGTCTTCAAAGCGTCTTGCACCAAGGGGTCACAAAGCGCCGCGCAAAACCAAAATTGGATAATTTGTTTTTAAAAACACCGCGCCTCAGTATCTGCGTCTCGCTTCGGCTAGGCGGGGAATTTGCGCGCGTTATAAATTGTATTATTATTATAAACGCTCCAATCGATGAAAAAAAAGACCCCACCGTAACTAGCGATTAAAATAAACCAAAACAAAACCCCGCACGGAGAGAATCCAGCAGGCTTTCATCAAGAGGCGCGAGAGTCTCGGACACTCGGTCAGCGGACCGCGGCGCCCGGCGATCATCGGACGTACTTGTGTCGGTCGCCACACGCGGACAAAGACGAGGTGCAATTAACTGTCACTGGGGTTTGGCGGTCGCCACCACGAGCCGTGGCGTGGGCAGGCCGCGACAAGCCCTGGCCTGGCGGAGACATCCTCGGCCCGCGAGCGATCGAGCGATCGAGCGATCGAGAGAGAGCGAGCGAGCGAGAGACACGGGGGCGCGATGTTGAGAAGCCGTCTAAGATTCGACGCAGACACGCACGTAGCAACAACCGCCTAAAAATACTCCCTTCCTCATTGTTATTAAGGCACGCTCGGGCTATTGAAAAACAACCAAGATCCTGATAGGTGGGATTTTTGACGATTATTAAAACGGCTGGCTGGCGGTGTGGGGGGGAGTCGGCTGCCAGCGCATTTGTTTGCAACCAGAAACTTTTTTCTTGGCTCGTAACAAAACATTTGATTATCTTTTCACCTGCGTGTCGGAGCGTTTGGTAAGACGCTGAGGG
>JAZEWU010000042.1:4064453-4077564 GCA_036362915.1 Geotria australis
TTTAACAGTTCCACAAGCCGGTGTGAATTTGGATCCGTGTTTTAATAAGCGAGACCAGAGTAGAGAACCTGTTACGTGTAAAAACTGTGTGCGTAATCCCGATCGACATTATTTTTCATCGTTCAGTCGTGCCCTGTCGACGACCGTCGACACGTTACAGTTACTGCCTTACAACTCATGTTATGAATTCATGATAGTTCCCGAAGTTGTCTTCCTTTCTCACATTTCTCAGTACTAGGACTTATATACTTGAGTCTTGGGGGGCTTACAATCAACGAGTCGGAGTCGGGCCTCTCAAACCTCTGCACGCCACTGGCCACGGTGGGGGGGAGAGGCTCCAACTGCCGCGTCTTCCTTGTCTCTCCGGCTCTTGTTCAGCAGCACCACCACCACCAGTAAGCCCAGCGTGAGCGCCGTGCCCGGGGGGCGAGCACCCCGAGCAGTGGGGTGTGGGGTGCGGACAGACAACCGTGGAAAAACGACGCCGCCGCCGCCAATTCGCCACCACCTGGCCCCCCGAATATCCAACAGCGTTACGAGCGAGCGTCGAAATATTCTTGAAAAGGGGGGGGCGGCACACACACGACCCCCGAGAACAGATTGCGTTTGATGGGCGCCCCGGGGGCTGTTGTGAAGGGTGGACCACATGTCTTGTGACCCCCCCCTTCCATTTAATTGACCACTAAAAAGTGTACTTTGCTCGTTCATTTGTGTTTTAAGTAACCGGCACTTATCAGTCGGTGAGTCCGACCTGCATTGGTGCTGGATCACACAGCACTTGCATCCGAAGGTAATAGAGGCTTTGATGTTCTGTTTACAGCCCCGCGGAGCCCGGTGTGGTGGAAGTTCCACGTTTCTATGGTCGTGGCGAGAACGTCCGTATTATAACCACTGACGACTTCCTCACTAAGTGGTACTAATTTTATCGACCGTGCAAGGATGAAAATTATGATGATGGATTGAGTCAACCCCCATGACATGGGAATTGAACTCTCATGTTGATGATTGCGAGCCGCTCACTGGCACTCGGATCGAGTGATTAAACAAGGTACAATAGAACCTACAGGGTGGTCCATATCTCTTGGAACCCACATTTCAGAATGATCTCCTATCAGCCCATTCGCTCACCACTACGATCCGTATCAGCCGTCGAAATACTGGGCGGCACGGTCGCGCGGTGAGTGGCGCTGCCGCCTCACAGCAAGAAAAACCCCGGGTTCGATTCCCGGCCCGGGTGCCACCTTTCTGTGTGGAGTTTGCATGTTCTCACCGTGTCCGCGTGGGCTTTCGCCGGGTACTCAGGTTTCCTCCCACAGTAGGAAGACACGCTACTGCCTGGGTTATTTGTCCTGATGACTAAATTGCCCCCTGGTGCCCTGTGATGGACTGGCGTCCCATAATAATAATAATAATAGCATTTTATAGAGCGCCTTTCATCCGAGGGTCACAAAGCGCTGCTTAAGGGCCGCGGAGCGAACGGCATGTCAACAACGACAGAAAAAAAACAATTAATAAAAACATAAGCAACAAAAATGTAATGATTAAGGCTGCTTCGAATACACTGAAAGGTCGTGAAACTGGCAATCCGGGGTGAAGCTCAACTTATCATTCAGGTTCCTTTCAGCTTACGTCAAAACTCACTAACTGATTTATTAACTTGCTTACACCTCCCCGCTGAACAACTGTAAATAAAACCTCCATAACTCAACGGTTCCTTCCAGCGTAAATACATAACTGATTGATTATTCCCAACTTTGGCTTCGACATACATGACGGGTGGGTGGTCGGGGGGGAAGGAAGTAGGTCTTGTGATCCACAGAATCCAGGGTGGTTGTTTGTTGTTATTTTCACATTCCGCCGGGACTTTCAGCGGCCGCTTTACTTACTCACTTGGCCGGTAATTATTCTGCAATTAGCACACCGCGTTAGGAACCGTAAAATGAGACCTTTGGACCGCGTGGTTACACATACAACGGGTCACGGCACGCTCAGGAAACCCGTTGACGGTTTTGTTTTAGGTACGCAAATTCCGTGACCCCCGGGAGAACGTGACTCTGAGCCTCGGGCACCACGGTGTCACGCTATAACGTGTCACAATCGTTGTGAGTCTCCGATTTAAGCCTGTGCTGGTCTCGTGGTGAGCCGGAGGCTATCCTGGCAGACGCAGGGCCGCAAGGCAGGGTTGTGCTCAGGATGGCACGCCAGTCCATCGCAGAGCACCGAGAGAAAATAAGTCAGCAGGCCAATTAATCTAGGCGGTAGCAGAGTGTTTTTGGAATAATAATAATAATTTTACAATTAAAACGCGCACATATTCATTCTATGTCGACGGTGTTCATTCGACGAGAGAACGACTCAGAGGCATAGCGAGGAAAGCGCAGAGAGGCTTGCTGCGAGGCAGCAGCGCTACCCACTGCGCCACCGTGCCGCCCCAAATGTGGGAGGAAATTGGAGTACCGGGTGAGAACCTACGCGGACATCGGGGTGAACACGCGAACTCCGCACACAGAAAGGCACCCGAGCCAGGAATAGAACCCGGGGGCTTCTTGCTGTGAGGCGGCAGTGCTACTCACCGCGCCAGTGAGAGAGAGAGAGAGCGCGTGTCGTGACCATTTGTGACCCAATGTCTGGTTATTTAGTCTGGAGCTGGCCCTCACTACTAAATCAGTTGTGTACCGATCCAGCTTTTCACGGCTCGATTCATGACGGATAGCCGCTCGACATTGCTTCAAATCTGTTTTTGTTTTTCTTTCGGGATAGCCGCTCGACATGGCTATCCCGAAAGAACAGCTTTGCAGAGCAACCGTCAACAATCCGCGGTGCGCCCCGCTGTGTGAGAGGGCGACACGGCAAGGGCGCGCGAGAGCAGCGCTCCGACACTGCTCGGATTGGGAGCCACAAGGTTGACGCTGGATGAGCCGCCCGGAGGCCACAAACAGAAGGCGCCGAATTGAGGTTAAAGCTGTCAGCCGCACATGCCACGGTGGTAAAATACGCGCCTCGTTACAAGGAACAAGGTCCTGCCCGAATCGGTTCGATTCCCGCCTCGGTGCGCCTTTCTGTGTGGAGTTTGTGTGTTCTACCCCCCGCCCCGCCATCCTGTTCTGCGTGGGTTTCCACCAGGTACTCAGGTTTCCTCCCACCACTTAACAAAACACTAATTCTAGAATTTACGAGGTTTAACCCCTTTCCGGGCAATGAGAAGAAAAAAAAGTGTTAAGATCTTTAAACACTAAATGGACACCTTTTCCCGGAAAGGGTTAAACCTCGTATATTCTACATTACTTGTACAACGGCAAAAAAAAGGTCCAATAAAACACTCGTTAATTAATTGGCCGATAACATCACAAGATATAGCACGCCGACACAAGGTCACGCACAGACCCAGGTGCCATGGGCTGACTGACTGAGAGCACTGGCCCGATCTGTACCGCCCGGCGCTCCGCTCGTTGTTGTGAGCGTCGCTCGCCCGCCCTCTGTCGTTACTGGAGGGCGACTGCCTCCTACTGCCCAGAAGCGTCCTTCACGAACCTCCTCCACAGAGGCCGATCTTGACACCGCTGGTACCAGCCATCGGCATGTCAGCTCCACATCCATTATTGTCAGCAATTCGCACGTCAGTTGCCTCGCAGGAGTCCCCTAAAGAGCTTGCAAGCTCACTGGGTATTTTTTCCCGCCGTGATAATAATAATCATCAATCTATCAATCTGTACCGCATCCGTCGTCCGTATCTTCGCCAGCCCGTGCCGCGTTCGTTCAGCCCCACTCACCCACTCCCCCTCTATCCGTCCGAACATAAGTTGCCTTGGTGGCTGGGCATGCGGGCTACATGACCCAGCAGCCAAGGAAACCTCGCCTGCCCGAGGAAGCTGTACCGATCGGAACGTGTCACACACGTCACGAACACAAACAAAAACACGCAACGCGTTGCAAGCCTGTGACCTTGGCACGTGTTGCTCGCGCGCCTTGAACCCACCCCCCCAGGTGCGCGTGACCCTAACCCCGGGCACGTGCGCTCGACGTAGAACACAGAAACGTGGTGGGGCCTGGCGCCGTTGTGTAATCTGGAAAACATTTTGTAATCGTGAACACATTGTGTAATCGTGAACACATTGTGTAACCGTCGCACGGAGCGTTTCCAGCGTCGAGCTACGGGTAGGCAGCAGTTGAGGCCACTGGAAGATTCACACGGAATTATCAAGTAGGCCCGCAGTTCTCAACCGGTGGGTCGCGACCCATCAGTGGGGCCGCGAGCGCCACCTAGTGGTCCGCGGAGACCAGAACCAAGTGGGCCTTGAGGTGGTGACGTAGCTCTTCATCAAACCATCCTCTCTCCACTGCTAGATGACGTGCGATGCCAAACCCTCTGTGCAGAAAAAGTAAAGAGGAAGCTTTCGTTTGGTTCTTAACGGTGGGGTTTTTTTTGGGCATTTCCAATAAATCGTAAACATTTACGGACGAGTCATTTTTTGCTCTGTCGATTTTTTTCATAGAATCCCGTGAATCATAAACATTTATTAGTTTGATTTTCGGCGGTGTCTGGCAATTCACAAGTCAGTAATCACTCTTCGTTAAAGTATGTATTTGATACCGTAGAGTGGCGCGAGAGATGACAGCAGTAGCAGCAGAAGCGGCCTTCACGCGGCCCACTGTGGTTAATCTTGTACAGGGTCGCGGGGAGCTAGAGCCTATCCCGGCAGACACAGGGTGCGAGGCAGGACTATACGCCCAAGATGGGACGCCGATCTATAATAATAATAGCATTTATAGAGCGCCTTTCACCCGAGGGTCACAAAGCCGCGGAGAGAACGGCATGTCAACAACGAGAGAGAAAAACCCCCCAATAAAAACCAAAGCAACAAAAATTAAATGATTAAGGCTGATTCGAATACACTGAAAGGTGGTGAAACTGGCAATCTTAAGAGCGGCAACAATCTGCCAGCGTCCCCTAAGATGGCCGTCACTTCCCAGGATGACAGCTGCCTCGTCAAAAATTACGACCATCCTTGGGACAAAGACAGGACAGGTGGCGACACTAGTTTACTGGGATGCCGTATGGCAGGGGGGTGTGTCTCGTGGGGGGGGATTCGTTATGAGGTTAAAGGCCCACCCAATGATAAACACGAGCAAAGCCTGGCCGCCTTTCCAGCGTGTCAGAGAAGGCGAGAGAATCGGTTGGGTTTTTTTTTATTTTACAGCCGTTACTGCTCCTGTTTATGAACTGTCCGCGGGGCTAGGCCCGCCCTGCCTGGAAAAGTCGGCTCCTTTTTACAACTCGGTTCCAATAACAATTCGCACCTCGCAGAGATAAAGTCCCCACCTCATTTTACTTTTACGACGCCAATAATTAAAAAAAAACTGTAAACAAGACGGTTGGAAAGGTCCTCTTCTGCCAACAGAAACGGAGAATTTTTTTTTTTCAAACTTAGCTGTGTCAACTTTAAGGCGACTGTGAACTTTAAGTTTATTGCTGGCAGTGATGGCAGTCGGGTTTCTTTAGCGACTGCGCGAGTGGTTCCGAGATCGCTCAGCATCAGCAGCATCACTTTAATAATAACAATAATCTAAAACGTACACCGCGCCGCGCTGTTTCGTTCACTCTCTGAGAGAGAGGGAGAACGACCCAGAGGTACGAGCCACCGCAAAATAGGCGTGGGGGGAAGGGGGAAGGCAGCGGCGCGGTAAGCCGGCGTCAACATTATGCCAGACACTGCACCTTCTATATATTAAGAGGTTATCGACCAAACGGTGAGTGGGAGGGGGTTTTTTTCCACTGTGGGAGGAAAACGGAGTACCCGGCGAAATCCGACGCGCACACGAAAAGAACGCGCATACTCCGTACAGAAAGGCACCCGGAGGCGGGAATCGAACCCGGATATTTCTTGCTGTGAGGTGCGAGTGTTACTTCTGCGCCAGCAGAAGAATCGAACCCGGGTCTCCCCCTCCCTCCCTGTCTCCCTCCGTGTTTGTCTTTAAGGCAGTGACGGCCATCTTAGGGGACGCTGGCAGATTTTTGCCGCTCTTAAGATTGCCAGTTTCGCGACCTTTCAGTATATTCGAAGCAGCCTGAATCATTTAAAAAAATGTGTTCCTTTGTTTTTATTTATTTACTTTTCTTTGTTGACATGCCGTTCTCTTTGCGGCCCTTGTGCAGCGCTTTGTGACCCTCGGGTGAAAGGCGCTATATAAAATGCTATTATTATATTATTATTATAACAGGGGGTAGGGGAGGGGGTGCCCGGTGGCTGTTTTTCCGATCGACGTTTGGCATACGGACAATTCCACAACAGTTTCACAATTGATGAGTCACGTAGACAACAATGTTTGTTTACCGCGTAGTGCTCTGTTAAATAAGTGTATAAATCTAAGATTAGAATAATTGCAGTGCAATGTTGCAACATTGATTGACAGGATTCGGTGAAATTTTAATGAGTCTGGGGCGTATCATTGAATTTTGGCTGGGGCCCCAGAAACACGGAGACCTGCCCGCTGGCTGTGGTGTTTTGGAATTTTAGAAATCCGCGAAAGCTGCTCCAAGCTATGGTTGCCGCTCTTTCCACTGGTATAATAATAATGATATAATGTATAACGCGCGCAGATTTCACGTCTGGTCAGGGACGAGACACCGTTACTGAGACACGGACAGATTCCCCCAGGTCTATAGACACCGTGCAGTACATTCGGGGGGCTCGGAGTTACTCATAACTCTTACCGGTACGGTCGTATCACAAGCCTCCTTCCACTTACGCGCCGCGCCGGACCGTACCGGCTTCCTTTCACCTCCCAGTCCACTGTATTAAAGTTCAACGCACTACCGGCAACCAGTCCTCGGTACAAATCAATCCGTGTCACCTGGACACAGATGCCAGTTCCCAGGCTGCTTGCGGGTCAAACCCGGACAGGTGGTACAGTTGCCACCTGTCCCGGTTTTTGCCCGGAATTGTTCTCAGCTTGAGGCGAACGTCCAGGACAATCTGCAGTACTTTCCGGCAGGCGCGTCGCAGCCGCGGGTGTTGCAGGAAAAAAGTGGGGGGGATGGAATCATGTTTCTGTGAAAGTGCGGGTGTCGCAACACCCGCAACACCCGCGGCTGCGACGCGCCTGCTTTCCGGGCATGATTAAATGTCCCGGATTTTTGTCGAATCCATAATACACTGAGGTCAGTATCCCTCTCAACATCACGTCTATACACGGTCTTCTTCTTTGCGATTCTTCGAAGCACGATGGTCAGCCTCTGGACATCGTTGTCATGCAGCTCGGCCTACACACGGTGTTCTCCCCTATTCCTGTGAGCGGCGCTGTGAGCAGCGCTACCGCCTCGTAGCAAGAATCACCACGGTTCGATTCCCGGCTTGGGTTCTGCCTTTTCTATGTGCATGTTCCACCCGTGTCCGCGCGGGATTTTTTTTACCAGGTATTCCAGCTTCCTCCCACAGTCCAAATACATGCTGCTGCATACGTTAATTAGCCTGCGGACAAATTGCCCCCGGTGCCCTGTGATAGACTGGCGTCCCATCCTGAGTATAGCCCTGCCTTGCGCCCTGTGCCTGCCGGGATAGGCTCCGGCTCACCGTGACCTTGTACAGAATTAAGCGGTTTCTGACAATGGATGGATGGATGTCTCGGGTGTTATAAGTCAGAGGTGGGAACCCTAACCGGTGGTAAACTGTAGCCCCGGTGGTCACGTTCTCGGGCGTCTTACTCGGCATCCGCAGATTTCTGCTGTTCCAATATCCGTTGTTGTTGTTGTTGTCTAAACGGTCGCTGTCCAGGCCGATTGCCCCACTCCCCCGCCCCGCGTGACTCACAGAGCGACGCTCTGGCCCGCGCTTGTAAAATAACAGTTATAATAGTTTCACTCCAACATGAAACTCTAAAGCACACGGTACACCCGCGCCACGTCAACTGACCCTGGCCTGCCCGGGTTGTTTTCTCAAAACGTTTACGGTCGTAACGCTTCGACAACAAAACGTTGAGCTAAAAAAAACCACAGAAGTCTACCTCGGATAATCGATGCACAGTGACGGTGACCTCGGCTGTGTGAGTCACCGGCGGCCCGCTTGGATTAGAGCTGAGAGTCCAAGGTCGAGGGTTGATCAAGTGTCATCCTAGAAACGGACACAGTGCAGGAGATCTACCGTTGATTGCTCCTCGCGTGCCCGAGACGGTTCGATTCTGGCCTCGGGCGCCTTTCTGCGTGGAGTTTGTGTGTTATTCTCTCCCCCTGTTCTGCGTGAGTTTCCTCCGGGTTCTGCGCTGTCATCTGTGTTCTCCGGTTTCGTCACACAGCTACAAAAAAAACCCTCGTTAATTGGCTGATAACATCGTGATAAATGGGACGCAGTGTCTGGTGGGTTGGCGCCGGCTTATCGCGTCGCTGTCTGCCACTCCTCCCTCATCTCTCTGTGGGTTCCTCGCGTCTCTGAGTCGTTCTTTCTCGGAGCCCTTCGACATTGAACGAACACTGTGCAGCCACGCGTCATACTTTCTGAATAATAATAATAATAATAATTTCAATTTATAATACAGATTAAACCAGTGCAGCGCCACTCTGCACGATACTCAGCGCGGGATGGTTTGCACTAGCATCATTAATCCATTCGTTGTCAGAAACCGCTTAATCCTGCAGAGGATTGCGGTAAGCCGGAGCCTATCCTGGCAGACACAAGGCGCTCGGTAGGGCTATCCCGAAAGAACAGCTTTAGAAATAAATTCTGACACATTTGAGCTGTCCGGTAAATAATGACGCGATGACGAGAGAGAAACATAACTCTGCCGGCGTAAAAAATAACAAACGAACAGTTGTGGGAAACTTTACTTGCGCGTTACTTTACTTGCGCAAACAGTCAAGATGGTCTATTAATAGCTGCAAATCGCACCCGAATTGACAGGTGGATTCCCGTGAGTTTGCGTGAGATAATCTGCCGTTCAGGCTCACAATGACTTGCTGTGTGTCGCAGCGCCTTCGACTAAGTCAACTCTTACAGCAGTCAATATCAGCGCAAAAGCCAGCTGCACCTGTGAAGCTACACACTCATCCATTCTCAGCACCCACCCCCCTTAATCCTGTACGGGGTCGTGGCGAGCCGGAGCCTATCCCGGCAGCCCCTATGTCTCCCCCTGTCGCTCACCCTCCCTCCGTCTCCCTCCGTGTTTGTCTTTAAGGAAGTGACGGCAATCTTAGGGGACGCTGGTAGATTTTTGCCGCTCTTAAGATTGCCAGTTTCACGACCTTTAAGTGTATCCGAAGCAGCCTTAATCACTTAATTTTTGTTGCTTTGGTTTTTATTAATCGGTTTTTTTTTCTGTCGTTGTTGACATGCCGTTCTCTCCGCGGCCCTTGTGCAGCGCTTTGTGACCCTCGGGTGAAAGGCGCTATATAAAATGCTATTATTATTATACCCATGACGGGACGCCAGTCCATCGTAGAGCACTGGGTTGTATTTTAGTCAGCAGGCCAATTAACCTAGACAGCGTGCCGTTGGACTGTGAGAGGAAACTGCAGTACCCGGGGAAGACTCACGGGGATAACATGCAAACTCCGCACGGAAAGGCATCCGAGCCGGGTTGCGCGCTGGGCTACAAACCTGGCTGTGACCCGACTTCGATTCCCGCTCACGGCCACCACGAGTGACGATTTTTTAAACCGGTGCTGTGCCTCACCTAGGTCGACTCAGCCTTAAATTAGTACCTAGTGCGGTATGTAAACATTGCCACTAGGGAGACAAAGGCGCCCGGGCGTGGTGTTGGCTACCCACCCCCTCGTGCGACCTGCTGGCCTTCATAGGCGCTCGCTAACAGCACTTGCTCTTACAGTCTGTTTAAGGCTACACGGGGGATCTTTGTCGTGATTGTCTGTGTGCACGTGTGCGTTGCACGTGTGAGATGTGCAAGGGATGTCACAATCCACTCCGTGTGTGTTTAATAATCGCCGTATTGACGTACACGTTAGATATCGCCACAACACCGTGCGCACGTGTATTCGTGGAAACCGTCTCTTTACTTGTAATACCAATAATAGCATTTCACCCGAGGGTCACAAAGCGCACACATGGACGCGGAGAGAACGTTAAACCGCGTTTATTTATGTTTCCATAGCTGTGTTTTCGGGATAGCCGTGTCGAGTGTTATTTCTTTCTCTCTCCCGACTGAACAGCTATGGAGAGAAATTCTCCAACATCGAGCCGGGAAAGGACCCACCGGAGACAGTTCGATTCCCGCCTCGGGCGCCTTTCTGTGTGGAGTCTGTGTGTTCTCTCCGCCTGTTCTGCGTTGGTTTATTCCGGGTTCTCCGGTTTCCTCCCACAACTAAGAAAAACTCGTTAATCAATTGGCCGATAGGGAAGCAGTGTCTGGCGGGTTGGCGCCGGATAACGCGTGGCTGCCTTCCGCCCCCGCCACCTTCCCGTGGTCCTAAAATGAGAAAATAAATCATGTGCAACGGCCCTCATTTACAACACACACAAGAAAGGAACGCCACGCTAACAACAACAGCAACCGCCGTTCGCCACTAAGTGGCGGTGACGTCACCACGGCGCCTGTGCCAGGTCATACGCACCTTGAGGCTATCGCCCAGAGTGTCAAGCGCTCGTTGGCTGGAGGTCAGTCCTTGACCCAGGTGTCAAGGACTGACTGACAGATGGCTGGCTGGGGCGCCACCTCTGCTAGCGACCGCGCGACGCTCGCATCCACAACAACACGTGAAGCCCTCTTGTGCAATGCGAACGAATTCCACATCGTAATCATCGGTCTCAACATAATAGATGACAATCGTTCCTTGCCAATTTGGGTTTGTTATTGCAAGTTCCGAACGTTTCCAATGTTGTGTTATTGCTTTATTTCAACACGAGGCGCGTCACCACCGCAGCGCGCGGCTGAGACGGTGTATACGATTCGTGTGTGTCCTTCGATGCCGTGCACCTCGAGGTTGCACCTGGCCTGGCACAGGCGCTGTGGTGACGTCACCGCCACTTAGTGGTGAACGGCGGTTGTTGTTGTTGTGTATTGCGTGATATGGGGAGCGGTGGCTCAGTGGTTAGCGCGCTGGGATTTAAATCTGGCCACCTGAGTTCGATTCCCGCTCACAGCCAACACCGGTGACGATTTTCTGAACCGGTCCTGGGCCACCCCCTAGGTCCACTCAGCCTCAAATGGGTGCCTAGTGCAGTGTGTAAAAACATCGCCGCCAGGAAGACAAAGGCGGCCGGGCGTGGTGCTGGTCTCCCACACCTTCATCTGCCGTTTCGACCTTCATAGATGCTCGCTAACGGCACTTGACCCTACAGTCGGGTAAGGCTATACGGGGGATCTTTTTCTTTGTGTCTACTGGGATCTTGGGTATCTGAAGGTAGGTATGGACACGGATTAACCGTAAGACGGGGCACTACCGCCGCCTGCCGAATAGAGGCGGTACATGTGTCCACATACATTCGTTATCATTCATTGTCAGAAACCGCTTAATCATATACAGGGTTGCGGTGAGCCGGAACCTATCCCGGCAGACACAGGGCGCACGGCAGGGCTATACCCAAGATGGGACGCCAGTCAATCGCATCGCACCGGGGGCAATTTAGTGAGCAGACCAATGAAGACAGGCAGCAGCAGTAACATGTCATTGGACAGCCGGTTCAATCGCGATTTTATTTATTTATCTAACACTCGACTGTGCAATCTAACGGTTTAACTTGTTACGTGTTTTCCGGGATCAGGAGGATTCGGCCAGATAACCGTTGCTTCGGTCCCTCCCTAGTATAGCCGAGTACTCACGATTCCTCCCTGGCATAGCCAGGTATGCACGGACGGCTCGACGCTAGCTGAGAGCTGCAGTACCACCGCGCACCTGTAGTTACACTCACTATCCATAAGAGGGCGCCACCGGTCCGCGGCGCGCTGCCCCTGGAGGCTCAATGACGCTCCTGCCGAGTCCATTCATTCGTTCATTGTCAGAAACCGCTGAACGCTCTATACAAGGGTCGCTGTGAGCCGGAGGCTATCCCGGCGGACACAGGGCGCAAGGCAGGGGCTATAACCGAAGATGGGACGCCAGTCCATCACAGGGCACCGGGGGCAATTTAGTTGGACTGTGGGAGGAAACTGGAGTAACGGGCGAAAATACACGCAGGCACGGTGAGAACATGCAGACTCCGCACAGATGTACACTGAAAACCAAAGACTAATACAGAGATCTATAGATTCAGACTAAAACGCTACTCACAGAGATATATAAATTTACACTGACAAACAAGACAAAGATGTCCCTTATATCCTTTACAGACTGTCGGATCAAGTACTGTTAGCCAGCACATATGAAGGTCGACACGGCACACGAGGAGGTGGGTCACCAGCACCACGCCCGGCCGCCTTTGTCTCCCTAGTGACAATGTTTACACACCACACTAGGTACTCATTTGAGGCTGAGTCGACGTAGCGGACGCCCGGGACCGGTTCACAAAATCGTCCCTGCTGTTGGTTGCCGTGAGCGGCATTTCGATCTCGGGTAGCCGGGTTTGTAGCCCGGCGCGCTAACCACAGGTGCTACCGGCTCCCCACAGAGATCTTACACACTTGACCACTCTTACACTCGCCTGGAGTGCTGCACGCATATTGCAGCGCTTCGTGACCCTCGGGTGAAAGGCGCTCTATAAATGCTATTACTATTATTATTATTACGAAGGCGGGCGGCAGAATCACAGCGGTGCACCGCTCAGCCAACTCCCCAACGCAGCGCACGGCGAAACTCCGTTCACCGGTAAAAGCGTTCACGTCGCGATCCCTGTCAGGCAGTAACGTGGCATTGCCTGCGAATTCTACCAAACACTTCGAGGCCGAGGAGCTGAAAGACAACGATGTCCAGAGGCTGACCATCGTGCTTCGAAGAATCGCAAAGAAGAAGAAGCATCGGCCGATGTATCAATATCACGCGCCAGTCAATACAGCGCGTCAGAGGCGACTCAAACACCGGGACCCCGCCGGCCGATAATCGATTTCAAAACAAACCCCCGAGGCGGCCGCGCGAATCGATTTAACGGATGCGGCATCTCGGGACGCTAGTAGCGCGGAAGGGGGTGGGTGGACATCGTGTGGGGGGGTGGGGGGTGAATGGGTTTTATTT
>JAZEWU010000042.1:4116896-4128046 GCA_036362915.1 Geotria australis
ACTTGCCCCAACAGTCTGTTAAGGCTATACGGGGGATCTTTGTCTTTGCACACAAACACTCACGGCAACACGTGAGGATTTTTTTAAAATTCATCTTTATTGTCAATTCTGCCGTATGTACAGGACATATATAGAGGATCGAAATGCCGTTTCTCCCCGCCCCCCGTTGTTGGCATATACACGGACTGGAACACATGTTGAATGAATGAGTGACTCACTCACGGGATGCATCATTCATACGGCAAGCACGCTGGCTCGGAACACAGGGAGGAAATGAATGAATAGCCAAACGAAATCTTTACCTAGAATAGACCTGGGAAATGTTGAGCATTATTCCCGAAAAGTGTTGTGTGGACGTGTGTGTGTGCGCGTGCATGTGTCATCATAGGAGCCCGTGTCCCAGGAGGCTGTGTGCTATAGGGAGGTTTTTGTATTTACCTTGTCTGTGCGTTCGTGTGTGTGGAGAACATTCGACGAGCCTTCGACACTTCACGTGGCCTCAAGGTGCATATGGCCTGGCACAGGCGACGTGGTGACGTCGCCGCCACTTAGTGGCGAAAGACGGTGGTTGTTGTTGTGTGTGGGGAGCGGTGGCTCAGTGGCTAGCGCGCTGGGCTACAAACCTGGCGACCCCGAGTTCGATACCAGCTCACGGCCAACTCCAGTGAAGATTTTCTGAGCTAGTCCTGTGCCTCCCCTAGGTCGACTCAGCTTCGAATGAGTACCGAGTGCGGTGTGTAAACATTGTCACTAGGGAGATAAAGGTGGCCGGGCGTGGTGCTGGCCACCCACCCCTTTGTGTGCCGTGTTGACCTTCATAGATGCTCGCTAACAGCACTTGACCCTACAGTCTGTTAAGGCTATACAGGGGATCTTTTGTATGTAGGGTGTGTGTGTGTCCGTGCGACTGTAGAGTGGCGTTCGTCTGTATCTCTCCCTCTAGAGCAGCGTGTGTGTGTGCGTGCATAGAGTGGTCGCGCGTGTGTCTATTCGGAGCTTATTAAGTTAGGTTCAATTTACAAAATTGCTAATGATTGCACGCAGAAAATAAAGTGCAGTCTCTTTGCAGACCTTACACTGGCTGGCACACTTAGCCACTTGGACGGCCCCAATGCAATATGCATTGATCAGGAGGGGGGGGGGAATCGACGTTTTTTGCTCCACGCTTGCAAGCCGAGAGACCCGGCCCGGGGTGCTCTTTGCCACGGAGTTCGCCGTCATCGACGGAGCTATTTAAAGGGGCTACCCGCGTCCACCCCGGGCCCTGACGCCGCTTTCACGATCACTCGTAACGCCTTACCTATCGCCGCAGCACAATCGCGCCATGCGATTCCCCCCCCCCACGCCTGATGTGTTTGAATTAGTGATGAATTCATTCATTGATTGTCAGAAACAGCTTAATCCTGCACAGGGTTGCGGTTAGCCGGAAGCCTACCCCGGCAGACGCAGGGCGCAGGGCACGGCTATACCCATGATGGCACGCCAATCCATCACATGGCACCGGGGGTAATTTAGTCAGCAGTTTGCGTGTTCTTCCCGTGTCCGTGTGGGGTTTTCGCAGGATACTCCGGTTTCTGCCCACAGTCCAAAGACACGCCGCTGCTGTCTAGAGTAATTGGCCCGCTGACTAAATTGCCCCTGGTGCCCGGCGAATGACTGGCGTCCCATCAAGGGTATAGCCCTGCCTTGTGTCTGCCGGGGTGAGCTCCAGCTCACCGCGAGCCAGTGCTGCATAAAACGGGGACTGAAAATAACGATGATGCTGATGATGATAATCTCGGCTTATAACGCGGAGCCACCGGCCACACAGCCGTTCGCTCGTTTCTCGAACTGAGAGAACGATCCGGAGTCACGAGGATGAACGACAGGTGACCAGGGTGGGCATCAGCCACACTCTGAGCCTGTCGTGAAATCGGTGCCCTTCGACGAGATCACAGCACAGACACTCCTCACTTAACGACCGAGTTCCGTTCCTACGACTAGGCTCGTTAAGCGAATTGGTCGACAAGCGAGAAGCCGCCCCTTACCGTTGTTTCAAGCATACTGTACTGGTAGTGGGTTTGTGTCAACCATCTTTAGATTTTGTTTTAATGTCACCTTTGCGGGAACGAGACTGAGACTGAGAAAGGGTGATGCGAGATGCGATGCTTGACGCTGAGACGCCGCGCCGCCGTTTCCACCACCAAAGTTCTCGTGCAGCGTACAACACCGACTGCTCGGAGAGCTGGTCGTAAGTCCGCAGCGGTCGTTATACGGGTGGGTCGTTAAGTGAGGATTGCCTGTATTTGCATTCAGGCATCCGCCGATACACGGTAACGCTTTATACGAAAATTCACCGTAACGGAGATTGTTAGCGTGCTTGTGTGTACGTGTGTATGAGTGTGTGTACGTGTGTGTGTGTATGGGTGCGCGCCCGGTTGTCTAGGAATTTCCCAGCACTGGGCAATCCCAGTGCGGGAGGGGAAATATGCGGAAGCACGCACTATTTTGTTTCTCGCGCGTTTTCTCCACTCTCGGATCCGCCGTGTGTTCCCGTGAGGGGGGGGGTGTGGGTGTCCGGGAGTGGGGGGTTTGGGGTGGGGGTGGTCATAGGTGGGGGATGGGTCCTGGAGCAAGTGTTGGTATTGATGTATGTTTGCACTGAGGATACCGGTTGCAAATCCTTTATGAGCGCAAATTTGATCTGCACAACAGATAAAGGCTTTTGTGTCTCATTTCAGCCTTATTTCCCACGTGTTGATCACTCTTCTGAGGCTTTAACGCTAATTCAGCTTTAAATTCCCACTTTTGCACAACCACACAACCATCTTAACCGCTCTTCCCTGCTTTTCCCCCTTTATCGTGACATCAGATGAACAGTTTACACGCTCGGAACAAGCGCACCCGTGGGGCGGTTACTCTGCTAGTACACAAGCATAGAATGTCACGGCTTGCTGGGCTATGTGTTAGATGATTGCGTGATTGTTGTGAGAGACGGTGGCAGATTAGTGATGCCTTCATCCACAACGCGAGTTGACCACGGCCGCCGATGATGATGATGACGTTGAGCCTCCGGGCTTTTCCAGATTATCGTTATTACTTAGCTTGTTTTCAAAACAAGCGAACCGCGCGCCGGTTTCCACCTTGTGGGGTCTTGGCCGCCCAAGAGAAGGGCGGCTTGTCGAATGAGTGTGTTTGTCAGAGACTCTTTGTAGGAGCAACGCAGCGTGAGTGTGGATTCCTGTCATCGCACGACAAGCACGTTTCGCGTAAAAAGACTCGCGCGCATTTCCGTTTTGGCCAAAACTGTAGCACCTACGAAGGCACATGACCGATTGGTTTGGCCTGCACAGTTCCACACCGAGTCCGTCTTTGTCTCTCCAATGCCGATGTCCACTTTCGCTTCCCGCGTTGGAGGCGTGACACGCCCGACGTGGGAGGCGAAACGTCGCGAAGCAGAGAGGGAGAGATCGCTCAGTGACACGGCTATCCCGAAAGAACGGCTCTGAAGAGCAACCGTCGTGAATGGAGCCGTGAAACCCTACTTCAGCACACGGCACAGGCAGTTGTCGCCAGTTTTACTCGGCCAACAGGACCCGTCAACTTGAGATTCGTTGAGAATCCTTTGGGTGACAACCTTCAAAAGTCAATCCGTCCCGTCACGGTAGACATAAAATAATGACCGTATAGATGTAGGTTTTAACGAACTATTTGCTGAAACCATCACCCCATCGGAGTTCCGGAGCAGTGCTCTCTGGTGGAAGCATGTTGTTTAAGCTGCAGGCAAACTCCGGACCGGTTGAAACCGGTTCCATCAAGCAAACTGCTTGTTGTTTTTGCAGTGAATGCCTCCCGCCGCCCGAGCTGGCTCCGCTCCGTGTTCCGTGCCGGCGGCGCCGCGCCGTGTTTTGGCTCCCACCTTGCACCCTGGTACAAAAGTGCCAGAAGAAATTATTTTTGATGTCCGGCCACCACAGGCACGGAGCGGACAACTCTGCTAGGATTGCCGTGTTTTGCACGGACCGAACCCGAGCGGATTTCTCAGTTGACCCAAGTCTATCTGTAGTGTGAAGTAATACTTGGTATTACCTGCAAATTCTACCAAACACTTCGAAGCCGAGTTGAAAGACAACGATGTCTAGAAGCTCAACAGACCCCATCAGCCCATCAGTCTGGAGCAAGAAGAGAGGCCAATGCCCGCCGCCTTTAAGGCCAGCACTGACTATTATTATATCTCTAAATGTTGAAGGGCCGTCTGCAACTAAAGAAGAACTTGTTGCAACGGGGAAACTCTCGTGCAGCCGCCACGCTTCGAAGAATCGAGTCGAATTCGACGGCGGTTACGCTGCCGCGCGCCCGGCGCTCGAGCAAAGTTGAGAATCGGTGTCGATCGTCGCTCGCGGCCACGAAGGGCGAACGGTGGCAGGCTCGCAGCCCGGCGCGGTTTACCTGCGTGTCGGAAAGAAAAACGAAAACACACGCACGCCGCGCGAGCGGGGTACCGTTCGTTATTCCCAACGGTAAAAACATGCTTGTGTTAAGGAAAGGTCACGCTTCCGCATTTCTGCCCTTTGGCCCGCGACACCCACGCGCCGTTACAACCTGTTCCCACAACTCCAGCGACACCCACGCGCGCGGTTCCCGCCCCCAGGAACGGCTCCGCTTGGTGTGGTTGAACCGCCGCGGTCGAGGGCCGGCGGCGGTCTGAGCGGTCACGGGGCGCCGGCCACAATTCAATGATGGGCAGAAGCCGGAGGAAACCCACACAGAACATGCGAACTTCACGAACAAATACGCCCGAGGCAGGAGTTGAACCGCCGCGGGCAGGACCGTTTTTCTGTGAGGATGTTACGACTGCGCGCTACGCGGTAACGGAGTGGCACGGGGGGACACTTTGAAAATCGCTCTCAAGAGCCGCTCTTTCGGGATAGCCGCATTCAGCGGTCCTCTCATCTCCCTCGCGATGTTTCGCCTCCCGCGTGGGAGGCATCGTCAGGCTTCTTCTTCTTCTTTGCGATTCTTCGAAGCACGATGGCCAGCTTCTGGACATCGTCGTCCCTCAGCTTGGCTTCGAAGTGTTTGGTAGAATTCGCAGGCAATACCAAGTACTACCTGACAGGGATCGCGACGTGAACGCTTCTACCTTGACCCCCCGACGGTTTAACTGAAAGTTGCGTTCTTTATATCCGTAGTACTGCACGTGCGCGCGCGGTACTTGCGATGCTCAAAACGCCGCCGCGACGTGGCTGTCGGCGTCTTGACGACGGTAATCTCCGCGCGTTTACGCCGCGCCGGGCCGCTCGCGGCAACACGGTCACGACGCGCCATATCCGCGCTCTCGCTCGCTAGTCGCTCCCGTCTCCTCCGCGCCAGCCTCCGTCAGCTCCCACGTATTTGTCGCTCGTCCCGTTGGGGCGATTGTCGACAAACCTACCAAACCAAATCCCTAAAAAATAATCGAACGCTTGACCGGCCACCGTTGGCGGCGGCAGGAGAGGTGATCGATATCCCTTGCTTGATTTTTTTCTGGTTTGTTGCAGAATTTATTTCATCGCCGCCGCCGTTGTTGCTCGACGCGCGCACCTAAACACCCCCCCCGCGTTCCGTCGTCAGCCCGGGGGGGGGGAAGTGGGAAGTGGGACCCGCTCGCCACGCTGGCCACGCAGCTGGCTTTTTGCGTTTTAAATTGCCTCGGCCCCGGCCGTAATTGCCTTAATTCCGCGCGACGCGTAATAGCGGCGTAATGAAGCTGCGGCCGCGATCCCTCGCGCGGGGAGAGGTTAATGCAGGTCCCATCCCGCCGCCCCGGCCCTGCGCTGATCCCCATTGTGAGGCCTGACAGGCCGCCGTCGGAATTGCCGGCTGATTAAAGAAAATGTTAGCTTATCTTTGTTCTTCCACTGGCCCGGTACTTCAAAGGAAGGGGATCTGGGAAGGGAAAATGCGCGGCATTTTCTTTCTTGAGCGCTAACCTACTCCCTACACCCCCCTCCCGCCCCAAGTCGTTCCCCTCTCTGAGTGGGCCGCCCTGCCACCCGCCAGTCCGCCAGTCCTCACGGGAGCTTTTCCTCCTCGCGGAGCGATGTCGGCGCGGCGGTGGAGAGTCGCCGTTGTGATGTTTATCGGGCGCGCGGCTCGCTCGTTGCTGGGCCCGCCGACGGCATCGAAGCGACGCGCTGATGTAGGTTTGTCGCGGCTCGATTTGTGTGTGTGGAGAATTGCGCTCCGTAGCTGTTCTTCCTGGACGGCCGTGTCGAGTGTTCCTGCTCTCTCCGTCGCGATGATTCGCCTCCCGCGTCGGAGGCACCGTCAGGCTTTGGGAAAGAAGGAAGGAGAGATCGTGTAAAACAGAGTTGCTCTCTGTCAAACTTTTATCTTTTTTCATCGTCTGTATACTGGCATAAAGGTTCCCATTGTCACAAATAAGAGTTTTAACGTTTGGAATCAGTGTTGCCCAAGTTGAATAAAAAAACCATCCGTGAAATGATCTGCGGTGATAATCCCGCGTCGTAAGGCAGTTTGCTCCGTGAAGCTTTCTCAGCTGATAACAAACATCCGGGCAATTGCAGAACCGCGTTGCATAATGTTTTTACAGTCTATGAAGTGCACGAACGCGCGTGTGTGTGTGTGGCCTCAATTTGTACCTGGCCTGGTGACATCACCGCCACTGAGTGGCAAACAGCGGTTGTTGTGTTGCGTGGTTTTCCCCTACCGTAGCTCCTACACATTTCAAGATAGGTACCTGTGATGTAATTTGTCTCTTCGTTTTATCGTGATACGGGGCTTGATAATAATACGCGTTTTAAAAGTCGTTGAGATTCGCGCACTTCGCCGCGTATTTTAAATTCCTACGTGCAAATCCTTGCCACGATCATCAACATTACCCTTTTACCATTACATACCTTTCAACAAAACCCAATTTTGGTCCACGTTCAAAAGATATTTTTGCAAAGCTAGCGGAGGAAAACTTTAAAGAGAGGCGCTGAAATCAATTAATAGAAACCTGAGTGATTTTATGCCTGAAAAACGAGCGGCAGTTTCCATCGCGAAACACCCGCCAAAAAAACAACTCGCCTGGCGTTTGCGACGCGACCGCGTTGAGAAGCGGAGCCGGATCTTGTTTATCCCGAGGGCAGCCCGGGATTGCTAGGCCCCGGGATTGCTAGGCCGCGGGATGTCGCGTTGGCGGAGTGTGCGGAGGGGAAAGGAGCCCCCGCTGGTGTTGACGAGAACAGTTCACGCGATACACAATGGGGTGAAGGCCGCGGCGGTTCAGTACAAGCCCTGCAAGTCTATAAATATGGAATGTGCCACGAGCCCGAGACCTCCCAGCCCGCTAAATCATTGCATTAACACGGTGCTTGGTCATGGCGACTGTGATTTAAATTAACGCTCCTCAATCAATCAATCAGGGCCTTTCTATAGACCTGGCCCGGGACACAGCTCATTCATAACGTGGACCTGCGTGGAAAACACGCGTAACCATGTCAACCGGATAAGAGTGTAAAACTATGGACTGCGATTATTATCGTCGTCGGCCAGGCTCAATACACTGCTGGATGAGGGCCTCCCCTCACAAACCATCGGCTGTCACTCACCAGCCTGTCCCGGTGAAGCGGACCGCAGGAGGCACGGTGGCGCGCGGTGAGTAGCGCTGCCGCCTCACAGCAAGAAGCCCCCGGGTTCGATTGCCAACTCGGGTGCCGCCTTTCATCATCAGGCATTATGCTTCCAACGTGGGAGGCGAAACGTCGCGAGGGAGAGAGGGAGAGCGCTCGACACGGCTATCCTGAAAGAACAGCTCTGAAGTGCAACCATCATGAATCGAGCAGTGAAAACCTACATCACTACAATAATGTAATAGTTTATCATATTTATATAGTGGCACGTTTCAGACAGAGAGGTGGGGGGTAGGCACCCCCGTGGTCAGCCGGCGCCAACCCACCACACACTGCCACGCAGAACATTCGGAGAACACACACAAACTTTTGAGCAATGGTTTTCGCAGTCGAGTGCGATGTTCGGGTATGCTTCTGGAACAACGCAGCGTTGTTGCTTGTAAACCTTCTCGGCTAACACGTGGCACAATAAGTTACGGAATTCCCAACGATCGCACGTTAATTTAACGCCACCTTTATTAATGCCACAAATTATATATTTACAATAGCCTATGGGCCGGTGTGTGATTTTTTTTCCTTTGATAACATTTAAGAGCGTCTCTTTCTAATAACTGCGCTCGCACGTTTCCACCCAAAAGCGTTTCGCCGACGAGCCAAAACAATCTCTTCTTTTTTCCCCCTTCCCTGTCTTGTTGCAATTTTACTCTTTCTAAATCCAAATTCTTTCGAAGAGGTTGAAGGTCAAAGCAATTGAAAGGTCAAAGTGACTTTAGACCGGGAACAAAATGGAAAAATCTGCCCCGCCTCCATTTTTTTTTTCTCTGCTGCCGCCATCTTCACTGATGGTTTGCTACAGTCACTAACCTTTGCCCTTTGACCTGGACAAAACCAGGATATCTGTATTTTTCTGTGTTCCCCCCACCCCGACCTCTCCCGCTGCCGATTGGCTATAAACATTAACCATGTACCGAAACCAACCGCCACCTCTTCCACCTTTAGCCATGCGCCCCTTTGGTGGCGAGAATCTGGATGCGAGTGAGCGGTTGTTAGCGATCGGAGGCGGCGTGGTTGGGGCTGGTGGTGGTGGTCGGTGGGTGGGTGGGTGGGTGGTGGTGTGGTGGTGTGGGAGTTAGGGGTTTGTGGGTATGCGGTGGGTCTTAAGTCCTTCCAGATGGGTGCAGATTGGCAGGGTGGCATTGTGTGTAACCTAGCGGTCTTCATTAAGCCACCGGTTGTGGGCCGGGAGCCCGCGCGGTTGCTTGTGGTTTGTTTACGGCGAGCGCGCCGGGGATTCGCGAGCCCGCGCAAAGCGGGCGGTCGTTTTGCCGCGTCGCCGCCGCTCCGCTCGAGATCGATCGCTTCGATTCCTCCGACCGACGACCGCACAGTAGTTGAATCTGCGATGTATAGCGCGCGGTACAGTATTCGTTGGACGTCGAAGGTGTTCGCTCGAAGAGAGAACGACGCAGAAGCGTGAGCAAACTGCAGTCGGCCACACATTTATCCGGCGCCAACCCACAAGACACTGCGTTCTGTACGTGACGATATTATTGGCCAGTTAATTAATGAGTGTTTTTTTTTTAAGTTGCGCGATGAAACCAGAGAACTTGGAGGAAACCCACGCAAAACAGAAAAGCACTCTAAGTGGGAATCGAACCGCCTCGGGCAGGACCTTCGTTCTGTGAGGCGTGGATGTTACCACTGCACCACCCTGCCGCGTTCCATTCCGTTTCTATGATACCTTCGACGGTGCTGTTTGTTGCTGGCCGCTCGGTGTTTTGGATTCTCTGTGGGGCTTGTGCTCAGCTGCCATGGTGGAAAGCCCCGTGTGCTGTGACACGGATCAGAAACACTAAAGGAGGTGGGCGTCAGGAATTTGTTGATTTAGGGCATGCCATCCTTCTGCAGCTGTTAAGTTGAACGAACGTGCTTGATAATTTAGCCCCAAAATTAACAACTTGATAAAGTGATAATTGCTGTTTAACGCAGTTTTTTTCGGGAGCGCTCGACACAGCTATCCCGACAAAAAAAACAGCTTTGAAAAGCAATTATCATGCATCGATCGACGAAAACCTACATCAATAACTTGATAAAGTGGCAAAAGGCAATTAGCAAACACCGTACGGTCATCCTACGGCCATTACATACGATGAACGTAACCGTTCACCCAGCATACTCTCAATTCTACTCCAAAACCCTCCACCATTGGGAGGCAATCGACCAACCTGGGTTTCGCCCCCCCAAGTTGTAAGTATCATCAGGCGTTATGATGATGCTTCCAACGTGGGAGGCGAAACGTCGCGACAGAGGTAGATCTCTGGATACGGCTATCCCGACAAAACAGCTCTGAAGCGCAACCACAATGATGACGATGATGAACATTGGTCACGAAAGCCATCCATCCATCCATTTTCTAAACCGCGTGTCCTGGTGAGGGTCGCGGCGGCAGCACGAAAGCCTTGATGTTAATGTAGAATATACGAGGTTTAACCCTTTCCGGCAATGAATGGACACCTTTTTGCAAAGGTTAAACCTCATATATTCTACATAATTTGTACAACGGCAAAAAGGTTTAATAGCCTTGATGTTAAACTGACTCGTCTGTTCAGGCTACGCGGGCCGCTGGTGGCATCTTTGTCTTTGCCGCCACTTCCGCTGCTACTCCGGTCGCCGCTCGGCGCCGCCTGACCGCCGCGCGTTGTGTCGCCCCGCGCTGTGTCGCCCGCGAGCGCAGAGCAAGGTGTTCATGGAGGGTTTCCGCAGCCTGCGGGAGGGCGAGCCGCTCGAGTTCACCTACCGCAAGTCGGCCAAGGGCCTGGAGACGATCCGCGTGACGGGCCCCGGCGGGGCGCCGTGCGCCGGCAGCGAGCGCCGGCCCAAGGGCAAGATGGTGCCCAAGCAGCGGCGGCCGCGAGGAGACAGGTAACGCGCGCGCGCACACGATGATGACGACGACGATGATGATCGCCGTTTGCCGCGAAGTTGCCGGCGATGTCGCCGTGGCAGCCTGTGCCGGGTCAGGTGCATCACGAGTCGTTCTCTCGTCGAATGAACAACTTCGACATTGAATGAATATGTGCGCGTTGTAAATGTAAATCTGTTGCTGAGGAAAGGGATGTCTGGGTCCACTCTCCTTGGACTGCTGCCACCGTGACGCCCACCAGGACAAGCGGTTTAGAAAATGGATGGATGGGTGGATATAGATGTAAAATTATTATTTTTATTATTATCACGTGAAGTGTCGAAGGCTCGCCGACGGGAGTTCACGGGACAGTGCCAGGTGCCACGGGCTGGCTGTCCGGGACCCCCGCGTCTTAAAGAGAGAGGGTCCTTCGTTCTGTTATGATGATGTGGCCTTTCACGGCTCGACGTGTGAGAATTGCTCTCAAGAGCTGCTCTTTCGGGATAGCAGTGGCAAGCGTTTCGCCTCTCTGCCGCAACGTTTGAGGCGCCGTCAGACTATTGAAGGTGGCATCGCAGGGCACCGGGGGCAATTTAGTCGGCAGGCCAATTAACCTAGGCAGCAGCACCAGCGTGTCTTTGGACTGTAGG
>JAZEWU010000042.1:4138575-4159841 GCA_036362915.1 Geotria australis
GGGGCACATAAAGAGTTTCAAAGCGGTGCATGCCACGCAAGCCTTTCCACGGGTAGACAATGACTGATAAAAGCTCAGCCTAGAGAGCCAAGGGAAGTTTGGGCTCAAAGGTAGCTGCTACTGGCTTCCCAGCTTAGAGCGCGCTGGCTCAAGACACATTCCAACGCCAGCACACCCCCTCTCTCCACTCACCGCACCTCAATTGCTGCCGTTGCTGCTGCTGCTGTGTGGCACATCACACACTCAGTATGAGCAACAGCAAGTCGGGAAAGTAAACGTTTCAAGAAACCATTATAATTGGCCCGCGTCATCGCGTGTATATTCATAGTGTGAGAATGCGTTAACCGGAAATAATTTGTTGTTGACGATGTGGTATCGATGGTGTTGTTTTCGTGCTCATAACTCGTAAAGCCTGAAGATGCCTTCCATTGAAGGTGGTGACATAAGTACTGATGGAGGTTTCATAGCTTTATAGATGTTTATTATTGCAGTAGAAAATACCCAGCGAGCTTGCGAGTGCTAGATGTGGGATACCTGCGAAACAACAAACCTTCCAATGAACCGACGCGAATAAATTATAAAATCACTAACCAACGACAGTATTAAATTGTGCAAGGATGACACCTTAACCATAATCATAAGGTAAAAACGTGACAGTATTGCACAGGACAAAAGTGACCAATAGTTCCAGAACATTAATAACAGACAAATAGATTAAGAGTACGATGAGAGTAAACAAGCCCAAGAGGATTAATGCAGAAAAATAAAATTACACAGCATAGGCAGCCTTTCAAACCATTTTTTGCTATTATATCTAGACGGAAATTTAGATTCTAATAGGGATCTCCAGGTGCCTCATCGGAGGTAGTGACTATCCTCAAGCGTAGGGCAGTATAATTCCAAAAACGAGGGGCAGCCGCTTGACATGTATAAGAAAGTTAGTGGGGCAGTATGCTGGACAAATTGATTAAGCGTATTCTACGTAACTGGCACAGAACTACTGTACTTTTAATTTCCTTTACCATTTTATCAAGTTGTTATTTTTTAGGCTAATTTTTTTATCAAGCACCTTGACTCAGTTTAACAGCTGGGAAACGATCGCACGCTGTAAAATCGTAATCTTAGATATGCGTGTACAATCCGTGCCTTGTGAACGGTATACGGCGTTAAGGTGTGGAGCACAGTGGATGTTGTAAGATTGCGGCATCTTTTTGAGGGCAGGACAGCAAGCGGGTTGACGATTTCTATACACGCTGCTCGAGCATTTCCTGACGATTTGCGTTTGTGGATTTTGTCCGGCGACCGAATTTCTCTGATGAGCAAGAAATAAAATCAGCCGAACGTCCCACTGTAGCAGGAACACCTCCTGAGATGGCCTTGAGATGAAGCCAGAGATCTCCACGGTGCCTCAATAATCGCTATAACTGGTGAACATTCATATGGGTATATTGTTTACAAATTTGCAATGCGTTGTCCTGATTTTTTGCGGATTAATATGAAAAATGTAAATACTGTATCAAGGCTAGACACGATATTTTGTATGACGTAAAAATATATGCAGTTGTTTTGGGCTGGAATATAATAATGATAATAATAATTTCAATTTATATAGCGCCTTTCACCCGAGGGTCACAAAGCGCTGCATATACATCGCATCCACACTATTTAATCACAAGTGCAACCAACTAACATCCCTTTTCCTTAAATTGTGAAAATAAATATGTTTTCATTACATTTAAATGTATCGTTTCTCTGCTGGAACGTAATGTTTACAAATACTAATTCTGCAGTGTATGCATAAGACGACGAAAGCGAATAGCTTTAGCGTGTACATTTATGAAGGCTTATTCAAGGGTAAGAGAATAAAGTCTGAGTAAAAAAAAAAACATTAAATAAAATTTGAACTTGCTTTAAAAAATATGAAAATACATTATCCAACTCATCCCTAGTACATTCAAATGATCTGGCGATGCCGCCGAATTGGCGGTGGTGCGCGAACACGACAAAAAAAAAATCGCTCAACACATTCATCAATAACAACACCGTGTGGCCTTAAAAGGCTGAAAAAAACACGAAGGGCGATATTTTGGTCAATGGCCCCTCTCCGCAGCACGTCTTTTAGCGTGCTGTCAAGGCAGCGTTTGCATTTTAAGAACGAAGTTTGCGCCGGCGAGCGTTTTAAACGTTCGTCGAGACGCGAACGGGCGCACGCTCGCAATGGCAGCGTCGCTGCGCACGGCCCGCCGCCGCGTCACGATTTGGCAAAATGCCAACGGCTCCCGGCCTCCCGTTCGTGCCGCGACTCGTAAGGGGAAAACCAGCGACGCGACCGACACAAAGCGGCGTCGCGAACGTTGCCGCGCGGCAACGTGCGCGGCGAAGCGCGTGCTCGCTAGTTGCGTGCGGATGCGTCCTCGTTGATGTATCCGCGGTCTATCCGCTGCTGGATGGCCGGCTCGCCCGCGTGCTCGAAATCGTTCGCGGCCCCGCGATGCCGCAGTCCCACGTGGCTCCTGCGCGGGAGCCGATGTTGCCGAACTCGCGGATCTCATCGTCGGTACACCTCGTCGGCGGTCGTCCACTCGGGGCTGCTCTCTCCCTGTCCGTCAACCCTCCGGACGATGATGACTTGTCTAATTTCCATTTGTTCTCAATTCCATGACTTTCTATTTTAATTTTTTCAGTGTAATTCCAGGCACAGAGCTCTCCTCTCCATGCTTCTTTACATACTGTACTAGTACATACTTGGGGAGAGTGATGGCACAGCGATTTGCACGCTGCGTTATCAAACGGAAGATTTGAGTTTTATTAATCGCCGTCACTCTGTTTAAGTTGTGAGCGATCTCTGAACCGCCCCTGAACACCCTCACTAAACTGCACTGACCAGCACAGTGAAGTGAGATATGATTAGTGTTAATCATGAATGATGCGTGCTCGGCGTGAGTTTTGGGATTTGGGGAATTTTATATCGAGTTTCAGATATTATTTTTAATTGTTTTTAATGTATTGCAGTTTCACACCCTTTATTGTTTTACGTCAAAATTGTAATCGCTTTCAATACTTTTTTCTCTGTTTTTTTTTCCTACGTAAAAATTCCAACCGTTAGACAAACTTGTAAATTTGACAGCTGTGTAGTGTTTGAATAATTTAACCCAAATCAACATCCCGCAAGGCCCCTTTTTCTGCTAGGAAAGCACGGCTGTGAGCTCGTGGACGGACGTCACTTCCTGTGAGCTGATGCCACTTCCTGCGATGTATCTTCCTGTGATGTATCTTACTGTGATGTGTTATCACGTCCTGTGATGTGATGTCACTGTGACGTGTCACTTTTCGGTCAGTCCGTAACAAACGTGTTTCACTGCATACGCTCGATCTTCGGATAAATCAAAACATCAGCAACACATCCCCAATAAGTGCTGTTCTCGATTTAGTGGACTACTATGGGGAAAAGAGAGCCTGGAAATCCATTAAATTAACATGTTTATATAACGATGTTATATACAGAGCAGTGACCGTATCTTATAACAACCTCTATATTATGAACACCAATAAACAGTAATACATGTATCTAATAGCAGCAATACAAAAACTAAAATAAAAAATATTTTATCCATGTCTCGCAATGCAGAGTGCAGTCTCTAAAGCCGCGGACAGCGTCCACTGCTTCTGAAGTCCGTTCCATAGAGGTCCGTTTTAAATCGAAGTTTTACCGTATTGGCATGGCCGTTTAAGGTTCCGTGAAAAGTAGTTCATCATCTTTCATCGGGGTGAGATGTGTGTCATGGCAGGACCCTCCTCTTCGTTTCCTATCTCAAGGTGAATATTTGCCCCGTTAGGTTTTACGTGTGCGTCGAGGTCGTGAAGCCGTCCGGTATCCTCTGTGGCGGATTGATGGATGCTGGTGATATTGCTCGTGAACCGGGGGTGCGGGAAGTGTTGGGATCGCGTGATGCGTGAATCGGAGGTGCGGGGGCGGTGTGGGATCATGTGATCCACGGTCTGGCTCTGCCGACCGCAGCTGTCACACTGCCAACTCATTTTCCAAGCGGAACCTCGAGGAATGTCTACAGCATGGTGGTCGTGGGGGGGGGGCTCATCCAGCAGTGGATATTAAGAGACGATGTTTGATGAACAGATTTCTCTCCGTAGCTGTTCTTTTGGGATTGGCGTGTCGACGGATGGGTTGAGTCTTGTGCCGCGTGTTTACACGGCCGAACTGTGCAGCAGCAACAGCAGCAGCACAAAATAACAAAAACCAAAATCCAACTCGAAATCTTCGCAGAAAGACACGGTCGTCTCCCCACCAACCCCCTTCCGCTCCTCGAGTTAAAAACAAACAAATCTATACTCAGCCTCTTTCAAAGCCGCTGCTGTAAGCAGATACCGCTGGCTAATTGCGTCGCATCTGATGGATCCTCCGCCTCTTGATATTTCAGTAACCGGAGCGAGCGAGCGAGTGGTGGGGGGGGGTAGACGAGGAGGAGTATCGCAGCCGCTCAACTCCCTCCTGTCAGGCGGGTCGCTGGTGCGCGGCGCTCCGGGTGTTTTAGTGCAGCAATAACAGCGCCGGCGGAACAGCCGGCACGGCACGGTGGCGGCGGCGGCGGTGCCAGGAAATGATGGCGGGGAGCTCGCCGTAGCCGAGCAATCAAAGGGAGATGGGAGGTAGAGGTGCAGCCCTGCACTCGCTCGTTCACGCCGCTGCCGGTTCGCGGTGGAAGGGTGCCTGCTCTGATAATAATAATAGCATTTATAGAGCGCCTTTCACCCGAGGGTCGCAAAGCACTGCATAGGGCTGCGGAGAGAACGGCACGCCAACAACGACAGAGAACGCAAAATCAGAACGACCTCTAGAGCAGCGGTTTGCAACCTCCTGCAGCTCAAGGTCACACCTGGCCCACTCGGGTCTGATCTACACGGACCGCTCAGAGGCACTTGCGGCCTGCTGATGGGTCGCGACCCACCGGTTGAGAACGGTGGCTCTAGAGGGCTCTAATCCTACTGGAGGAGCGGGGGTGGGTATTTGGCCTATTCTTCCACCCTGCAGTCAAGCTGGCGGGGTTAGTGGAGTGACCGTCGCGGTTTAACTTGGGCCGGCGTAGACGGACGGGTGTGGCTTGCACTAAGTGGACGCTGAAAAGCAAAAACATTCGATATTTTTAAAAGACACCTTTGATCCTGGCCTAATGATTGCCAACTGACAGAGGTGAAAGTAAGCCGGTACGGTCCGATCATTGGAGCAGGGGTAGAGTTAGGGGTGTACGGTTATAGTTAAGGGCGCTAGGGTAGAGTTGGGGGCTCTGGGGTAGGAGCATGGGAGTTGGTGTCGAGTAAGGAGCGGTTGGGTATGGTCAGGAACGCTGACATCACGACGGTCGCGTCCAGGTGTGCGGGGGAGACGCGCTCGCTCGACGCAGCAGAACGCGGATCCACATATCAGCCCTGACCAGTTAACCGCCCACAACCCCGCTGGGCCGGTACTTGCGCGCCGTTGTGTGAACTACGGTCGCCCACGTAGGAGGTTCGGATAAACTGGGACGCCTCGTGGGAGTAAACAGAACCTGAGAGAGGTGACTGCACCCTGTGTAGCTGGCAAAGAGCCAGACTTTGAATAACGACTTGTTCCGTGAAAATGTTAAGATTTCCCGGGACAGCTGCCTCCTCTGAAACTAGGACGATCCTCGGGGGAAAAAAACAGGACAGGTGGCAACCCTAAGAGTAAACTGTCCCTAATTTGACCTGTTGTCACACAGACACACACACACGGGAGGGAAATCGTCCTGAATCACGTGTTCATTCCCGTACGTCTTCAGCCGCTATTCTAAACCGGTGGGTCGTGACCCGTGAGCGCCAACTGATGGGTCGCGACCCCACCGGTGTAGGGTCTGGTCTTCACGGTCAGGCCCACTTGGCCCACTAGACCAGACCCTGGTGGGCCAAGTGGGCCTTGAGGTGCAACAGTTTGAGATCCCGTCGTCCAAAGCAGAGTGGAGACTCCTCGTCCCACGTCTAAAGCAGTCTGCACCTTACTGAGTAATGTACTGGTGCAGGCCACGTTAATGCAGCAAATCAATGGGATCTGTCTGGCGATGTTACACTGAGGCCAACAGGCTGAATACAGGGATACAACAGGGATGAAACGTGGGAGGCAAAACGGCTATCCCGACAGAACAGCTCTGATGAGCAACCGTCATGAATCGAGCCGTGAAAACCTACATCAGTACACAGGATTACAATCTACAAGAGGGATACAAGCAGCGACACAACAGGAATACTACAGGAATATAGAATACAGCCGGGATACAACTGGGGATGGTCGTGGCTGGGTGAATCATTGTGGGCGCAGTGGGAAAGTTCCCGGGATGGGTTCGATGCCAACCCGCGATCGCTCCGACCCACGCGCCACGCTGGGGGACCCGCGTTGCTCGGAGATGGGACGTTACTCATCGCTGGATCCCGCTGTTATTTCATTATTCATGCCCCGTGTATTGTTGGGCCAAATTTATTTAATCTGAGGGATGTGAGGTGGGGGGAATAATAATAATAATAATCGTAATGACTCATTTATTCAGGAAAACCGCACTGAGGCCGGCAACTAGTTTTCGGGAAGGTCCCACATTGAGTGTTGTTTTAAAAAAAAAATCAATTTTATGAGCGTTTATAACGTGTCGGAGGAAACCAGAGCACCCGGAGAAAACCCACGCGTGCGAGGGGGCAACACGCTATCCCATACAGATGGGAGTTTAGTCCACATTTCGACTGTGAAATATGGAGATGGACCCCCCGGCGAGACCTTCATCCTGCAGTGAATTATTTATGACGTGCGGCTGATGTAGGTAATGAGTAACTAACAGCCATGACAGTACATCCAGGTTCCTGAGCCAGGTGGTTGTCGTCGTTACGTGCTCTATGGTCTGTTTGGAATGACCACAGTCGCTCACTTACCCACTCAACCACTCACTCACGCACTCACTTACTCACCTACCCACTCACCCACTCACTCACCCATTCATCCACGTTGACTCACACACCAAGCCACCCACTCATTCAGTCGTTATGTGTTCCACGGTCTCTCTTGAATGAACAGTCCGGCGCTGCTGAATAGGTTTTAATTTTCCTTTGGTGCAGTGAATTGAACATGCCTGATGATGATTCTCATTCTGCATCCTGCAACTTAAAAATATTAAGCGGGTATTTCTGAGTACAGTACCTTTAACATTTCTTGGGTGTTTCCGGCTTTTCCTTTGTGAACCTATTCCTGGAAATATTTCCTTCCAGAAATAATAATAACTCAGAATGTTGTTGTGTTCAACGTTTTTATTTTGTCATGGCGTGCATAATACGAATTGTTTGTAGCACACAGTACTTCACAAAGTCCAAAAATCACGCTGGAAAACAATACATGGAAAAAATATTACACGGAAATAATAATGATTATTTTGAAAGAGGATTTTAAAGTTTTTTTGTTTCTCTCAATAAGCTGCAGAAAGGTAAAAAGCAGACATGTATATAATATGGTGCGCATTTGAGGATGAATTATTTAAAGTTTGATGGATTAATTGTCATGGTAATTGTGTTTGTGATTAACTGAGTTGGTGGAATTCTATTAATAGTGAGACTGTCAATCACAATGTAACGGGATTTTAAAAAATATATTTGATTTATTTAGCAAGGGAAGGAGGCGAGGAATTTTTAGAGGTTTTATTGTTGTGCGCGCGTGCTTCATATACTGCAGTGTACGAAAGTACTTTTGACTGGCATCACTGTTCATTTGCAAGTCGACATTATTTTTACGCCGTAATTATTTTAAACATATTTTTAGAGACCCATCAAAAAAACCTCGCGCTTAATAAACAACGTTCGTAGTAGGGAATATTCTCACGCTTTTTTCAAACATTCACAAAAAATGTGTTTTTTTGTTTCCTTCTGTCCAGCACCTATCTGTGGTTTTCCCCACCAAACCTAATCAGCTCGCAGCCTCCCACTGCAATGATAAAGGTGTTCCAAACTGGTCAAACAATAGGTCAGATTTTATGCCCTGAGCTCAATAAACACTTCGGAGGTGCATTAGCGCTGCCGTGAACTCTGGACTCCTGAGGAAAGTTTAAAAAAGAGCGGCCTTGGCTTCGCAGTGTCCTCCTGAACACTACATAACAGTGGCATGAATCACCACTCACGATTGTCACAACCTCTCACCACCACCGCTGACCCCTTGTCCCAAATTGGTTTCCATTTGTGAAGTGGCATAAGGATATGAGTCAGTAGCATAATAACCTTAGTTTCAAATCTCTTCTGGACCTGTGGTTTCCCCGATGGTAATTGCCGTCACCGAGTGTTTTCATCTGCCAAGCAATGCACAAGGGGTGATTCATGGGGCCAGCATTCCGAACTTAACAGATGATTACCGTAATCGCCGCGCGCCGCTTTGAAGCCACGGATCAACAATGTGCGTTAAATTATCTGCAGAGGCGTCGCGTTTCAGCCGATGGCCGTTTACGCTCGTTTGGTTAAAGAGGTCATTTCTCAACGTGCAGACGCCTAACATCTGATGCCCCACGTGGATTGCTGCCCTCTGCTGGTTTTCTCCGGGTAATTGAGTTCGTAATTAGTCACAATTAGTCTGTTGCAGGTAGCGGCAAGCTGGCGCTGTGAGTTAGGGCTGTCGCCTCACGCCAAGAAGGACCCGGGTTCGACTCCCAGCCCGGCTGCTCTTCTGGTGGAATTTGCGTGTTCGCGTGGGGTTTCGCCGGGTACTCTGGTTTCCTCCCGCAGTCTAAAAGAATTATGCCCAGGTTAATTGGCCTGCTGATTAAATTGCCACCAGTGCCCTGTGATGGATTGGCGTCCGATCCTGTGCCCTGTGTCTGCCGGGATAGGCTCCGGTTCACCGCAACCCTGTACAGGATTAAGCGGTTTCTGACAATGCCTAAATGACTGTCACTACCGTGTCCTCATGCTGACTCGGTGTCTGTGTGCTTCTGTCGACCCGATCTCTCCGCGTGGAGGTCTGGCGCCCTCTGCTGGACCAGCTAGGTCGGCCAGATTGAGAGCGATTCAATTTGGGATAGCTGCGTCGAGCATTCCCCTCCTCGTAGTGACAGAGAGGAGGAACGCTCGACACGGCTATAATAATAATAATAGCATTTATAGAGCGCCTTTCACCCGAGGGTCACAAAGCGCTGCCTGCACAGGGCTGTGGAGAGAACGGCATGTCAACAACATCAAGACAGATCAACTGAAAATCAAGCATTAGCGAAAGAGCAGCTCTTGAGAGCAACTCTCACACGTTGAGCCGTGAAAACCTATTTCAATACATTCTTACCCGTGTCAACAAATAAAATCAGTCAATCAGTAAATAATAAACAATAATACCTCACAGGTCATGCCCGAGGGAGCACGACTCTCGCCTCTGGCGCCTTTCTTTGTGGAGTTTGTGTGTTCTTCCTCTGTTCCTCTGTCTGGCGGGTTGGCGCCTGCTGACCGCTTGGCTGACTTGCCCCCCTACCCGCTGTTTCCTCACCACGCCTCCGTATCCGTGTCTCGTCCATGAGCAGGCCTCCCTCCCTGTCTCCCTCCGTGTTTGTCTTTAAGGAAGTGACGGCCATCTTAGGGGACGCTGGCAGATTTTTGCCGCTCTTAAGAGTGCAAGTTTCACGACCTTGCAGTGTATTCGAAGCAGCCTTAATCATTTATTTTGTGTTGCTTTGGTTTTTATTATTAGTTTTTTCTGTCGTTGTTGACATGCCGTTCTCTCCGCGGCCCTTGTGCAGCGCTTTGTGACCCTCGGGTGAAAGGCGCGCTATAAAATGCTATAATTATCACCCATTGACCGCTAACGAACCCGTGTCGTGCCGTTGACAGGTGTTACAACTGCGGAGGCCTGGATCACCACGCCAAGGAGTGCACGCTGCCGCCCCAGCCCAAGAAGTGTCATTTCTGTCAGAGCACCAGCCACATGATGGCGAACTGCCCGCTCAGGGGCAGCGGGCCCTCTGCCGGGCCCTCGTCGGGAGCCTCGTCGTCCGGACCGGGCCACTTTGGCCCTCATCCCGAGTCGAGCTCGGCCCACTCACCCTGACCCCTGCCCGGCGGCACAAGTGGGGTAAATCTTCAACGTTGCCAAAAGGACACGGGTGGCTTGTTATGGTTTTTGTTTGGCGAAATATTTTTTTCTACGTCCGTGTGTGCGTGCGTGCGTGTGTTTTATGAGTACGGTTTTTTTTGTTTTTGGAAGTTTTTTTTTTATTTTGGAAATCGTTTTTCGCAGTTTTGTTAAGTATTTATTTTTTTCGGGAGTTTTTTTTTTTGCAGGTTGAAGATTTTTACATGCTACTATTCTTGTAGCTGTTTTGAAGACATGGAATGTATGGATTAGTCTTGACTTATCAGTAAATACCAGGGTCTGTGCTTATTATAGCAATTCTTGATTGGCGCTTCATTAAATGTTAGTCTTCAAATCAAATAAGAAATGTTGACGTACCTGTAATTTTATTCGTAATTAACCTCAAAGTAATATGTTCACTAATGTTAAACGTGTTAACACTTTTGTCTTAATAGATGAATCTTAAATTAACCCTGACGTTGCAGTCCCTGGTAACAATCATAAACCCTAATCAGTTACAAGTATTCCAAATATAAATAAGATGAAGTTTGAAGAAACTTTATTATAGATAGTAAATTTGGATTTAAAAAACAGTACTATTCTTACCAGATGTGTTTAAAGGAATACAAAACTTCCAAATAGGAATACGTTTTAAAACGAATTAATATAATGTTTAAGCTTATTCTTTCATCTCCAAATATAGATTATTGGCTCCGGTTCAATTAACAGTGTTGACAAGGGGCAAATCTAATAATAATAATAGCATTTATATAGCGCCTTTCACCCGAGGGTCACAAAGCGCTGCACAAAGCTGCAGAGAGAACGACATGTCAACAACGACAGAGCACGGAAAATCTAATGACAGTACCAGGCATTATATCGGACACATACAGAATATTTGTAAGACCCAGGTTTTTTGGGGAAGTTTAAAACAGAAACATAATTTTGCCTTTACGTCCGTTACGTTCAGCTAAACCATTGATTTTGAAGGATCGCGAGACGGCTTTTTGCCGATATGGCCTTTGTGGCATCTTTAACAAGTCCTTTTTGGCGGTGTCCACCCGTGAGGTGGCCCAGCAGAGGTCACCCTCACACTGTTGCGAGTGATGTTTGATCATCGCCGCAGCCTGGTCAATCAAGGTGGTGGTGTCACCAACCTACAGCTGTTACCTCATTTGAATGATTTTAACTTGAAACGTTGTCTGCCATGCACAATAATGTACAATAATAATGTACAGATTTTTTAAAAATTGTTATTCTTATTGTCAGTTTATAAACAAATATCAATTACGGTACTACACTGCAGTTCTTTCTTACAGGTCACGGATATTATATTTCGGATACAAATGTGTACTTCGTAGGTAACTAACCAAAGTTATTATTTGAAAATATTGATAATCTTTAGGTAATTGTTGCTTTTGATGTAGCCATTCACCTGTTTACATTTTAATAGCTACAGTGTTCGCGTAACGTTTGGTGTCTGCCATAGTCTGTAATGAGCATTACTTTCCAAAGCTGTTCTTTCGGGATAGCCGTGTCGAGCGTTCCCTCTCTCTCCTTCACGACATTTTGCCTCCTGTGCTGGAGGCATCTTAAGTCTGTAATTTCCGGTGATGGTAGAGATGTCCGTCCAAATTTACCATCGACTGCTTGTGTGGTGAAACATTGCAAGAACCAGTGTAGTGGTACATTCAACCCACACCTGCTTTTAATTGGTGATAGGACATAGGGTCTCATGGTGTGACTGACAACCATCAAGTCTTTGGGTAATTACAGGAGTGAAAAGTCATTTTGCTTTGAGAGCTCCTCCAGTATGTTCTGGGTAACCTCTGTATTGAAGATTTAGTTTAATCCATTGGGGCATATAACGTTGCTTTTAGTCGAGCACAACAAATCATTGTGATCGTGTGTGGGTTTAATCACCAGTTGCAAGTTCTTGAATATTTAAAATTGGGTCCTTTATTGACAGAACTGAAACAAATAGGTATCTGTTTTTATGAAAAGCTAAGGCTAACATGTTAAAAATATTCATTTCTGCTTATGTACTGTGTGGAATTAGCGATGGGCCAACTTTCAGACTGCGAGTATATTTTTCCTGGATTTGGTTTCTCATTATCGAGCGTCACTCTTGGCTCAAGAATTAAGCTGCTTAGGCCCAGGCCAAGGGGCAGGAGATTATTCAATGCTGACCAGTGGAGCTCCTTGGTAGGTTCCCTTTTCAGGAAAGTGCCTAGGCTTTGTAGGCCTCATGCAACTAAAAGACCAAGATTCTACTGAATGTTGTTTTTGTTTGTTTTCGTGGCTTTGTACAATCCTACCTCAGTGTCAACTTTTACCAAAAAAAATTATCAAATCTGGAATTTTGAAACTTGAATGTTAAGTTTTGAAATCGTTATTGCTGTGTTACGTGCTGCTGCCTTTAACAGAGGCGGGGCACGTTATTTTATTTAGTTTTATTTTTTACTGTTTTCATGTGGGTTTTTTGTATAAGATTGTACTCTTTATTTGTATCGGTCATTTACGTGAGACGGCGAACGTGTTACGACACGACGTTTCTCGTTTCACGTTGCATTGAGTAGCCGTTGCATCGACGTATCATAGCAATCCTTAAACGAGCGAATGTTAACATTCTGCAAGGACGGTAGTAAGTCAGCATGTTTACGGATTCCATGCTCTTCTAAAATCAAGCTTATTTCTTGTACAGTATACGATGGCGCGTTTACCGCAGACATATTACGTAACCTCAAAAAGTACCAGTGAAATGTATAGTGAATAACAGATGCCACAATCTTTAACAAGTGTGACTTGAGCGACTAAACGAGCAGCATTGCGCCCGCATTGCACACTTACTGGGGTGGCGGTTTAGTTGAAAGTCCCAAACATTAAACACTACGGCATGCAGCTGCTTTCTGTTTTTGACACGACGCTAATTTTAATCCTGACAGAGTCGTGAAGTCCTATTTCTCCGAATCGGGTCATTCTCCTCATTGAGCGACGTGATGATTGGGGATTCTCAACAGCGACATTGGAACTGCGCCAACCTATTCGCAGTTTGAGACGCATTCAGTAAACATTGACCGTAAGCTAGCATTTGAAAGTCATAATACAATCTATTGATGTAGGTTTACACGGCTCGATGTATCAGCATTGCTGCTCTTTCCACATAGCTGTGTTGAGAGAGGAGGAACGCTCGACACGGCTATCTCCAAAGAGCAGCTCTTGAGAGCAACCCTCAGTCATAACACAATTCAAACATGTATATAAAATGCAACTATGGTAGACATAGAAATTTTGTTATGGGTTTGTTTTGCAGATTTTTGTTTTTACTTTGCTAACGACTGCACGGCTGTTAGCGCAAACTACTGAAATGTACTAAACACTGAGTTACTATATCACAATAATCTGCCTGGGTTCTGCTCCTGGACTCTAGAATCATTCATGGTGTGAGCGATGCATTGTCAGGCATTCATTTTGAAGTCATTATTATTATTATCGATGAGCTGTTCTCTTTGAAAGGCCATTTCCATTTTTTATATAATCATTGTGGTTGTTCCATTTCAAAGTTAGTTTTCTGTTTGTTGAATAGGGTACATGTATTGTATATTGTTTTATACACATTCCGTTTTTGCCAAAGATTGGATGGCAAATTTGTGAACGAATGTTGCCAAAATAGGTTTTTAGTCAGATTTGTGAATGTAAAAGAAAAATAAGAAAAAAAAAATCTTGTTCTCATCTAAACAGACGGCAAATGCATCTGCGTGTGGCAGTGTTTAATCGAAGCCGAGCTGAAAGACAACGATGTCCAGAATCTTTGCGATTCTTCGTGCTTCGAAGAATCGCAAATAAGAAGATCGATCTGACAGCAAGCACACACAGGCTTTTGCCTTTGTGGTCACAATCAGCCGACGAGCCCAGACCAGGTACCTCACTTGTCGGTACCACTTTAGCGGTTCCAACTCCTTACGTGATAACCGCTTGACCTGAACGGGCTAATCGAATACATCACTCGTACTAGCCCGTAGAAATATGTCGGTACAACTAAAGTGTTTCTACCCTGGCTGGTAGCGATGTCTGCTTTGGCACACGGACAAGATGCGCACGCATGGTTTGGGTCTGAAAGCCGCGAACCTTCTAGCAGAGCAACAGCTTCGGCCAGTTTCGAGAGTGTGGCGCGAAAAACACGTAACCCGTGTCCCAGGGAGTCATCCCTGGTCGGCATCTTCTATGCCAGTTCGAATCACTTAGACGAATGCATTGTAGCCTCCTTTATCTTGAGAGAGAGAGAGAAAGGCAGAAGTCTCAAAGCAAGTCCTTCCGAGGAGTCGAGGAGAACTTGGCTTTGACGCTGGTTATTATTCGGTTGTTGTAAACGTTCCCTAGACGAAAACGCAAACGATACGCTTAGGCGCTTTCCAGTCTCACGAAAGTGTCCCCGCCCGACAATTGGTGTTGAGTTGCGCGAGGTTAGATGGTAGTTTTGTACGGAGTGGGTTCTGCTGCCCAATTGCTTGGCTGGTTTAGCTGCTTTAATGACCACACACACCCTCCTAATGTTAAGGAATCCCACCAAGAAAGTGGACAAGTTTCCCTCGTTTTATACGGGTTCTGTTTCTGCGATTTCGCGTATATGCAACGGACCTATTTTCACCCAAACTTCGCTGTGTGGTTTGATTTCACTCGCACAGTCGGACGTGGTTCAATGCTGTGTACCAGTAACCGCACGAGCCACTCCGCAGGCAGCTGTGTCGTTCGGTGCATTGTGGATTGGGTGACTGTGCCATTTCGTGCCCTCTTTTGGAACGTACCTACCGCATAAAGCGAGGGAAAACTCTGCGTGGTGGTGATTGAGAGGAAAAGCAAGGCCGCCGGGTTTAAAATTTGACTCGGGCTTCTTTCGAGATTGAAGTGACGAATAATTTAGTCGGCATGTTTGATTGTATTTTAGAAAATATAAATGTTTGTGGAAAAATATTTTGAAAATTCTGTAACGGTAGACACATTTTAAAACAAAAACTAGTTTTCCATGGTTACCATATAATGCTATAACGCCAATAAAAGTTTGTAAGGTTATATAAACGTATTTACTAATTTATATATGAGCTGCATTTGTTAGGGACGAGAATTGGAAGACTGACTTTTACTAATAGTGTTTTTCCTTTCCTCATCTACATATATGTTTACGTCAGGAAAAGATACGAAACATTTTTTGAAGGGAATTTAAAAATACATTGATCAAATTTAGCTAATGATAAATCATTCTTTAGTGTTGTAAAGCCAGGTACTTTGAATGACAGGGGGTTTAAAGCGGCATATGTTACATTTCGCAGATCACGTATAATGTGCGTGAGCTGTATCCATAATTTGATGCTGTATTGTTTAAAGTATTATATGTATTAATAGCATGCGTGTAATTAATTATTATTATTATTGGAATTTTTAAAAAAGGTCAGTAGGATGTAAAAATGCAACACTGATTACGGTACAAACAACATAGACGGTTTAGCTTGAGGTTTCACATTATCGGTTCCTTTGGATACTTCCTTGCCGTCTTGGAAGAGAAGCGTTAGGGTGAGAGTACGGCTACGTAGTGATGTCACAAATAGCGCGGGATTGTCCGGAAGTTCCGTACGAACGCTGATCATCGCGTCCTGAGTGCGCGTGCTGAATCTTGCGACGCGTTAGGCTTTACGAGAGATTTAGGATCGTTGAGTAGATGTCCGATGCTGGCACCGCCAATGCAAGCATTTCCTACCAAAGCGTGACCTGCGGCTGCTCGTCACGGCGGGTGTAGGGACGGTGTACGATGTTTTGTGCGGTAGCGTGGTCGTGCGTGAGCGTGTGTTCTCTCTCTTGTATTATTGTCCCTCCTTGATGTATAACGGAATCTGTTCAAACGTGTAATCTCAGGACTGTGTGTGTGCTACTCAGGGATTGTGCTGGCAAATATTCAGGGCTGGAAATGATGTAGTTTTAAACGATCTTTTAGCGACGCGCACGACGATGTCTGTGTCCTGCGCGCAAGGGCACGAAGCGCGCGCAGCCGCGGGGCTCTCGACGGAACGATGACGATTCGGCAGACCTCGCGCGAGGTCACGTCTCGGGCTCGATCTCGCGAGCGTAAGATCGACGTCGGTGAAATCGCGCAGATGCAAATCCGATTTTAGCGACAGTTTTTGAACGGACATCGAAACCGACTCGGCACGACGCAGTTACGTGATGTGAAATTAATGGCAGCGATGCACAGGGTGATCGATTTGTAGATGCCCCGCTAAAATAATTGGGAGACGTTATTAGAGCGATACGTTTTATTTGGAAGCATCCTCGGCTCTCCCCGCCGGTCGCAATGCGTGCGTTAGCTCTCGTGAAACTCGCCTCCATATAAGACGCGGAGCCATCGCATTGACGGTTTTCAATCGGCTGTTGCGTATAAAGAGGGGCATTAGAAACCAGTGGAGTATCTAGAAATGGATCACCCCAAATTGCCATCATCATGATTTCTTTTCAGCGTAACTGCCTTTACGCAGGGGGCATCTCACAGCGATATGTGACTCGCATCTCATCTCAAACCATGTGAAAGAGCTTCCCCAGTGGCAGATGTCCCTGTGGGCACAAGGTGACTCAGCCTGCTGCTAACGGGCATTAGGTGGGCGTGGGGGGTGGGGGTGGTGATTGCTGTGGGTAATTTGGGAGTCATTTTTTTTCAAATTTGGCAAATTTGGAACATGATGCCGGCACACAATGTTTAGTCGTTTTTGAATGATGGGGGATCTTATAACATAATTTGTGAAGCAGGTGGTGCTTAGCAGTATTATTGTGGTTCCTATGCCCGCAGTATTAACTAGGGCGGCTGTCAGGCACAAACTGCCACCCTCTACAGCAACCGCTGAGTCATATGATGCCCGATTATTCGTATAATTTTAGAATATTTAACGATAGGTCGTTGTTTTGTTGATCTGGATTCATCCAAACGATTCACAAAACAGAAGAATGTCCGTAAAATTTCATGCAGGCGTTTTGATCTTAACCCGTTTTTTAATGTGTTATCTGGCATAATCATGGGGCCATGCCAGGTCACTGTCTAGTTGCTGTTGAAGGATGCTGTTACACTACCCTGCGTAATGCTTTATATCAAAGTATCGTAATGAACGGGTAAGTACGTGCACACGTACTGCCCTCTGTCAAGCCACTGTTGGATGAGATGCTGTCCACGAGAACGGGCAAACAGTACAATAATCGATAAGCCATAGATATACCTTAACAGAACCATCTCCCTTTATACGACTGAAAGCTGTGCAAAAAACCCTGTAATATCTCAATGAGTATCTATCACGCAGACGGACTTAATATAATAGTGTGCAGTAGTCTTCTAAATCCCGGATTGATAGCTTTTCTTGATAGCGTTTTTTACGCATTGTTGAAGATTATCATTTTGCTCTGAACACGTTTTGTAAGATGACATTGTAAATGTCATCTCCCTCCAAGTACATGAATAGTTTTTATTTATTTAATGTAATGAGAATATAACGTTGCATTTTCAATGAATTTGGACATACTTTAATCATCACGATGTAATTTGTTTACATGTTGTTCCTTACCCAAGGTAGTCATAGAACTATCAAGGCTGTATTGTAAAGGTTTGTTCTCTCTAAGCCAGCTCAAATATTGTTATTGTCTTGATGGGGCAATTCTGTATAAGTAAATATAATATGTACAGTATAACAGCTTTGGGCCAAATACGCCAATTGCTAAAACAATTACCCTGAAAATTACTCAATTAGGAATACACATAGCAGTAACATGACCCGCCCACTGCGAACATTTAATAGGACCCTCTTGAGAAGAGTGTCTGGAGACTCAGTGAGGCTTTCTGGTTAAACAAGCTCAATAATTAGCAATAATACAATAATCTTAACAAGTAGAAAAATATTAACACATTTATGTTTAGTGCATCATTAGCAGTTGTGTTGCGAGCAAAATGATGTCTTAATAAGGCCGGATATAAGTTGATTTAAATAAGCGGCATCGCCAAATTCAAGCGTCACCTGTATATCGGTCCATTGGGTAAGATTTAAACAGCCCTCCATTTTCAGGAACCGCTCAATCCTGTACAGGGTCGCGGCCAAATCATCGTGCGACAAACCAAAAATGCTCTCTGTACGTTTCATGTCTCTGCCATACAGGGCCGTGTAACTTAACCAGACTTAGTCTAGACTGCTGGTAACTACTTCTTAACCTTAGCCTGTGTGTATTGCGTAGTCAAGAATGCCGTACTCACACTAAATTGATGCCAGCCATATGATCATTGTTTATAAAATATATATATATTATTCATTGCCCAAGCCTTGTAAATGTCCTATGTACCCTATAATGATAATGTAGGTTTTTGTTTGAACCAAAAAACACACGTGTTTACGGATTCCTTTTCACAAAATTAAAACAAATCGGGCGTCGAGGGGTGGCGTCCAATTTGGTGGTTTGTTGACGAGTCGATTGAGTGACGGCATCACTCAAGCCAGTGAGGCTGCTCGAAGCTGCGCGTGCGATCTGCCGGTACGCCTCAATATAAACAAGCAGACGTCACACGCGCTACAACTACATCCCCCGCCGCTCGACAGACGGTCAAATCGAGTCGTCACGTGGGGCCAATATGCCAGTTGATTTCGTGTATCAGCAAAACCGGAGGGATATTGAAAAGCAAGTCAAGATGTTGACAATTTTATTTAAAAACTATTATACCTTAATATTGTACAGGATTAAGCGGTTTCTGACGATAATGATGATGAAGAGCAACCATCAAATAATAATAATCTTGCTTTTCAACATTGCAGTTTTCTGAAAGCCAATTGAGTTGGAGTATTTGTTAATGACGGGAACACTTGAGTTGGTTGGCTCCGCAAGGTGGTGGAGGGTTATCATATCGGCATTATACCCAAACGATCTAATCCCAAATTAATTAGTTACAAATCGTAACATTGATCACGAAAGCCATAATGTCACCGTCAAACTTCTGCCCCTCCAGATAAACAATAAAAGTGTGTTTTTACAAATCTCATCGGCCATAATGCCTTTCTGGGGAGTGCAAAATTTCAGCAGCATTGACTGAAAACAAGCAAACTCTGGATTGGCTTGGACATGCAGTGTCTCATCAGCAGTCAGGCTTTAAATAAGCTGCCCTATTTGTCTTAAAATGCGTTTCCATCTTTATGTGTACATGAGCTGCCTTTTGAGTTTTTGTGCAAGAGTCCGTTCCACATTACGGGCAAGTGTGTATTGCCATGCAGGTGGTGTTGAGTCGAATGAAGTATGCGGGATGTGAGAGTCTGGTTTGTGGGGGTGGTGGAAATATGGACAGATTAGCGAGATGATGGGAATTCCGCTTATGACACTCACAGTAAGTAACAACAAAACAATTTGCGGAATTCTCATCTGTGATGCATTGCAACTCGAGGCCATCATCCTGGCCTCCTTTCAAAGCCACGCGGAGACTGAAACGGTTCATCGCTTGATGCAATAATACAGAGCAGCCCCTCTGTGTGCCTTATACAGCCGGCCGTGTTTTTAAGACGAGCAGTTGTGTAAGTCCAAGGTTCTGTTAATGCGCTGCTGTGGCCTGGAAGAGATGTGCACTGTGATAATCCTATTTAGGAGAGTGTGCGTATTTTAAACCGCAGCATCCACACGCTCGCGTTGCTTGGAACATTAGCGAGTGTGCGCACGAATTACCGCTGCAGTCGTCGTGTTTTTATAGCACGGAAAGACAAGAGCTCGGTTTGCAGGCCCCATATAACACGCTGACGGCGATGTGTCTCTGTTTTTAACCGAGAGGAATTGTTTTTCATGGGAAACGTTTTTGGGCAAATGCGGCACCTTGTAAAATATTTATTAGCGCATTTTGATAACTTTGATAACCGCTTATGTTGATAAGGCGTTTGTACGCGCTTATATCTCAGTGTGTACGTGCTGTAGCCATCAAAACCGGTCGTTGATCATAGGCGTCGCTTGCGAGTCACTGTGGCTGACCCTTACGATTGTCACATTTTAGTTTATTTTGTACAATTTGAAAAAAATTAGACGATAAGTGTGGAGAGTACGAACAAAATCCGAAACACCCCGTTGAATTCCACTGTGTAATTTGCTTTGAGTTTTTGTAATCATCTTTGTAAAAGTATTTTATATTCAATATCCATATCAAGTTATAAAGTAGAACAACATTTGTAGCCTTGTTTTAAAAAGATTGTAAAAAAAAAATACCCTACCCTTTGTTTAAATATACAATGCCCAATAGTCTTTGTGAACATAATGAGCATACAGTATAAGGTCATTTTTATAGGGCAGATACAATGAACCAAAGAATTCTGGCTTGCTGTGGCTAGTCTTGAAATTTTTTCACTCGTGGTTTTTTTGTACTTTGGTAATGGCATAAGAATTTCTGAAGTTACTTGAATGTGTCTGAGTTCCTAGGCTTTCCTGACGGCTTCAAAGCTAAAAATGAGACCAGTATTTTGTACTTGTATTCTAAAAAAAAACCCATAAAATACCTTCCCACGGCGTTTCCAAGCATTTGTCTTAAATGATAAACAGGGTGTGTGATAAAATGCTGCCACCATAACTGAACATACAGTGCTGATCCTTAATAGCTCCTTGTAAACAGAACACATGCCTTCTTGCGTCCTCAATTCCATCACAATCCCGGACAATTCTGTGTGTGTTGTTTAGTTCGCGGCATTTTCCTATGGAGATCGATGAAAGCGCTAAGCGAAGGTAAATCAATCTCGGCTGCCTCCTTTTTCTACGACTGCTTTGTGTGACTCACGAAAAGGAGCAATGGCACAATGAACAAATATGAATAAGGTGTGCGCTGTCCACGTTCAAACGTTCCATAAGAGCACAGCTTTAAAAGATAAAGAAATCATGTTTTATCATTATAGAAACATACCGCAATGTTTTAGAGTTACACTGCAGTATTTGGCTATTGGAATGTAAAGGCATCTGTACAACCATTCATTGTTTACTTATCTAGAAAATTCATTAATTTATACTCTATTAACGTTTACTGAAGCTCACGGTGTGCTTCTGTGCGCTACAGAAGCAGAGAATACGGGCGTTGAGCCAACTTTCCCAGAGAGTTGAATGATAACAAGATTTTACCCTTTCTGGCGTGCAT
>JAZEWU010000042.1:4175242-4191845 GCA_036362915.1 Geotria australis
TGAAGCCATCTGAGCAGTGAACACAAACACAGATGTCCGTTAATACATCGCAAAACAGATAAACCTGTTTGTTGCAAAGAGCCGCAACAACTGTCCTGGTTAACACTGCAGGTGTTAACAGTGAACCGGGGATGTCCAGAAATTCACCTAGACAGTAGGTCTGTGGACTGTGGGAGGAAACTGGAGAACCTGGCGAAAACCCACACGGACACGGGGAGAACATGCGAGACAAGGGAGGATCAAGCACTCAGACACAGGCAGACACGTGGAGAACATATTGGTGCCATCACACGCAATGTTTAGGGAATAATGACAAAAAAATAAAGTCTGTACATGTTCAGTACGGACGCAATCATCGCAGGCCTAACTACATAGTACACGTCAGCAACAACGTAACATTTTCTTTATTTCAACACTTCCAGATTGCTTTCGTTCAATGACCTGAAAACGAAATACATAGAATACAACGCAGAATATTTACATATAGAAAATATAATTATAGATAAAATCTAAAATAATTCTCTCTCTCACAGTGTTAACACTCACCACAACCCTGGTTCTTCTCTCTTGATAACCCTCGTATGATGATGATGACGATGATGATTGCTGCATGGTGCCTACAGCGCCGATGTGGAGGATTTCTGTCGAGGATTTCAGCAGATCTTCGAGTTCCTCGTTGGTCAGGGTTTCTCTATGCTCTTCTACGTGTTCCTCGACGTCGTCCTGGATCACGTCAGAGAATGCTTCTCCACCAGCCGATGCCGATTCTCCCGTGATCTTTAAGTTCTTGAGGCTGTAGCGCTTTACGTAGCTAGCCAGCCATCCCTTACTCGCCTTAAACCTCTTTCTCTCGCTCTCCTCAACCCCTTCACAGCAGTGCTCATAGAGCCGAAGCGCTTTTTCACGCATAATTTTGCCATCAACGGGGATTTGCTTCTGTGACATGTCCTCCAGCCACACACTTAATGCTTTCTCAGTCTTTGCAAGCACTTTATCACGAACCAGCGAGACCATTTTTGCCGTTGTGGGGGCAGCACTAACACTTCCACGGATTTCAGCTTCTTTCTGCTTTATTGTGCGAATGCTCGATTCGTTCTTACCGACCTTACGGCCCACTTCGGCAAGCGACATGCCACTTTGCAAGAGATCTAAGATTTTTGTTTTCTCGACGAGAGATAGAACTTTACGGTCCCTCTTAGCCTTTGAGGGATTGTTTTGACCACTTAATTGCTTTTTAGGAGCCATTTTTTTTCACAGAAACAAAGGGTGCACACATCACAAGTAGCGAACGAACGGGGACGCGAGGCGACCAATAATACTCAAACAACGAGTGTGGATTTAGCGTTAGTGGTCGGCGCGCGGCAAATTCAAGTTTTGCTTTTTTAAGCTTTCTGGCGTGTATTTCTTTCGAATATTTTCTATCCGCGGTTGGTTGAATCCGCGGATGCGGGAACCCGCGGATACGGAGGGCCGACTCACATCTCATGTCATTGTGAGAAACCGCGTAATCCTGTACAGGGTTTGCGGTGAGCCGGAGCCTATCCCGGCAGACACAGTGCGCAAGGCAAGTACTGTTAGCGAGCACCTATTAAGGTCGGTTAGCCAGAACCTACCACACAGACTGATACAGATGCAACAGCGGCCAACCAGCAGCTACGACAGCGCGTGTACTTGTTGTGTCCCTTCACGTGTCTCCCTGTGTCTGAGTAATTGTCTCTCCCTAATGTCCGCGTGTCTCCCCACGGGTTCCCCTGTGTCCCTCCCTAATGTCCCCGTGTCTCACCGTGTCTAAGTCGCTGTCTCTGCCTTGTCTAATCCCCACTTGTGTCCGCGTGTCTCCTTTGTTCCTCGCTCCGAGTATCCACGGTTCCGCACCAAGCGACAAGATGTGGAACAAGACACGGATTCAGCAGCATCAGTGTTGCGGGAAGCAAAATGCTGCAAGTGCAAACAAGATGTACAAAAGCAATATCAATTTGTGTATCCATCCACCCATTCATTGTCAGAAACCGCTTAATCCTGTACAGGGTCGCGGTGAGCCGGAGCCTATCCAGGCACACACAGGGCAGAAGGCAGGGCTATTCCCCGGATGGGACGCCAGTCCATCACCGGGCACCGGGGGCTATTTAATCCGCAGGCCAATTAACCTATGAAGCAGCATGTCTTTGGACTGTGGGAGGAAACCGGAGTGCTCGGCGAAAACCCACGCGGACACGGGGAGAACATGCAAACTCCACACAGACAGGCCCCAGGTGCCCTGATTTGTTGTAACCTCCTTACCACTGGACAACTGTTAAAATAGCTACATAGCTCAACGGTTCCTTTGAGCTTAAATAAAAACGGACTACTTCAGCAGCATTGATTCAGTATGAGCAAACCGGATCATTGTTGACAATGTCTCATCAGCAGTCAGGCCTGTGTGAACACACGCTAATAAATTGCCAGATGTTAAAGGCATGGGCCTCAGATACAAATCATACAATACCTCGCTGTGGAGTACATACGTAAAATAGACAAGCAGACAATATGCCTCCTTTATTGCCTCCTTTAGGAAACACACATCTGCTATAGGTCACCGAGAATCCCGGCACCGGCAGTCTTAAGGGGATCTGGCGATGTGTCGGGCTAAAACACAGCCGGTCCAAGGCACCGTCTCGTTGCTACGACCATTATCACCCACCACTACCACCAAACAACCCAACCAACCACCACAGCCAAGCACCACCCATGCCGCTGTACCAATAGTGAGGGCCCTGCAAGTCCCCCAAACCGTCACAGAGCAGCACGGAGGTCCCGGGAGAGACCGTGATTTCATGATGGAAATGTTAGAGAGCATTCCATGATTGTTAAGATTACAAGGTCCCACAAGAATCCCTCATACATGATTTTATGGAGACAGTGTCTCAGCTAAGTCTACAGTGTCCAGAGGGTTACAGCGGTTCGATCCGAAGTCCGCAAACTGCAATGTAAGGTTGCGTGGTCGCAGCCAGGATATTCCCCACAGCGTGATGTCATGGTGATTGGGTTCGATGGTGTATCAGTGGACCAAGAGCGCCACCTAGTTGTCCTTGGAGACCAGGCCCAAGTGGACCAAGTGGGCCTTGAAGTGCAAAATGTTGAGAACCCCCTGTACTCGGGAATCCGCACTCCGTTACACCACAGCAGCCAGGTCCTGCAGACTTCCCATGCTGATACCGCTTGTGGGCAGCATGCCGCAGATTTTCCAGGAGTTGCAAGCAGGGTGTCAAGTCTACTGGACTCATCCGCCATACTCTCGAAGCGAGTTTCATTCTCCCGGCACAGTCGTGGCGTACTCGAGAGGGCGACAGAAAACGCACTTTGACGACATCCTCGAGGCCAACGCGATGAAGTGACCCTCGGGTGAAAGGCGCTATATAAATGCTATTATTATTATTATGACCGTCGACTCGTGGGGGACCGCTGCCCGGGGATCGTCACAGATGGAGGACGAGTCTGCTGCAAGGATCCCGGAAAACTTCGAAACCCTGCGACAACAGGAGGAAAAGCGTGAGCGGGAGTATTAGCAGCGGAGTCGTGGACCGAACCGGCGACGCATCACGCTTGTAAATAAACGGCGCGCGAGCGGCGACCACGCAGTCTGAGGAGTGCTCTCAAGAGCTGCTCTTTCGGGATAGCCGTATCGCGCGTTCCTCCTCTCTCCTTCGTGACGGTTCATCTTTGTTCACTTTCACCAAAGCGATCGTTAAAAGGAAGTTTTTTAGAAAAGGATAAATACAGTACGGTATTTAAAACCCAAAATTATTTCTACTTCGTTGCTTTCCACCGCTGTTTACAGTGCATTAACAAACTACATTTAAAGTAAAAATAACATGTACATTGAGTTAATGCTTTATTGTAGTATGAACTAAAGAATGAACAACTTAATAATGCTTACCATATACGAGCACCTCTTCATGTGCAGAAAGCTATAAAGCCGAGGTGCGAGGCGGGGGTTCTGTGGCTGCGGAAGGCTCGCTGGGTGTTCCGGCTCTCTTTAAGAAGTCATCATTCTTGCGCCGACTGTTTTCCGAACGCTGCATTTTAATCACTTCGCATCTGAGTTGTTTCACACGAGCGAAGAAATCTCCGTCAATAATTCTGCTGCCTTCCGACGTTCCCATCCAACCGCAGATCACGTCAAACGCGTTCCTCACATCCGAAAGCAGAAGCCTGCGTTCGACACCTCCCACCTCCTCCTTGCCTTCATCCTCCTCCTGAGGCACCGGGTTGTCCCGTTGCTTGGCGCTCTGCTCGTCGGTGTGAAGCTGGTAGCCGTGATCGTCGCCGTGCAGATGAAGCCACTCATCCTCCGTAGGAATGTCGTCTCCTGCCACGTTATTCAAACAACCCATGAAGCCGTTAGCCTCGAGGTTAGGGTAAGAAAGCTTGATTTCTTCTCTCGTCAAGTCCTCAGCCAAACGTTTTGTCCAGGCACTGGCTAAATCTGAACCTGGGAATTCACTCCAGCTGTCGGCTGGACCGCTACCTGCAGCTGTAACGTCACACCCTTTGAAACCAAGCGGCGTTCGCTCCGCACGAGTGACTTCTTCTTCCTGCCGCTCATCGATCGCGAGGCATGACTCGGCGCGTTTCCGCTCGCGTCGTCTCTCAGCGGCCTCGGGCGTCCCCGGATCCGTCGGGCGGACCGGGCCGGCCGTATCCCGCGGGAGAAAAACAACCTTCACACGGCCACAGACGCTGGCGAGAGTCTCGTCCGCCGGGCGGCCAAAGGCGCCGTCCAGCAGAAGCAACGCCCCGACGTCACGACCGCAGACGCCGCGCCCTTCCTGGAACCCGACGACCGCCGGCACGAAATCTCGGTGGAACCAGCGTTCGAGGGCAGCGGTTGTCCGCCAAGCCGAGGCCGGGGCGTGGTAGACGACGGAGAGAGAAGCGACGCAGCCCCTCAACGCCGCCGGTCGCTCGGATTGCGCGACCGCCGCGACCGCCACGCGGTGGGAACCGTCCCCGTTGGCGCAGAACAGAACGCTCGAGCGCCCCGCGGGCAACCTCCCGCCGGGGGGCCGCGCGTCGCCTCGGCTCGCCCGCGTCCCGGACGCGACGCCGCGCCGACAGGTTCCGGTCGCGTCGGCGCCGGGCGCCCCGCCGGAGGCCTTCGCGCGCTCCACGCCGTGGCGCCTCCGGAAGCGGTAGAGCCAGCCCGTGGACGCGTTGAAGTCGCCGACGTCGGAGGTTCGCGCGAAGCGCCTGGCGGCGTCCTGGATGTCGACGCCGCGGACCGCGGCGCCGGCCGCGCGCCGCCGCTCGCACCACTCGACGGTGGCCTCCTCGATGCCGCGGTACTTGACGGAATGCTCCATCCGCGTGCGCTTCACCGCCAGCTCCTCGGACGACTCGAGTTGGAACTTGAGCAGCTTCTGCTTGGCGTATTTCACGTCGTACACCGTCGATCGGCCCACGTTGTATTCGGCCACGATCGCCGGCACGCTCACCCCTCCGTCCAGTTTCTTTAGGATTTCTAATTTGGTGGCCAGGTTTATGGACGTCTTAGGAATGCCCCGGTGTGAGGAGCCGCCGATTGCTTTCTTCTGCTCCTTGGGTAAGAAAGAGAGAGAGAAAGAGAAAAAATAGCCCTCGTTATTTTTTTTGGTATAATGTTTGGAAAACGAACGTCTAAAAGCAAGGTTGAAAACGCGTTTCCACACTCCACACACACGCGAGGCTTCTGTCCGGTACGTAGTTTACAGGCAAGACCATGAACAACCCCTCTTTTCATGTCACAACCACGCAACAGCTACGCCTTATATATAATCTAATATATATGATCCGTATATACATTACTTGTGTATATATTTGTAATTTATGTTTTACCCGGCCTAACCCGTAAAAAGAGATACACTACGGACAACATCGATCACGAAAGCCTTCGAGTTAAATAAGCTGGGCTTTGTATTTTGCGTCCTTGATTGTCGCCACTGTACAGAGCCGCCGAGCAATTCGGGGACGGCGTACGAGGCGCCATTCAAACGCGCGGCGTTGCCGGCGCTATCCCGACGGGCGCGTCACCTGATGAGCCACTCCTGCCGAGGTCTCGCGGCCCGCCTCCCCGGTCGCCGGCGAGTCGAGGCGCTCTCCGAGGCGCCTCCCGCGTTTGCCGCGCGCGAGGAGGCCCGTCTCGTCGGAGCCGCCTGCCGCGCCGTTCCGGACGGACATGTGTGGAGCACTGCCTTGTCCGCGCTCTACTACCCAACCTCTGCAGCTCAAAAGACCTTGCAGAGTTCAATAAAAATGCAAAGAACTGTGTGAAGAAATGGGAAACTGTCATATAACCATCACGCTTCGCGTATTTGTTGTGTCGCAGGAATCCCGTTAAGAGCTTGCAAGCTCACTGGGTATTTGTGTGCTGTAATAATAAACATCCATCTATCAACTTGGCTGGTAAGGCCTCTGACGAGAACACTTTCAACTTTGGCAACGCTTAGCTGGACAAATTTTTAACCAAACCCACGAGACCGTGTCCAGGCAAGATACAAGTGGCCTCACCTCTATCCACGTCCTCAGATAAATCCTCATCGATGAAGGTCTGGTCCGGAATGTTCAGACACCCACGGGGGGAATATATCACCTCCTCTTGTCTATCACCGGCTTCTTCAACTTTAACGATCTTCAAACACGAACCTGGAATTCATACCACACACCAAGTATTGAACCTTGAGCCAACGTTAGTTGTGTGCCGCTCTTCTTCAAAACGGCCCAAATGATTATTTTGAGAGACTGGAATAGCAGGGGGGTGGCACGGTGGCGCGGTAAGTAGTGCTGCCGCCTCACAGCAAGAAGGTCCCGGGTTCGTGTCCCGGCTCGGGTGCCTTTCTGTGTGGGGTTTGCACGTTGTCCCCATGTCCGCTTGGGTTTTCGCCTAGGTTAATTGGCCTGCTGATTAAATTGCCCCCGGTGCCCTGTGATGGACTGGGGTCCCATCCTGGGTATAGCCCTGCCTTGCGCCCTGTGTCTGGCGGGATAGGCTCCGGCTCACCGCGACCCTGTACAGGATTAATCGCTTTCTGACAATGGATGGATGGTAATCATGACTGGAGGTTTTCACGTCAGCTCACCAGCATCATTATCCTCACGTTTAACCGTCAACTCACAACACACAGCAGCGCCTGGTGGCGTGTCCTCATTTTCCTGTTTGATGGCTGAGTTTTCAACCTGTGACTCCATCTGAGGAACAACAACAAAACATCTTGAAATATACAATCAGATGTGTACGCACACTTTACATATATACTGCGCATGTAACCTTAACAAAGTGTAGGGTCAAGTGCTGTTATCGAGCACCTATGAAGGTCGACACGTCACACGAGGGGGTGGGTGACCAGCACCACGCCCGGCCGCCTTTGTCCCTCTTAGTCGCAATGTTTATACACTGCACTAGGTACTAATTTGAGGCTGAGTCTACCTAGGGGAGGTATAGGACATACACTCTGAACAACAAACAACAACCGCCGTTCGCCACTGAGTGGCGGCAACGTCTCCACGGCGCCTGTGCCAGGCCAGGTGCACCTTGAGACTATCACGCAGAGAGTCGAAGGCTCGCTGACATGAGGGTCACGGGACAGATCCAGGTACCACGGGCCGACTGGCTGAGATGACTGGCCGGGGCGCCACCTGTGCTCCCTACCGTGCCAACGCGCTGAGTCTTATTAGTGTTAACACACACCGCGCCAGGTACGACTCATTTAAAGTGACCTGGGAGAGTGCCGGCACCGGTTCGGATATTCGCAGCGGACTCACGCTTGTCTCTGTCATCGTCTCGTTGTCTCTGTAGTTTGCTCGCCGTCTTTGTCTCCCCGCTCGTCTCTCGATGTCTCCCCGTCTTACCGAGGCAAGTCTCCCCTCACTCGGCACCTTTACCCACTGAACAGCAGGCCACAGAGATGCGGCACAAGACATGTCACTCACGCCGGCCGTGGCCGCGTCGCGAGGCAAACTCAGGTAAGATGACTACCCAACCTCTGCAGCTCAAAAGACCTTGCGGAGTTCGCAAGGGGCTGTGTAAGAAAATGGGAAACTGTAATTTAACATCGCGCTTCGAAGAATCGCAAAGAAGAAGAAGACTGGCCCGGTTCGGGCGTGGGCACGGTGCCGTGGTGAGTAGCGCTGTCGCCTCACAGCAAGAAGGTCCCCGGTTCTAATCCCGGCTCGGGTGCCTTTCTGTGTGGAGTCTGCATGTTGTCCGCGTGGAATTTCGCCGGGCACTCCCGTTTTCTTCTCTAATCACTGTCTGTGTCACCTGGACATACGTTGTACAGTACCCTGTATCAAATACCAAATATCCTTAAGGCACAATAGTAAAAAGAAAGGTTTGTCCCTGTTGAGACAAGTAAACATCACCAGGTCTGACTGCTTCACAGAAATACGCGCACAGAATATATTTTCATCATGCAGCTTTATTGAGTATAGTGTTCACAATTGTGTGTTCAGGTTAATAATTTCCACAGGATGTATTCCAATTCTGCTGGCCCACATTTAGACAACAACACGTTCCAAGCCAGATACCACCGCAGACACATTGCCACACGTCACCGAATTCACACGAAAGCGGGGAAATTAGATGCAAGACCTTTGCATGACTCAGAATGCCTCCAACGTGGGAGGCGAAACGTTGGGAAGGAGAGAAAGGGAACGCTCGACACGGCTATCCCGAAAGAACGGCTTTGAAAAGCAACTGTCATGCATCGAGCGGTGAATAGCTTCATCAATACACACCTTTGTATTGACGTAGGTTAACACGGCTCGATGTGTGAGAATTGTTCTCAAGAACTTCTACTTTCAGGATAGCCGTGTCGAGAGCTCCTCATCTTTCCACGGCATTTCGCCTCCTGCATTGGAGCACATCATCAGAAGCCTGATGACACCTGCGACGTGGCAGGCGAAACGTCGCAAAGGAGAGAGAGTTGAAACGCTCGACACGGCAATCCCGAAAGAGCATCCCTCAAGAGTAATTCCAATGACAGACCTTGGCCGACATCATTCGCGAGTTTGTCTTCACAGCTGCCAGACTGAGCTTGTCTATTGCTGTCTAAAACTAGGTGAGAAGTTCCCCTCTTCACCCGTGTACTGAATAATCCTTCAGAGCTGGGATACAAAACCGATGGTGATTGGGGAGTTGGGGTTCCCGTTGTGCAGTGTGTTCCGTGACTGGCCTGTTCCCCAGGTGAGTTTGTGTTTAACCAGGTGAGCGCTCAGCGGATCATAGAATGAGTCTCATCCGCACGACCGCCCTGGGGTGACCAAGAGAACGAAATGCAAAACTAAAAACAAGTACAGCGCGTGCTGCGCTTAAGAGCTAGCTTTAATGACAGGAAGGGGCGAGCGTAGGATTCGAGCGCAGGAACTCAGGCAGCTAAGCTGGCTCGTTGTGTTGATGTGTCGACCATCAGCCCTCTGGGAAAAATCGGCAACACTGGCAGAATCGATTTGGAGAGAGGCCGGGAATTTCTGTGTCTGTGTGGCACAGGATGTGCTAGTTACGCAAGGCAAGCATTTAATAGTTTCGTTTAGCGTTCGTCGTAATGCACGTTTGGTACACGGCACTTTTAATAAGCCTCGGCCTCCATCACGTTTCGATGCACACGATCGTCTCCGCGCTCCTTGCAGTTACGTTTACGACTTTGATGATCTGTAAGAAAGCGAAAAAGCACGGTTAAAAATCCAACATCGACATTGCAGTGAACTGTACGGCATCAACATGAACCCACGGACCAGTTCTGGGTTGGTTGTGTCGCAGGAGTCCCGTAAAGAGCTTGCAGGCTCACTGGGTATTTTTCTGCTGTACTAATCAACATCTATCTATCTATAGCGTAGCTCTTTTAATTGAGTTTAGGACACGTGGAAAGGTATGCAAGTGCACCCGTCGATATGTTGGAAAAAACGACTGAACGTACAGCACTTACCTTTAAAGATGTTCTCGACGTTTCGCTGGTAATTACAGCCAGCTTCATCAGCAGTGATGAAGCTGGATGTTTTTTTCCAACATATCGACGGGTGGCACAACACCTGCATACCTTTTCACGTGACCTAAACTCGTAAAAAGAGCTACACTCTGGATAATATCGGTCATGGAAGCCTTCCGACTAAATCTATCTGTCCACCTGGGTCTTGCTACAGACAGCAGGGCGCCGCGTGCGATCGGCCTCACCTGACGAGCGTCTTCCTCTGGGTCGTCTCCACCACCTTCTGCTGTTGGAAAGACGCCGATGATGATGACGACACCGACTGCTGGTGCTGCTGCTGCTGGTGAACGGAGCCGCCCCATCCGCTCGAGAACTCGCTCACCATCGCGGAAATGCGGCAGTCCTCACCTTCCAAGAGTTTGCTGCACACGCACAAGACAAGTACAACGGATCCCCCCCCCATATAGCCTTAACACACCGTAGGAGCAAGTGCAGTTAGCGAGCAGCGCCTATGAAGGTCGACGCGGCACACGAGGGGGTGGGTGGCCAGCGCCACGTCCCCCGGTGTGGGAGCCGAAACGCCGCGAAGGAGAGAGGAGGAACGCTTGATGCGGCTTTCCCAAAATAGCAGCTTTTTGAGAGCAAATCCCATACTTCGTGAAAAACCTACATCAATACACTTTTTAACACGGTAAAATTATTTTAGAAAATTCTCGGAAAAGCGACATTTTTATCAAATAAACTGGTAATTGCATGGCTCAACGTATTAACAAGCTCTAAGAATATGAGACTATGAGCACCTTTTTGCCAGTGTACAAGCTCTGAGAGGTTGTCCCAATGTCTCAATTACCGGTAAGTAGTGATCTCAATGTCCAGAGCCATCTTGACATTGAGGAGGTCCTGATATTCTTGAAGGTGCACGGCCATCTTCTCCTTGGTGGTCCTCAGCTCCTCCTTGAGAGCATCCAGTTGCAACTGAGAAGAGAGGACAGAGTGAGCCTGGGTTACCTGGGCCGGGAAGCCAACAACGGGACCCTGTGTTCAACTGCAACCCTAGAGACAGGAGCTCCTATCCACACACGGTAACTCAATTTCATTCAAGCAGGGTGTCTATGCAGCGGTAACATCTGCGCCTAACAGAAATAAAGTTCTGCCCGAGGCGGTTCGATGTGTTGAGTTTGTGTTCTTCCCCTGTTCTACGTGGGTTTCCTCCGGGTTCTCCGGTTTCTGGAGCAGGTCTCCTCGAGTGAGTGTCAGAACAGCCGCCAAACAGAGTTTCCATGGGTGTATTTCCGGTTTAAACGAATGATATCCAGGTTGACCCGGGTTGGCTAGTTGCCCCCAAAATAATCGGGATTTTGGAGCAGAATGTTACAGCCCGACGCCCTTCCTGACATCAACCTCTTTCAGTCGGAAGGTCTTGAGATCATTTTTTGTCTGGAACCTCACCCCAGACCTGTTCACCGAGGGAGACCATGGCAGTAGCTCTAGATTCCACGTGACAAACCCTCACCTGGTACTGCTCCAGCTCGATGCGGTACTTCTCCTGCGTGTCTTTGATCTGCGCGAGCAGCGCTATGTTCCTCGTCTTGAGGTTCTCGAGCTCCCTCTCGAGGGCCTGAATCTGCGGGGACAGCGTCGCGGGCATCGTCACGGCGAGCGGCGACAGACACAGCGAGGACAATGTCATATGTGGGTGTTCGTGGCTCCGTGTGTGAGAATTGCACTCGGGAGCTGCTCTTTCGGGATGGCTGTGTTGACCCGTTGTTGGGTCAAGTGCTGTTAGCGAGCGCCTATAAAGGCCAGCACGGTACACGAGAGGCTAGGTGGCGTTATGAGACACAGATGCCCCGTATAGCATTGACAGACTGTAGGGTCAAGCGCTATTAGCGAGCACATATAGCGGCCGTCACGGCACGTGAGCGGGTGGGTGACCAGCACCACACCCGGCCGCCTTTGTCTCCTTAGTGGCGATGTTTACACACCGCATCAGCTACTCATTTGAGGCTGAGACGACTTCGGGGAGGCCCAGGACGGGTTCAGAAAATCGTCACTGGTGTCGGCCGTGAGCGCGAATCGAGCTCGGGTCACCAGGTTCGTAGCCCGGCGCACTAACCACTGAGCCACCGCTCCCCACACCTACCAGGAGTTTTGAGTCCGACAGCTCCTTCTTGAGGATGCAGAAGTCCTCCACGTTGCGGCTGCTGTTCAGGCTGACGTCGGCGAACTTGTTCTTGTACCAGTCGTCGATCTCCTGCGGAGGAACACGAACACGGACCAAGACGCTGTCACGGCTCTCGATGCGGCGCACACAAATCTACGCACTCAAACATTCTCTTCGGATCGACGTTCTGGCGGCGGCGCTACTCACCGCGCCACCGGTGCCGACTATACCTTGAGGTTCTTGGAGGCGATGTCCTCATAGTGGGAACGGATGTCCCGCAGGGCGTTGGTGAGGTCAGGCAGCCCGTACGAGAGCTCCACGGTGGCGGACACCACCTGGATCTGGGCCAGCAGCTCCTCGATCTCCTGTTCGCGGGAGACGCACGCAACAAGGGCCACAGACATGGGGTTTGTGTTTTCATTGAGCGGCGACGTCAACAGCAAAGCAATCTGGCGGCTTGGAGGCAGGTGTTGGTGATTCACATCACCGATGAGGTTCTTGAGAAATCCACGTGAATGGAAAAGAGTGGCAAACCAAGTACCTTCCGATGTAACGAATGACAGGTTTAACCAGATGTATTGCAACCCTCCTTCCCACTGTTACTGTCAGGATTTAGACTTGTCTGAACCTTCCGGTGAGATCTGTCCTCGGAGTTGATGGTTTTAGATAGGAAGCCAGGGCTGGGCGTGCGTTGTACCTGATGCTGCACGCGTTTCAGGAACTCCAGCTCGCGCTCCAGCAACTCGATCTGAGCCTCGAGGTCCACTCGCTTGGAGGTGGCAGCGTCCACGTCCTGTCACACGCGAGCGAGACACACGGATGGCAGCTGCCGTCACTAACACCATCGCCAACGCGGCGACCAAAACATCTATCATCGACCATCTCCCTCCCGGTCTCCAGAGCAAATCCGTGTTTAGTGTCGGGCGAGAGTAATCGTCTCCCGAAAGCAACGGCGAAAATTGTTTTTGTTTTGACACCTACGCCAGTGGCTCCCACATTTTCTCGGTTCACGGCGCCCGTAGTGTATCAGGATTTTTTTTTTCCCACGGCGTCCAAAGTCAGAAAATATAATATGGCATATATCGAACATTTGGAATATCCCGTTGTGGCGCCCCTGTGTGAGACAGCTGAGGCACTGACCGTGTCGAAGCTGTGCTCGGACTAAAACCTCCCTTGCCGTTTTGTCTCCCAACGGTGCGAATGAGCGTCGATTGGCGACAAGCTCGTGATGCAAACATTTGGCGCACATCTCAGCCAGGGCCGGCAGCTACCATTATGCCAACTAGGCAGCCGCCTAGGGCGAAATAAAATATGAATCTCTCAGAAAAGTTTCAGGGACTTTGAATTATATTTAGGATTTTTTTTTAAATTCATGTAGATGTCATTTTGGGGTTTTGTTGACAGCATAACAATTTTTTTTACAAAACATCTGTTTTAAAAAATTTAAGCTGGCAATTTTTTCTGTGGGTGGAGGATGCAAAGTAGCTGGCCTTGCTTAGGGCGCAAACTAGTCTGGCGCAGGCCCCGATCTCAGGTATCTCCCAAGACAGATCTGAGTCGGGCTTACCGGCCGGAAGGCGTCCAACTCCTCCTCAGCGGCCTTCCTCTCCTGCAGAACCTCGTCGTACTTGCACTTGAGCACGGCCAACTCTGCGGCCAGGCCATTTTTCTCTGCCACGGCACATTCCTGCGGCGAAAACAAACAAGCGTTCATCCCAAGGACGCCGTCGGTAACGGTTCGTTAATTGATTGCTCAGACAAATTGTCTGACTGAGTGATTGCTTAGTCCACTGATTGATCGATTGATGAATTAGTTGAATAATTGATTGATTAGTTGATTGGGTGGATGATTGAGTAACTGATGTATTAGTTTACTGAGTGATTGTTTTATCAATTCATTGAGTAATTGATTGACTAGTTGATTGAGTGCGTGATTGAGCATTTAATTGGTTGATTGCTTGCGCAATTGCCTGATGTTTGTGATTAGTTTACTGAGTGATTTATTAATCGGCTGAGCGATTGACTCACCGACGCATTGACGAGTCCAGCGGTTCCCAAACTGTCTCGGTTCACGGCGCCCTTAGTGTAATCATGATTTTTTTTCTCCACGGCGCCCAAGGTCAGACAACACCTAACAATTACGTTTAATCTGGAATCTCCCGCTAACACGGCGCCAACCGCGAGTTAGCTTGCGGCGCCCTGGAAACGCCGCGGCGCACACTTTTGGAAACCACCGGACTAGTTCAAACGACCGCTCAACTCAGTCAAATGTGCGATCGCCGGACCGGCTGACGGATCGACGGAGTGACCGACTGAGTGACCGCTCGGGTGTCGGGCGAGCAGTGACCTCCTCGATGCGCACGCTGTCGGCGGCGCGTCGCAGCTCCTTGAGCTCGGCCTCGTAGAGAGCCCGCAGGCCCGTGGGCTTCGTGTCGCGCTGCTTCAGCGCCTCGATCTCCGCCTCAAGCATGCGGTTGTCCTGCTCCAGCGTCCGCACCTAGGGCGGGGCAGCGGGAGGTGGCGGGGGGGGAGGGCGAAGACGACGATGATAAGAATATTCCAGATCTAATCCATCCATCCATCCATTGTCAGAAACCGCTTCATCCTGTGCAGGGTCGCGGTGAGCCGGAGCCTAATCCCGCCAGACACAGGGCGCAAGGCAGGGCTATACCGCGGATGGGACGCCAGTCCATCACAGATTACACATCTACCGTTTCTGATGTGTCAAATATGATTCCGCCGTGCAATTCATTGTTATTGGAAAGTGGGACCATCCATTTATCCATTTTCTAAACTGTTGGTCATGGTGAGGGTCGCGGCGGCAGCAGTCCAGACATACCTGGGCGTGGGGGGTTGGGGGTGTGTGGGGTGTGTGTGGTGAGTCTGGGTGTGGGGGTGTGTGGGGTGTGTGTGGTGGCTCTGGGTGTGCGGGTGCCCGTTATGCCTCTCTCCGTCTCCCTACCAGTTCGATGTAGATGGCGAGGCGGTCGTTGAGCCCCACCAGCTCTTGCCTCTCGCTGCATCTGGCCGCGCGGTACTCGGCATTCTGAGCGCTGGCCGCCACCAAGTCGGGCCCCGGGCCCCCGGAACCAGCGCCGAACCTGCCGGGCACACTGAGGTTATCATTTAAGTTTGAAAGAACCGTTGAGCTATGTAGCTTTTCTAACCGGGGAGCAAGTTAGTAGATCACTTGAGCGAGAACCGGGATGTGACACTGGCCCATGACAGGGCACCGGGGACAATTTAGTCCGCAGGCGAATTAACTTCTGCAACGGCGTGTCTTTGGACTGTGGCAGGAAACCGGAGTGCCGGGCGAAAGCCCACGCGGACACGGGGAGAACGTGCAAACGCTACGCAAAAAGGCACCCGAGTCGGGATTCGAAGCCGGGCGGTTGGGTCGTGTAAAAGTGTCGTAAACCGACCTCCACCCGAAACAGCCAGTCAGGAAGGTTTTTCTACGCGAACAGAACGTGCCAATGTATTAATTATGTGCTTGAGCAGCACACCGGTGTGTGAGAGAGCAAACCCAGTGTTGTAATAATAAACATCTATCTATCTATTGTAAATGTGCACAAGCCCACGATACATCGAAGCTCTATCATATAGCAGCAGCTGCTACGGGGGTCTTGACCGCTTTATATCGGCTAAAGCCTTTGAAAATTTCCTCAAAACCTGGAGAGTAAAGCTAGCTACAACAACAACCGCTGTTCACCAATAAGTGGCGGTGACGTCACCACGGCGCCAGTGCCAGGCCAGGAGCACCTTGAGGCTATCACGCAGAGTGTCGAAGACTCGCTGACAGGAGTTAACGGTACAGACCCAGGTACCATTGGCTGCCTGACTGAAATGACTGGCTGGGGCACCACCTGTGCGCCCTACCATGCCAGAGTTAAAATCAGGGCTTGGAGTTAATTTTTAAAGAAGAACTTGTCGCAATGGGAAACTGTCATATAACCATATAACCATCACACTTCGAAGAATCGAATCGAATTCGAGCAAGTAGGCAACACGGCGAGTGTGTGACCTCAGAGGGTCAATGCCCGGAGCTTACCTCGAGACGCGCGCGCCGTGCAGCCCGTACGCGGCCGCGTGTCCGCTGCGGCGCGAACCGACTGCGATCGAGGCTGAGCGGCGCTGGGTGGTCGAGGCGAATCCCCGGCCGGGAGACACGCTCCCTGCCCGGGCGGCGCTGGAGCCGCGGAGCCGGGAGCTGCGCACGGGCGACGGGCTGGAGGCCCGAACGTGAAGCGATTCCCCCTCGAAGAAGCGACGGTACGATGACACCCTCTCCACGCTCATGGTGACTCTCTTTTTTCCGACGAGGCTACGACGAAAGATCGATTGGTCGGAGGTTTGGTGAGTGTTGGCTGAGCGTCGCGGGAGACCGGAGGAGAGAGTGGCTGGTGAGTCGGCACGGTGGGGATGTGCAGCCTCGCCCGAGTTTATAAAGGCGGCCGCCGGGCCCTTCATTAAGGCGCGCCCCGTTTTGCGAGGCCGCTGT
>JAZEWU010000042.1:4228948-4262984 GCA_036362915.1 Geotria australis
CCCCCACCCGTGTTTAGTTACCGGCTCGCTGCAGTCCGACACCGGGCACCTCCGCCGCCCTCAACGCGCGGCTCCGGAGCCCCCAGCGCGCTGCCCGCTGGAAAGCTCGACCCAGCTGCATCGTGGAGGCCATGGCGATCTGTGTCTGTCCGCCGTGTCTGCCTTGTCCTCCTCGCGCTGTCGCCCCCCCGTCTCTTCGGACAAAGCAGCTGTAGCAGCGGCGCTTTTCTACTCTTCCTCCTCCTCCTCCCCGCCCGGCTCTGTTGTTGACAGCTGACGTCAGCCGGCGCGGAGTCTCGACGCGAGCGGAGCTACCCAATAGGTTATAATGATAATAATAGCAGCATTTTATATAGCGCCTTTCACCCGAGGGTCGCAAAGCGCTGCACAAGGGCCGCGAAGAGAACGGCATGTCAACAACGAAATCAAAATAAACAAGCAATAAAAATACAGGTTGCGCGAGATTGGCACGTATCGCGGGGATGGGTGGCACGTGTCAGATTTTGATTGATACACCGTGTTTGTCTGTGGTGCACTGGCGTCCCATGATGGGTAAATATCCCTGCCTTGCGCCCTGTGTCTGCCGGGATAGGCTCCGGATCACCGCGACCACTGTACAGGATTAAGCGGTTTCTGACAATGGATGGATGGTGTTTGTATTGGCGATAGAGAGAGATGGGTTAACGAGCCTAGGTTCGATTCCCGGCTCGGGGGGCTTGCAGTTCCCTGTGGAGTTTGTGTTTCCCCGCGCCACCCACCCAACCCTCCTCCGCCGTGTCGCGCGTGGGCTTTCGCCGGGTACTCCGGTTGCCTCCTACAGTCCGAAGAGACGCTGCTGCTGCCGCCCAAGTTGATTGTGACTTGTGAGGGTTTGTGTGTGTGGCGTGTGCTCCCTCCTTTGACTTGCACTCCGTCACTACTCTTGACCATCACGTGGTGTTACAAAAGGCCATTTGTAAATATGATGTCTCTAATGACACTGGTACCCACTTGTCCGTATTGTTCACAGGTTGTCATGAGCACATGTATTATTTTAAGCTACGAAAAGAGCCGCTCTTTCGGGATAACCGTGTCGAGCGTTCCTCCTCTCCTTCGCGACGTTTCGCCTCCCACGGTTTCCTTCCTCACAGTACGACATTCTGCCGCTGCCTAGGTTAATTGCCTGACTAAATTGCCCCCCGTGCCCTGAGATGTTGTAACGTTCCTACCCCTCCCTGCTAGACAACTGTTATAAAGAGCTACACAGCTCAACGGTTCCTTCCAGCTTAAATTTAAAAAAATGATTGACTGACTGAACTATAATGATGTATGCAGTTATGATAGGGGCATCAAAGTACATCGACGTGAAGCCATTAAATGGCAATGCCATGCTTTATTGTTCACTAAAGCCACAGATAAACCACTACACAAAAACAATTCTTTATTTACAACATCGCAATTTTGATCCATAGTAATATAAAGGCCTCTTTTCACAGCTTACAGAACCCCCCCCCGCCCCCACATTAATAAAATTCACATCAACACTGCATACTTAAGGCACTCACGTAAAAGTGATTTGAGCTCCGAGAACTTTGTAAATGTCACCGCACAGTATTTGCTCTAGGTTTCACTCTGGACTTCTCACAGCGATCACAATCTCTGTTGAGCTGCCACTTTGCTGAAGCGTCACCGCTGTTATCCACTTGATGCCCTTCCTGACGAAGGCACAAGGGGAGCCTCACATTCTCTTCTGGGAGACCCGGTTGGGAAGAGGTCGCAGGTCACAGGTCGTGTTGACGTGTCGAACGTTAGCGGGAGTAGGTTTGACATATTGCTCGTGTGAGGTTCCAGTTTTCTCCGCTGCTGTGTGAGGATTCTCTCTGGACACTGAATCTTCCTCCCAGACGAATAAAAGCACACCTGATAAACGAACCGAGCTTCTTCTTCTTCTTTGCGATTCTTCGAAGCACGATGGTCAGCTTTAACATCCCTAGCACAAGCGTGCCGAAAGTCCCGAGTCTCAGTCACGCTTTCTTCGGTAAAGCGCACCAAACTTTCACGAAACTTCCCTCTATACAAACAGCAAAAACGAACAAACATACCACAAAAAGATTGACCAACATAATCACAGCATTTTGATTCATAAGTGCAAACGTTTTTAAAATAAAATCATAATTTATCAATGGGTTTGATGCTGCACCACAGGATGGAAAGGGGAGCAGGCTTAATAGATAGATGTTTAGATTTCTGCACGTTGTATGTAATGTGCTCGCGAGATACCTGCAGCCACTAGAAACTGCTACATTGTGTTAAAAAAAAACAATGGCCATTTAAAAGACCACATTTAATGTGAGCCTCCACTTGATTTTGCTAAAGTCCAGCTTTGAGAATTACAAATATCGCTTTTACTGTCAGGGTGGGTAGAAGGGTGGGTCATAGGTCACTTGAAGAGAGATCTCACGAGTATTTCTGTAATATCTGCTTCCGTGGGCCATTCTCACACACTGGGGAGGGAGTTGCAATGCTCTGCTGTACGTTGCAACACCTTCGTAAGTGTCTCAGAAGGCATCTCTGGTTGACTGTGCTCAGAAGTGGCAAGTACTGATTGCATATCAATATTTACTTTACAAATAAATGCTTGACAAGCGCAACAGGTTTTACTCGCCAACAAATATCGGTACAATCTTCTACTGTAGATGACAGGCTCTAAAGATTGTAAACATGAGTAGAAGCAGGATTAACAAAGATAATTATAAAAGCCGGCAGCCGGGTGGGGCTGTGGCAGGGTGCTCAACCCACGATCGGCAGAATGAGGGTTCAAATTGGGGGTCAACTTAACCCATCATCGCTTTGGGACCAATGAAATTGACATCTCAATGAGAGAGTGCTGGTCATCGTCCAGGGAGACAACGTTGGCTCGTGGTAAGCAGCAGACACAAGCACTGCATCATGCTCGTTTTAAACCAGTGGCACCGTGACTTGTTCTCTACACTAGACTAATCTGTTGGCACATAATGAACCCAAGTTCAGCTGCAATCAAATGGTGCGTCATCAGTGCACAACTATAGCAAACAAACAAAAAGAAAACAAGTTGTTAAAAAGACAGGTTGTTCTGGAGAACAAAACGCATCGGTTTCTGGTGAAGGAACGCGTACATATCAAGCTCTTCACGCTGATGTGTAAAGCAATCTCATAGACTTGGACCTGAGTGTGAAACACAAACCCAACTCACAGGCCCTAGGATCAGAGGGCTCCGGTCTCCTGGTAGCGTCGCCACCCTGTCTGGCTGACATTGGCGATGGAGCCTCCGTCGTATTAGCTCCAATATTCTGGAGCTCTCTTGCGTTACAGTCAGGCCCTTCTTTGGTTTCACATCAGGCCTCAACACGTGGCCGTTTTCCAAGGAATTCTTACGGTGAGCATGGCTTCTGAGATGAGGAAGTGTGGTTTGATCTTGAATGCTACATCATTATTTTTACACTTATTTACCCTTGAATCACTGGACTCTTTGTCAGGAAGTAGTGACCAGATTTTTGCAGTTGGGGGGCCGATGTTGCTCCGTTTAATCCCTATTGAGGAGTTAAAGTGCGGCATGATGTACGACGAAGCAGATCACAGGGGACGGTATGCTGGTTGTTTGACAAAAGGCACGACATAAACGTGCAGAATTATCACTATCAATAAAAAATATTTTAAAAATCACCGTGCCACTAGGTTTTTGTTTTCCTTCCCTATTCAAGTTGTCCGTGAGGATTCATACATTACACAAGATAACGCTGCATCCGTTTCAGTTTATACAAGTCAGCTCTGCGGGGTGGTGGTGGCCCTGTACTGCGATGCCCTCCTGTGCCCTGATATAGGCAGGTACCCGCTCACTACGTGCAATGTGCAGCCTGGAGACGGCAGCACCGCCACCGCCAGACAAGTGCTCAAAGCGATGCAAGTCTCGACAGCGCCAAGCCAGATGGGTGGAAGGTTCAGAACGAGCGTCCTTTCGCTTTAGACAAGGATCTAGTTTCATGTGGATTCAAGAGTTCTGTATGAAATATGACATTCGTTCTGGTGATGGACGTGCCAAGCGTTCGGGAATCTGCGTTGGATTAGACCAGCGGCGTAAATTGGCACGGCTCGGAGGCCTCCAGTGGACGCGTTGAGGATTTTGAAACAGCTCGGTCGAAGGTTTTTGTTTTCATTGGATGTGATGACACGTCTGCACTGGATTGGTCACTGCAGTCGACGTTTTCAGACAGCTCAAGTAATTTTTACCGTTGCAACTTTCACTTTCCTAAATCGACGAATCCCCACAACTTTAATGCCTCAAAACTGCGTGGCGCATTTTAACCGTGTCTAACTGTGGCCATGCTCAGTGTGCCACGTCTTTAGTTTGGTGTACCAAAACCCGCCACAGCGCGCCAGACTGTGCCGGAGCGTGCAGCTGCATTCGGCATCACCGCAGCGTGCCGTAACTTAGTCCACCGTGCCACAGCACGCCAGCCAGCCCATCTCGCGCGACCCGATTTGGCGACGGAGCGAGCGCGGTTCCAGCTCGACATCGGTCGGTCCCGGAACCGGTTCCCGAACCGCCTCTACGGAAACTGATGAAAAAAAAAACGGGCATTTGTCAATCTCATTAAGTCGCGTACGTATTTGAGCGGCTTGCGGCGGGCTGTTTCCGATCGGGGTTTCCGCGCGGGCGGCGGGCTTAGCGGGCGTCGGTGCCGTCGTAGACCACGTTGCCGTCGCTGTCCTTGAGGCGCAGGCGGCCCGAGGCGTAGCGCGTCTCCTGGCGCCCGTCGGGAAACACCGTCTTGACGGTGCCGTCCGGGTACTCGCGCCGCTTGTAGCGCTCCGTGTGCACCTCGCGCTGCCCGTCCGCGAACTCGATCTCGCGGTCGCCGTTGCTGCGGAGACGGCGCGCGTGAGGAAGCGGGGAGTCAGCTGTTGCGGCAGTCGCAAGGCCGTAAAAATTCTGCGCCGATACGCCTGCCGTTGGGGGGGGGCCATCGGCCCGACCCGGGTCACCCTGGGTAGCGGCAATTTAAACCGGCAGCAACGACGAGGCATCACGCGTTGCTAAAGTTTAGGCGATTACAAGAAGACATCGCTGATTAGCGGCAGTTGCGCTCGAGGAAAACTGTTTTTTGGAAATGTGCGAGCTGAGGCAAATTCCGCGAGACAGTTCGGGGAAAAATCCAAAATACTGGAAAGACGCGGTTAGCCAGCTGGCACGGCTCCATCCTCCCCGGCGTGCTTACCCGAGAGCCAAGCTTGTCGGAGCCACACACCCCAGCCACACGCCACAGCTACCCTTATCTGACGACCCCGCTGGGAATCGTGCTCAATCCTCAGAAAGGAACCGCGATGGCTGACTGGGAATTGTGAGCATCGCCCAGCTCTGGTCGGTGTTGGCCGGGATTCTAGTGACAGAGGTGATCGCGGAGAGAAGGGGGCGGTGGTATACACCTTTCTATGGGTTAGGTCGTGTAAAAAACAAGTGTCGTAAACCCGCCTCCACCCGACAGCCAATTAGTAAGGTTTGTCACGTGAACAAAACGTGCCAAAGTAAAGAATTAGCACGTTTTGTTCACGTGACGAACCTTACTAATTACCTGTGTCGGATGGATGACGGTGCTTACAACACTTATTTTTTACGTGACTTAACCCATAAAAAAAGGGGTACACTATCGACAACATTGTTCACGGAAGCCTTCGTGTGAAACAGGCGGCCGGCGTGCTCGGCTCACGGCTGGGTGTGGATGACGGTGCCGTCCGGACAGATGGTCTCCTCGCGCCCGTCCACGTGCAGGTGCTTCACCGTCTGGTCGGGGAACACGATCTCCTTGCTTCCGTCCGGGTAGTGTTTCTCTGCACGCACACACACAGCAGTCAAAGCAACATCATCAGCATCATCATGTTCAGCAGCATCATCATCATCATCAGTATCATCAACATACCGCAGCAGTATCAGCATCTTCATCAGCAGAAGCAGCTATCGCCTCGTGTGACTGTTGAGTGACCACGGCACATGTGCCAGGCCGAGTGGAGCGGTATAAAGGCCCACATTGGGAGGTAAAACTCCCAACCCAGTAACACTTAAAACAATATAAATTCATTATAGAAAGGCTTTCCTGGGTTAATTGCACTATTGGTATTATGTATGTGACTAAACGCGGCAGATGGCTTATATAAGTGACAATCGCAGAAAGAGAGAGAGAGCCACCAAGTGTAAAGATACTGTTATGACATGCCCTCAGACACAGCCGTCAATCTTGATCTCTGATTACAAATGCGTTAATATTCAAATAAATTTATATAATTTATATTCGCAAGCATGAACCTGTCTCAGGAGAGGAACGCCCTACGGGCAATCTTGTTCCATGCATCTAACACGTTCTTTTGACATTTCTTGTTGAAGACGTTTTCTGCTGACATGACTACTTTGACCTGTATTTCTTCATGATTTCCTTTTTGGAAATATATTTCTGACTTTCTGAAGTTTAAAACAAGTAATCAAGAAGTGGGACGTAAAGCTGAAATAAGACATAAACGCCTTGCTCTTGTGCAGATCAAATTTGCACTTATAACGGAATCGAACCAAGTAACCCTGGGTGCGGACACACATATATACATACAAACACCTGCTCGATTATATATAGATGCCAGAAAACAACTGCAATAGAAAAAGAGATTACAATTGGCAAGAGAGGCAGAGCTACGATCTACCGTGCCGCCCAGCTGTAACGAAACTGGGTTGAAGACAGCGCACCAAAGGATCTCTGTAGCCGGCGACACCGCATGAGAATGGGACTTTAAGAACCGTAGCAGCTGGTTACAAGTTCAAGCGAGGAACCCAAGCAGCAACATTTTGTTTCAAAGGAAAATGTCACCAGGATCGTCGTCGTCATCATCACTGCAAAACTCACCGATCTGATTATCCGGAAACTGCAGAATCTCCAAACCGTCCGGAAAAGTGGTCTGCGTGGTCTGAGCATCTGCATAATAGTAGATCTACAGAGAAAAGTACAACATTGTTAATACGAATGTAGAATACATCCACATGTTCTCACTTCGAGGCCGAGCTGAAAGACAACGATGTCCAGAAGCTGACAATCGTGCTTCGAAGAATCGCAAAGAAGAAGAAGATCCACATGTTTACGAGTCACAGGGCCTGTGAGAGTTCTGCACGTGTGCTCAGCGTGAGGCTGTGTGGGGTTTGACGGCAGCATAAAAATCAACGGGTAGGTCTGATGGAAGCAGCAGCCAATTTAAGGGACGGAAATGCAAAAAAAGGTTCGTCAGCAGCGGGCGAGCGGGAGAGCGGTCGAGCGGGCGGTCGAGCGAGCGGGCGAGAGCCTCACCACGCGCTGGTCGGGCAGCACGCGCTTCACGTCGCCGTTGAAGAACGCCACGAGCACCGAGCGTCCGCCGGGGCTCAGCTCCCTGCGCGTGCCGTTGGGGAAGCGCAGGGTGCGGCGGCCTCCGCGCAGCACCACCTCCACCTGCGGCGCGCGGGCACACGCGCCCAATCGTCGCCCACCGTGCCGGAAGCTCGCGCTCGAGGACCGCGCATCGAAAGCAAAGCCGCGCACGAACGCACGCACCAGCACTCTCTGTGAACATCTTTACAGCTGTGCTGCGCGGTGGCGCGGTGGTAACATCCGCGCCTCACAAACGGCTACTTATTACAGATTGACGCAATCACCGCCGCCAACGGAGAAATCTATTTTGTGACAGTGGCCCGTACGTCGCGAACGGAGTTTGAGTGTTCTCTCCCCCTGTTCTGCACGGGCGTTTTCCGGTTTCCTCCCAAAACAAAAAAAAACTCATTAATCAATTGGATGATAACATCATGATGCATAGGACACAGTGTATAGGACGTGATATATAGGACCTTATTTTATTTTTTTGTCAGCAACTCGTATGTTTGTTGTATCGCAGGAGTCCCGTAAAGAGCTTGCAAGCTCACTGGGTATTTTTTCTGCTGTAATAATAAATATCTGTATCTGTTATTTCCATGAGGCGTAGATGTTACAACTGCGCCACCCTGCCGCCCGCTATCTAACTCAAACCTGCGCTATCCAACATATTTCTGAAGAATCACGGCCCAATGTTTTCCTGCCACAATGTAAACACGTGTGTGCACCAGCAGGGCGTGTGAATTGGACCCCCTGTAATTCATCTACCCCGCCGGCACTAGCGAGGGCCCGGCGATTGCGGCAGAGTGGCCGGCGAGCGCGGGTAAATATTGGACGGGGAGCGACGTGCGATTAGCATTACCAAGTCAAGTGGCAAACGTGTGTTAAGTGCAGGCGACGGCGGTCTCGAGAGGGGGTGTTCCGAACCGCGTCAATGCCTGAGACAACCTCCGGTTCAAATGTCATTTCGCGATACTGGGATGGATTGACGGCCGCCAGTTTTAAGTAAATTTGTCCAGAACGATAGAGCGCATCGGTTAGCCACGTGGGGCTCTTGCTATCGCGTGTATTCCATACCCAAGCGCGCACCCCAGTGAACTCGTAGCAGTGTAAACGTGCGCACGGGGAGTCAGGAGCGTGTGAGCCTTTCCGATAACGTTATTGCAGAGGGTAACCGGCTGCCCGCGGCATGTACAATTTATTCCAATGTCACGTCTGTGGCGTCACATCCTCAACCGGCTGAACCTTCAAGATTATGACTCGACTGTTTTTCTGCACATTGCTGTGATCTGTCCATAGAACACAGTGTCTTACCTCCAATTGCGACACGGAGACCTTGGGCAGACTCCCGCGCACTATAATGCGAGGTGGCAAGTAGTCTTACCTTGCCATCAGGATGCGTCACCTCTTCCAGCACCTCCTCGTCGGCTGTCCTGCTCCTGTCAAGCGAGCTCGCGCCCCAGTCCGGGGACTGTTCCGCGCTGGTGCCACGGTCACCGCCAGCCTCCTCGCACACACAGCCCAGGAATAATTAGCTTCACGTCAAACAGCGTTGAGCTGAGCTCCGGCTAGAGGCGGTCGGATAATTCTAGAGGCTCTGCCGGAACACTGAGACAGCAATAGCCGGCAACCTGCAACCCACAGGTTCTGCTGTAGGGTTTTCACAGCTCGATGTACGAGGATTGCTCTTAAGAGCTGCTCTTTTGGGATAGCCGTGTCGGGCGTTCCTCCGTTGCGATGTTTTGCCTCCCACGTTGGAGGCATCATCATCAGGAACACTCGACAAGGTTACCACAAAAGCACAGCTGTGGAGAGAAATTCTCATACATCGAGCCGTGAAAACCTACATCAATAGGTGATAATCACTGGAACGTTGTGATTTCCTTTGGAAGGCAGCGCCGAGGTTTGAATGTGGGGATTGCTGTACCGGTTTGTGGTGAGCGGTGCCGCAGGGGTGAGATGAGTCTTGAGTAGTGGCTTTCAGAGTCGCCGTACGGGGGGTGTCCTCTGCTGCTGCTGCTCCCAACGAACTCGAGTCTGCCTTCGTGGTCCTGGAAGCTGAAAGAGAGCGACTCCGGTGCTCACAGAAGTGGTCACAGACGTCTCTAGCACTTACATTTAAACTCAGTCCCATATGTGTCATTACCACTAACGCTCCCGCTCTGAAACACGAATATTAGTCTGCCGAGTCACCATGGAATGCCAGATCTCAAGACTGTAATGTTATTACTCCCTCGCGTCGTTTCGCCTCCCAGGTTGGAACGCCTGATGATGCTTTCAACGTGGGAGGCGAAACGACGCGAGTGAGAGAGGGACGGCGCTCGACACGGCTATCCCGAAAGAACATCTCTGAAGAACAACCATCATGAATCGAGCCGTGAAACCCTACATCAGTACAATCCCATCATTTCCATGGAGACCAAATTCACCACATTTTCAGCTTTTATTAACATTGTTTTTATATTATGAACACATATACGAATACACTGAGATTATAAAATCAATGGAAGCTCTCTCTCCTCCAACGCTCACCGGCTGACGCAACCTGGCCGGGCTTCCCGAGTTTGGTTTCAGCACCCGTCTGGGCTCCGAGGCCGGGAGCCTGGGACTTGAGAGACGACGATTTGGGTTTGTTGGCGCCGGCCTTGGCTCCGTCACTTGGTGGAAGGTGACCCGTCGCCACTTTACTCTGAGCGCCACCAGAAGGATGAGCGGCGAGCTGAGGACCAATGTCGGATTTCTGCGTTCCCGGAATCAGTCAGGACACACAGCGGGATAAGTTAACAAATATGAGAAAGGGTGTCTTGTCTGCGGTGATACCCGAACACTGGTAAAATAATTAGGAAACGTAATTGATTCACTGTGTAAATGTTGAGCTCCCGGTATTTTTGGGCTTGGTTTTGTTGAATTTTTAGCGGCCACGTTGAGACCTTACAAACTTGACAGGATGGTGCTATTGTAATAATTGGGGTGCCTAGTCGCATTAACAGTGGCTATGGCCAGACCAATGTGAGTTTCCTGACAGAACTGGGAAAAACACTGTGGCGTCTACACATAATGAAACAAGTGTTTTAATGAAATTCTGTCCGCAATCAGGGTACCGGGTTCGGATCCCTAATAAGCCCACATTTTACACGCACAACACCAAGGCTTTTGTGTTATTTCAGCGTTACTTCCCCCTTGTTAATGTTGATTACTCATCTGAAACGTCCAGGTTAAAGCATTCACCTCAGTAGAAAACGTCATCAACAAGAGACATCAGAAGAACGTATTACACGCTTGGAACAAGATGGCCAGCAGACCGGCTACTCTGAAGTACCCGCAAATTTTAGACGTACGATTCGGTCTAGGTTTGTTAAACGGCTGAAACAACCCAACTAAATTACCAGACGCCCGAACCACCTCAACTGGCTCCTCTCAAACCGAAGGAGCAGCAACTCTACTCTGAGGTTGTCCCGGATTTCTGTGCTCCATTTAAACACAGCGCCGCGTTCCGGCCTTGCCTGCGGAGCGACGCTCTCCCTCTCAGTCGTCACGGTGCCCACCACTGTGACCCCTCCGGTCCGGCCGGGCGGCCCGCCGCGCCGCACGGCCTCCAGGCGGAGCCGCTCGGCCGTGCTGATCTCGCGCCGCAGCTCCGCGTTGAGCCGCTCCGCCGCCTGCAGCTGCTCGCGAGAGCGCGCCTGCCCCGCGGCCCAGCGCGCCTCCCGCCGTCGCAGCTCCTCCTGCAGCTCGCCCAGCTGCTGGCGCAACGTCTGCAGAGGACGGATCGACAAGGGCGGCGGCGGCGGCAGATAATAATAATTCGATTCGATTCTTCGAAGCGCGATGGCTATATGACAGTTTTCCCATTGCAACAAGTTCTTCTTTAGTCGCAGACAGCCCTTCGACATTTAGAGATATAATAGGCAGTGCTGGCCTTAAAGGCGGCGGGCATTGGCCTCTCTTCTTGCTGCAGAACACACAAAGTCCACACAGAAAGGCGCCCAAGGCGGGAATCGAACCGCCTCGGACAAGACCATTCTTCCTGTGAGGCGCGGACGTTACCACCGCGCCACCCTGCCGCCCTATATTTTCCTGACTTTGGGCGCCGTGGGACAAAAACAATCCCGATGCGCAGAGGGGCGCGCCGCCGTGAACCGAACGAGTTCGGGAACCACACCCGGCGTACGGGGAGGTAGGAGGGGGGACAGCGCACCTGCGCCTCGTTGCGCCGCTGCTTGTCGGGGATGGCGCGAGCGGCCGCCGCGTGCTTCTGGAAGACTCGACGCTCCCGCTGCAGACGCTGGTGGCCCGCGAGCCGCTCGGCCTCCAGCTGGGCGAGCGCCTCGGCCCTGCTGCGCTCAAACGCCTCCTTCTCCTTGCTGCGGGGACACGCGCACCCTTGCATTAGGCGGGCGGCCTCTCTCGTATTAGCGTGCGGTTAATAATAATACTATATATTCGTAACGTGCGCATATTCTCCGGGCGCGTCACACCCGTTGATTCGGAGGCGCGGAGCCTGGCTCAGTCTGTTTGTTGTGAGTCGGTGAAGAGGTGAGTGACTTTTTAAAGTTTTTTTAAGGTTGTGGGGGACTGTGTTAGGCGTAATAGATGTGGCAGGCTAGGCCTCTGAGTCCTTCTCTCGTCGAATGAATATCTTCGACAATGAATGAATATGTGCCACGCGCTGTAAATTATCATAATTTTTAATCGCGTCTCTACTGCGAGCGAGAGAGAGAACCGGGGGCTTGCGCACGTACCGCAGGGTTTCCAGCGAGGCCTCGTGCTCGGCGCGCAGGCGGGCCAGGGCGGCGTTCTCGGAGCGGAAGCGAGCGATCTCCGTCTCCAGCTCGGTCAGGCGCTCCTGCAGCAGCCGCGACTGGCGCGCGTCCGCCACAGCGGCAACAACTGCGACCGCACACACTCAATCAGCTTTGAAGACGCACAGCCAAATATCACCATTGTCACAAACCGCTCAATCCTGTGCAGGGTCACGGTGAGCCGGAGCCTATCCCGGCAGACACAGGGTGCAAAGCAGGGCTATACCCAGGATCGCACGCCAGTGCATCACAGGGCACTGGGGCAGTTTACTCTGCAAGCCAATAAACCTATGCAGCAGCATGCCTTTGGACTGTGGGAGGAAACCGGAGTGGCCAGCAAAAGCCCACGCAGACATGAGGAGAACATGCAAACTCCACACAGAAAGGCACCCGAGCCGGGATTCGAACCCGGGACTTTCTTGCTTTGAGGCGCCAGCGCTACTCACCGCGCACATCACCACGTTCAAATAATGTTTTCGACTCGTTTTTTAGAGACACATACCAACGTCTTTCTTGGGCGGTTTGAGTGCCGGGAATAGCTTTGCCACAAGCCCGGACGTTGGCGGCGCGTCGGGAGACACCTTCCCAGCGCGGAAGCCGCCTGTGTCCGTCCCGTCCACCGTCCTGCACTGCGCCACCTTGCGCGTGACCGCTCGCTGCTCCGAGCCGCCGGCGCGAGCGCGGTTTCGATCCTCCGGCGCTTCGCCGTCCTCCACCAGAGTCCTTTCGCCTTCACCGTCGGCATCGTCATCGTCGTCGTCGCTGTGCCACGTGTGCTCGTCTTCGAAACCGCCGCGATCCTCGCCGCGGGTCGGCGACGTTTTTCCGTCGTCCTCTTCGTCGCGGTCGTCGATGTCCTCGCGTTCCTCCACGCCGCTCAGCGAGCTCGACTCTTCGGAAGCGTCGTCGGAAGTGTCGTCGGAAGCGTCGGAGCTGTCCCCTCTCCTCGGTTCCGCTTCCCGGGTAACTGCCAGGAAGGGTGGCGAACGGTTTAGAGTGGCCTGCGCCGCCTCCGCCGCCGCGACGGAATCTTCGCCACTTCCGTCGTCGCGCGGGGCATCGCCTCTGCCGACCCCTCCGACCTCAGCGGCCCCGTCGCCTCCAATCGCTACGGGCCGCTGCCAAACAGCCGCCGATGCCGGAGCGTGTTTTGGGGCCTGGGCGCCGGGCGGCTCGCTCGCCCGACCGCTCTCCGGCGGCACGTCCCTCTCGGGCTCCTTGACGGGCGTGGACGAGAGCCGCCGCCAGCCGCGCCATTCGTCCGGGTTCGTCGTCGGAGGCGGCGTCAACGTAAACGAGGCGTTGCTCGCGAACGAGAGGTCCTGCGCCGCCTGCTCCAGCAGCTCAAACTCCTGCAGGTCTTCGTCGTCCGCGGCTCGCTCGCCGTCCCACCGCTCCAGCTTGTGCTGAAACGACGTCTCGAACGAGCACTCGCCCGTGTCCGATTTCGCCGCCGCGACGGGACTCCCGTGCCGCCGGTCGGGCGTTTGCGCCGGGGCGCTCGCGACGTCCGCCCGGATCGCGTCCTGCCTCCGTACGCACGATTCCTTCGCGAGAGGGCTCTCCTCTCCGAGCTGCGCGCCGGGCGGCTTGGTGCCGGGCGGCTTAGAGGAGGGCGGCTCATCGGGCAGGTGAAACGTGACCGTTTTGCGGGGGTGCGCGGCGCCGCCCTGCACGCCCCTCGCCGACCGCGCGCCGGAAATCTCAGCGGCCGCGCGGGCGCCCGCGGACGAGCGTTCCGCCGAACCGAACGCCGCTCTGGACCCGAGGGAAGGCCTCGGCTTGTCGTTGGCCCTGCTCGTCGTCAGCACTTGGTGATCCGGTTTCGGGACCTGAGCACGACTCCCTCGCGCCTTCTGCGTCGGCGCCGCGGTCTTCGACGACGCCTCTTGGGCAGGACCTCCCGGCGCTTTTGCGGTCGCGAACGAGCTGCCCTTGAAAAGCCTAGACAGGGATTCTCTCGCTTTGTCAAAGCGGGCGATGCCTTGGCCACGTTTCAGAAACGGTTTCCTTGCTCGGACCCCACCATCGCCACCACCATCGCCACCTTCAGCACTTGCAATGGGCTTCTAGATGGAAATAAAGTAATCACTATTAATATGTTGGAAAAACGTTTGTGTCCAGCGACACAACGGTTTCTGTGTGTCTTGCGCTGCGGCTACTTGTAGATGCGTTAGAAATCCGAGCTTTATTGTCTTTCAAAACCACACCTAGAGAAATGAGTGCACGGAAGCGACACGGTATAGGCGTTACACACCTCACATCTCCGTAGCCTCTCCTCCTCCGCCTTCATCTGCTCCTCCAGAAGTTGCTCAAATCCCTGAAAGCCTTTAACGCCGGACGTAATGGGCCTGCGGGTGAAAAAAAGCGCACGGCATTAAAAAAAAAACACAAACCTCACGAGCTTCCGCAAAACACCAAAGGCGGAGAGAGAGCACGAGGCAAGCGACCGAAGCGGCGCGGAGACACGCAAGAGGCCTTGGTTACCTGTCCTCCGGGTTGACGGGACCGGGTGGACAATGCCGCTCGTCTCCCGGCTCGCTCGGCCACTGCTCGGGGCTCGACGCCCCCCGCGGCGAGTACCTGGAGTGCTCGCAATAGACGCCCTCGTTCTCCAGCGCGCTCTCACCTGAGCCGTGTGCGTGGACGAGAAACGACTGTCAACCGTCGTCACTCGTTTTTCAGCGCTATTTTCGCACTCGGCATTGCGGAAACAGCTAGGGTGAAGTATAATAATTATAATTATAATAATATGTTTACATTTATAACGCGCACATATTCATTCAATGTCAAAGGTATTGATTCGACGAGAGAAGGACTCGGAGGCGTAGCGAGGAAAGCGCAGAGAGGCGGAGGAGGCAGCTAGGCGGTTTGCCGGCGCCATATTGCCACAAACGGCTTCATATATATTATGATGTTATCGGCTAACTAATTAATGAGTTTTTTTTGTTGTGGGAGGAAACCGGAGAACCCGGAGGAAACCCACGCAGAACTGAGTGATTGACTGACCCTCCCCCCCCTCCCTCAAACTAAACATCGTCTCACTTTTGAATACAGTATTCTACCACGTGCAGCTGAATAAGCAAGTAACAGTGTTCCGATTCGAGCATTTTTAGTTGTTACTTTATTTATATTTGGGGTAACGCTTCCAGCTTACCCAGACTATCTCGCTTTCTGGAGTCCGGCTGTGAGGTGTTTCACTGTAATCACCAATATGGGGTTCACTGGAACACGCAAACCCCTCCAGCCACGATAAGGTTGAGACGTGCTGTTAAAGGAATTCTATTAAAGGACCACGACGATACCCAGCGACTGTGCTGACGGACCGGTTGCGATCAGAATAAAGAGCGCAGGATCCTGCAACTCACCTTCACCGGGAGAGCTGGGGCCGTGAGCATTTGCGTTGAACTCAGGCTGCTCGGACCTACCCATGCTCCCAACGTGTTCCATATGCCGGGGCTGCGAAAGCTTGTTGCCAGCGCCTGTGTTGCCAACAAAATACAGAAGCCGAATCTCCAACGTGCACTTTAAAGCGACGCTCGCGATACGAGAGAAATTACTGTGCGGTTGTAGTGGGATGTGAAACACCGACTCGTTTGAAACTGGCTGAGAGGTGACACACACCGCTCTGAAATCACTTGGTGCAACGTGTTTTCAATAACACAACGGATCATTTGCTACAGCAGCAAGACCCCCAAATGTGATTCTTGGACGGTAGTGTCAGCTAAGCGCCGTACTTATTGCCATCCTCTCTGCTCAAATGAACACAGCCTAGGGAGGCCACTAACCACAAGAATGGACACCCACCAAAAAGGATCTCTAACAAACGAACACTTTGCTGCGTGCATTTAGGAATGGGCCACCCGTTGACACGCGGAGTGCACTTCGTAATAAGTGTTAGCGGTGCTCGAGGGGAGGATTTTTATGTTTTAGTTTTTGTTCACCTCTTTGGAGCCACGGTCCAGAAACCGAGTTGAGCACAGACATCTTCTCCTGTTGCAGCCGCTGCATTTGCTGCTGCTGGTAAGCCTTCCAAACGTGCAGCTGCACGAGCACACGTTGCAGCAGTCAACCGATATGCCAAGACCATCTAACGGTATTTAGAAAATAAGCGGAAGACCAGTCGTGCTCGTGCACGGATTGTGTGATGCTTTCTCGGCCCGCGCTTTCGTCCCTCAAAAGTATTTATTTTCAAATAATGAGTGCCACCTGCTGTGGCGTACGGATCTGAAGCGGAAACGAAGAGAGTGCACAGTGGTGTGAAAAAAATGGAGAAGTCTGCTGAGATTGTGCGGAAAGGTTTACATTTATGTGGAATTACATCGATGTGGACTCGGGGCCTAATGATGGGAAAAGGAAATTCTTTATGCAATCATTGGTGTCCAGGGTGAGACCGTTACCCGGGAACCTGGTTCAATCACTGTCGACTTTGTGGATTGGAACTGGGCTCAGTGCTGACAAGCAGTAGAGTACGACTGAGGTAAGTAGCCACGCGAGTTGATTTGCATTTTGACAGCTAAACAACAACAGGAAGTTAAGGGTACGTGATAATGCTGCATGGACCAGAGTAAAAAAACGTCTCAATGCACCTGATGCAACTGCTGCTCGAGCACAGTCCCTCGACTGGTGGAGCTGAGAGCGACGGGGTCAAAGTGCACCGTTCCCAGCATGCCCGGGGCGAACGGTGGCAGCAGCTGCATTTGCCGTGGGTCCTCGCTCGCCACGACGCGCTCTTCTGCGTGGGCCGCCTGCAGGTGATCTTCATCCTGCATGCAAACGTGTCGCAAATTTGCCGATTCTGCACTAAGTAGTATGAGGCTGCCTCTTAGCAGAATTACTAATTTCATAAAAATGTAGTGTGTTGTTGGCGGTTTCGAGGGCCGGTATCGAGGTTGACCTGGGTTGGCCGGTTGCCCCACGCCCCCCAAGGTGGAAGTATTGGAGCAGGGAGGGGTAAACAAGTTACAACATCTCAGGGCACTCCGGGTAATTTAGTCAGGGCAATTCACCACTGTAAGTGTCTATTAGCAGCAATAAAAACACTAAAATACATTTCCATCATTTCCAATGGAGACCGCTGTCTTGAAAGTAACGGACAACATCCGTTGCTTCTGAAGTCCGTTCAATAGAAGTCCATTAAATCAAGGTTTTACTGTATTTATGACTGCTTCTGGTGCTGTCACTAGCCTAGATATGGAGCCCAGTTTGGGTGCAACGCCCCGGTCTTTGTCTTGACAACATGAATAGGTAAGGGATCTGGTATCACGCCAAACCCACGCATAGAGGTGGCCTTTTCATTGTGCGTTTGAGCCAGCTGCCCAGGATTCGGTAAGGCCATATCTCAATTTCACCAAGCAACCACGGCACAGACTAGATATTCCATTACTTATCACAACAACGACAAATTACAAATACTTAAACTGCACTGCAGCCAATCTCCTGCTGCGAGCACCCGCCTGTAATACCTGCGCCTCCGGCTCACGGTCGCCCACGAGCATCGGTCGCAGCGGCCGAAAGGACTCGGAGCAGCCGTCCGGAGGAACGGGGCTTGAACTCATGCGCCTGTCGTGCCGAGGCCCAGCGAAGTGCGCAGGAGGAAGCGGCTCGTGGAGCAGCACGCCGGCTCGCGCCGAGTCCACCTCCCAGCGGAGGAACCGCGCTCGTTCCACCTCGCCCGACGTCGCCGCCATCGCACGGAAGTTGGCACCGAACGGGGTTTGTCGCAGGGCAGCTGTGGGGGGGGCGTGAGCCCTCGGTTACCTGTGTGGGTTTTTTTTCTTTTCGAATTCGATTCTTCGAAGCGTGATGGTTAGTTATATGACAGTTGTTTCCCATTGCAACAAGTTCTTCTTTAGTCGCAGACAGCCCCTTCAACATTGAATAATAATAATATCAATTCATATAACGCCTTTCACCCGAGGGTCACAAAGCGCTGCACAAGGGCCGCGAAGAGGACGGCATGTCAACAAGGAAAAAAAAACAGGCGAGGGAGGGAGTGTATAGTCGCGACAGGAGGACCTGGAGCTGGGTGGACTTGCTGAAAACTGTGGAGGAGGTTCGTGAAATACGCTACTGGGCAGTTGGAGGCAGTCGCCCTCCAGCAACAACGGAGGGCAGAGGAGAGACGCTCACAACAGCGAGCTGAGCGCCGAACGGCCAAAACACAGCAAGTTGGCACAGGGGGGAGCCACAGGTGGTGCATCTGCCAGTCATCTCGGTCAGGCAGCCCATGACACCTGGGTCTGTCCCGTGACCTCCCGTCGGCGAGCCTTCGACACTTCACGTGGCCTCAAGGTGCATATGGCCTGGCACAGGCGCCGTGGTAACATCACTATCACCTAGTTGCGAATGGCGGTTGTTATTTTATGTTATAGTGTGCTAGTAATGTGCTAGTGGTCGTCTGCAGTAGTGTTGAGGTGGTTCGGGCATCTGGTAAGGATGCCCCCTGGAAGGCTCCCAGGCAAGTCTACCAGGCACGGCCCACTGGGCGAAGACCTAGAGGCCGACCCAGGACACGCTGGAGGGATTATATCCTTCGGCTGGTCTAGGAACGCCTGGGAATCCCCCAGGAAGAGCTGGAATCTGTCGCTGAGGAAAGGGATGTCTGGTCCACTCTCATTGGACTGCTGCCACCGCGAGTCCGCGACCCTCACCAGGACAAGCGGTTTAGAAAATGGATCGATGGAGTAGTGTGTTAGTGTGTCATGTGCTCTTCATCTAGTGTTAGTGTGTACTGTAGTGTTAGTGTGTTATTAGTGCGTTAGTAGCGTTAGTCGTGTTCGTAGTTGTGTGCAGTGTTAGTGCGTTGATAGTGTGTTAGTATTGTGTTTATTAGTAGAATGCTTACAGTGTGTTACTGTGTCGGTAGTCACATTCGTAGTGTGTTAGTGCGTGTTGCTAATGTGTTAACAGCAGTGTGCGTAGATAGTGTATTATCAGTGTGTTAGTAGCGTGTCGGTAGTTAGCAGTGTGTTATTATCGATGTGTTAGTAACGTGTCGGTAGTTATCAGTGTGTAAGTATTGTTGTTAGTAATGTGTTAGTGAGGGAAGACGCCCATACCTCTGCTGCTACGAAGATGCCGCCTTTTGCTCCCGCCATGTGACGTCACCGCGCACATAGCTCCGGACGCGAGACGTCATCGCGCGCACCACGTCCTTCTACGGCGTGACGCCAGCACGCAATGTTTACAACCATCGCTTGGGCGCCATTGACGTCACGGTGTTGGACGGAAGAAGTCTAAGTTAGGTTGCCGGCGCGGGTGCCTTTCTCTGTGTGGCGTTTGCATGTTCTCTCCGTGTCCCCAAGGGCTTTAGCCGGGTACTCTGCTTTCCTCCAACAGTCTAAGGATATGCGGCAGGGTGGCGCAGTGGTAACATCTGCGCCTCACAGCAAGAAGGACCCGGGTTCGAATCTCGGCTCGGGCGCCTTTCTGTGTGGACTTGTTTGTTGTTCGCCCCCTGTTCTGCCTGGGTTTCCTCCCAGTTTTCAGTTTTCCTCCCACAACTAAAAAAAACCACTCATTAATTATTTGGCCGACGTCATAATACATATAGGAAGCAGTGTGTGGCAATATGGCGCCGGTTAAACCACCTGGCTGCCTCCTCCGCCTTCCTCGCGCCTCTGAGTCGTTCTCTCGTCGAATGAGTACCTTCGACAGTGAATGAATATGTGCGCGTTATAAACGTATAATTATTATTATATGCTGCTGCTGTCTGGGTTATTGGTCCGCGGACTAAATTGGTCCCGGTGCCCTGCAATGGACTGGCGTCCCTTCCTGGATATAGCCCTGCCTTGCGCCCCTTGTCCGCCTCGGTCGGGGGTCATAATTATCAGTACCCGCTCAATCCTGTAGAGGGTCACGGGGGGCCGGAGCCTATCCCGGCAGATACCGGGTACAAGGCAGGGCTATCCCTAGGGTGGGACGCTAGTCCAGTAGGACTAGCGGTTCCATTGTCAGCAGGACAATTAACCTAGACAGCGGCATGTCTTTTGACTGTGGAAGGAAACCGGAGTGCCCGGCGAAAACCGACGCGGACACGGGGAGAGCATGCAAACTCCACACGGAAAGGTAACCCGAGCCCGGATTCGAACCCGGGGGAGGAGTATTTTGGCCTACGCTTCTATAATGGTAAGTCAGACGAGATTCGAGTATCCACGCCTTACCCCTCCACGCGCGATGGTGTACCCATTGCTACAACTAGGTGGCGGCACGTGCATTTCAGAAACTTTCCCCACTGTACTGATGTAGGTTTGTCACGGTTCGATGTTTGGGAATTGCTCTTCAAAGCTGCTCTTTCGGGATATCCGTACCATTGAGCGCTCCTTCGTGACGTTTCGCCTCCCAGGTTGGAGGCATCCTCGGGCGTTCTGAATACTGTACTGTGTACTCGACACGGTTGTCCCGAAAGAACAGCTTTGTAAAGCTACTCTCATTCACCCCGTTGTTTCAACTATCACGGCCAGCATACTCACAAACTGCACTCATTCATTCATTGCCAGAGACCGCTTAATCCTCTACATCTACAGGGTCGCGGCGAGCCATAGCCTATCCTAGCAGACACAGGGCGCAAGGCAGGGCTATACACATGATAGGACGCCAGTCCATCACAGGGCACTCAGGGCAATTTAGTGAGCAGGCCAATTAACCTATGCAGCAAGATGTCTTTGAACTGTGGGAGGAAACTGGAGTGCCCGGCAAAACCCCACGCAGACAAGGGGACAACATGCAAACTCCACACAGAAACAAACTGCACTCAAGGCTGTCAATGTAATTTGTTTGCTCACTTCCAACACATGTGACATGGACTCACATCGACAACGGAAGTTCATTCTAACAATCGAGTAAAAATATGTACACGTCGTGTAACGAACTTGGAAAGTGCCTTACGCGACACGCATTAATGCCGTACTTTTGGCACATGCATAGAGGTTAAACGTTGAAAGTTCACGCACACATAGATCCAGTGTGTATACTGCGGCGTGTTTATAGAATTCAAAGCTAAACTGCATACAATAACGGACAAAGGCAGATAAGAGTGGTTCTCACCGATACTGTTTAATATTTCAGTCGAATGGGGGTTAGCGCATTTCCGACCAAGGAGTTTATCAGAACTGCATCTCAAAAGTGACTTTTAAGATCCGGCGACATCATTTTCAAGAGTACGCAACCGCACGCCCGGTGTAAAGTCAAACATGACGATTACAGTACTGTATTAAGAGTTGTCACAATGTATTGATGTAGGTTTTCACAGCTCGATTCATGATGGTTGCTCTTCAGAGCTGTTATTTCGGCTTTCCAGAAATCACAGTTATCACAATGTCTGTGAAGTCGGTCACTGCCCGAAACGTCGTTTATATTAAAACGCTTGGAATGACAGACAGGAACACACGGGATTATAGGACGGGTTAAATAATAAAGCTAGACGGTTAGCTATGGCCATGAATTTCGCCAGTGACGATACAGCACCATTAAGCAAATGGAGTTCAACTACACGCCAAGTGTTTATGTTAAATGTGACTGTGATTCTAACCGTACTGCTCAGTTTTGCATTGTAGCAAAACTCCAAAAATCAAGGCCAAACTGCCAACTAATTTCACGGATTAACCGCAGTTCGCAGCTCTTCCCATAATGCGAGGGACACATTGATCCTGAAGTGCTACAAATATCGCGAATGTTTGTATCTCATTCTGGGAGAGTGGCTTATGTCCCCCAGTATTTCATTGTTAAGTGCTTTGCATTGCCAAGAGGCCACTGGCTTCTTTGCAATTTGCACTCTGTGAAGCGTTTGATTAGTGTAGCTCCAGGTAAAATCGCAGTACAACAGATGCAAAACGTATTGGAAAGCACATTTCATTTTGGCAAAATGTTTTTTTTACTAGTTTGCATGAGTACACACGAGCTGTGTTGGCATGATATATTCAGTGGTAAAGGATTTTAACATTTTTGACACTAGCTGGGGAAGACAGTGAATTAAGTTACAGAGGCAATTTGAACAACTTAATGCAACTGTGAGGAGTATCTAATGCAATGTTCTTGAGTAAATATCACAGAAATAGCTAAATCGAAGGCCCCAATCACGTATATCTTTGAGAAAACACATATCACATACATACTTGGATATAAAGTATCAAAAATATAAAATATTCTTTCACGTAGGTTCATGCGGCAGATATGCTCCATTTGGGTCTTTAAAAAAATATCATGACCCTGTAATCCACAAATTTATCGTGGATTCTTGGAATCCATCCATCCATTTTCTAAAACGCTTGTCCTGGTGAAGGTCGCGGCGGCAGCCGTTTAAGGAGGGTGGACCAGACATCCCTCTCCTCAGCAACAGATTCTAGCTCTTCGTGAGGGATTCCCAGACGTTCCTAGGCCAGCCGAAGGATATATTCCCTCCAGCATGTCCTGGGTCGGCCTCTAGGTCTCCGCCCAGTGGGCCACGCCTGGTAGACTTCCCCGGGGAGCCTCCCAGGGGGCAACCTTAACAGATGCCCGAACCACCTCAACTGCCTCCTCTAAATCCGAAGGAGCAGCGACTCTAGTTCGAGGTCCTCCCGGATGTCTGTTCTCCTCACCTTGTCACAGAGCGTGAGCCCAGCAGCCCTGCAGAGAAACCTCATTCCTGACGCTTGTATCCGCGATCTCGTTTGCCACGCGATTCCATTAATCCGGATCGAAGCGGATTTATGGTATGGAATCGCGTGGCAAAGTACTCCTGTAATCGATTGCACACCGCATTTGTGCCAATTTTTTCTGTATAAGAAGACTAACCTCGGCAGCGGTGCACTGAGGATTGCAGATTTTGCAGTGTAACGGTTGCTCCATTAAGCGAATTACTGGCGTTTTGTTGTATTCATTTCTTAGAACACGTCACGATTAAGCACTCTTTATCTAGTGTAAATACAAACATGCATCGTAAAAGTATTCGGAGACCCCGCCTGGTAATAGAAGGGAAAATATTACAAGGAAATAACCGAATATTAACAAAAGATATATATGTACAATATATACATTATTTTTCTAAAGGTATTGCAAAATTGGTTGTTTTGTTAACTTCAGCAGGCAAGTATTATATGGTAATATCCACAACATTTGGACCAGTGTCCTTTTTCATTGCGTAGAAACTGCACCTTTCGTAGTCTAGTAACCCCTTGTTTTGTTATTTTGAATGATGCAGTGGTTCAACATCAGACACCATTGAGAAAGAGACAGAACGATCGTTGCGATAAAGGCTGATAATGGAAAACTAGTAAAATCTTGTGAGAGATAACCCTTAACATGTGCATTTGTAAATTCAACAGTGGCTCTAAATGCATTGCATCTCACAGAATGCAATTTTTTTTTTTAGAAAAAACAAAGTGGTTTGTTTTAATATTTGCTTCTGACACAGACAGAACTTTGCAAGCTATTATTTTAGACCTAACCCGTTGATATAATCATCTTTCACGTCACCGCACATGACCTCAACAGTGCTGATGTTCACGTCTTTAATCGCCTCGTTCTCAGTGATGAGTGGAAACGTTCCATTCTGCAAGCGACACACCACGGCTGATGTTCACGTCAACAGTAACGAGGCCAGACACTATAACAGTGATCGTTCGTTCGTTTAATAACAGTGATAAAACCTTTTATCCGTGGCACACCGTTGAAAGGGGTGTAGATTCAAGGGATATGAAGTTGTTATTGCCGGTTTAAACGGCCGCTGTCCAGGTTGACCCGGGTTGGCCAGTTGCCCCCAAATGCTGGGGTTTTGGAGCATCATTTTACAGCCGGATGCCCTTCCTGACACCAACCTCCTTTAGTCGGGGGGTCTTCCGATTGTTAATTCTCTGGAACCTACCCCCTGCCATGTTAATCTAGGGAGATCCTACTGTAAGCCACTAGACTCCAGGCAACACAACTTTGGGGTTTACTGAAACACGCAAACCCCTCCGTCACGGTAAGGTTACGATCATCGACGGGATGTCAACAGGTAGACCAAATAAAAAACAACACTCGTACCTGTTTGGTGGGTAATTCACAGAGGGTTTTAGGAAGCGGTATATCCACCACAAAGACATAGCGAGCCACTTTGAAGATTTTTCGTGCCAGCAGCAACAGTGGGAACACGATGACAAATACAACAACCAGCGACACGAAGAAGGAGGCCAACGTCTCCCCATTGGATACTGCCGAGAGAAAAGGTCGTTAGTGACTTAGCCAGCGCCAACCTGCCAGGCACTGCTTCCGACATATTGTTGTCAGCCAATTAATGAGTGTTTTATAGTTGTGGGAGGAAACCGAAGAACCCGGAGGAAACCCACAGAACAGGGGGATAACACACTAAAATGTTACTGATTTTCCTTTCTCTATCGTTGTTGGCGGCCGTTCTCTCCGCAGCCCTGTGCAGCGCTTTGTGACCCTCGGGTGAAAGGCGCTCTATAAATGCTATTATTATTAAACTTGACTCAGAAAGGCGCCCGAGGCGGGAATCGAACTGCCTCAGGCAGAACTTTCTTTCTCTGAGGCAGAGATGTTACCACTGCTCGTACATATCCAGATTCTTTTGCCCACTTAGTAAACACGCGGGTATGTTGTTAGTTATTGTAAGACAGTAATTTTTAACCATTCTACCCCTTTTTGGCACTGTATGCCCTCTCGAGTGGGAACTTGAAATTCCGGTCTTTTCTCTTCCACTTTACCTTTCCTCTTATCAGTCTTCTGGCATTTCTTCTCAGACACCTCACTGAATTTGCCACATTTATCATATGTCATAAGGACTTTGGCAATAAAGCAGTACTCGGTGTTGTATTCCAGGTCTTCGAAATCAAGAGTGAATGTGGATGAATTACTGTGGCGGCACTGGGAATGACCCTAAATCACAACACACACACACACGTGGGCATGCTATTTACAAAACAACAGCCAGGGTGGCGCAGTGGTAAAATCTGTGCCACACAGAAAGAATGGCCTTGCCGGAGGCATTTCAACTCCCGCCTCGGGCGCCTTTCTGTATGGAATTTACTCGTAGGCTTTCATGACCATTGTAATCTATAGTGAAGCTCTGTTAGTAAGTTTAGGTTCATGTGAAAAAGTGTGTAAGTGTAGTGCACCCGTCGATATGTACTGTGTGTGCTCGCTCGTTTTCTCCAACATATCGACGGGTGCACTACACTTACACATTTTTTCACATGACCTAAACTCATAAACAGAGCTTCGCTATCTCGCTGCTCCCACGCGTTTTCACGTCCCGATTCCGGTCGTAGATTCGCCGTAGGAAAAGCGACCATTTACTCACGTCGATGCTCGCACAGGCGGTGGCGTAGGTTTGAAATTCTACGACGTCCGTCCCATCCTCGTGTACTATCGGGAGCGACAATGACACTTTGATGCCGTTTCGAACGACATCGAAATGATCGATGCTCGGAGCTTCCATCATCGCTGTTGGGTGAAAGTCAGCACGGTTATTCAAACGGGATTCTGCGCGGTGTCACGCGCGCGTCAATGCGGCGAACGCAGCGTGCTTTATCGGTATCTGGGGAATTGCTCTCAAGGGCTGCTCTTTCGGGATAGCCGCGTCAAGCGATCCTCCTCACTCCTTCGAAAGAGCAACTCTTGAGAACAATTCGCATACATTGAGCCGTGAAAACCTCCATCAATAGATCCATCAGCATCTGTCATCATGAACGAAAAGGAATCAAAACAGTGGCTTTTCTTTGTAGTAAATAGGAAGGATGGGACGAAAATAACCTTGTCTCATAAGATCCATGATAATCGTATCGTCTACTTTGCAAAGGACCGTCATATATTGATGATTGTTTGTTTACCATGAAAATAATAATAGCGTTTTATATTGCGCCTTTCACCCGAGGGTCACAAAGCGCTGCACAAGGGCCGCAAAGAGAACGGCATGTCAACAATGATAAATAAATAAATCGAAGGCACAAACTAAATTACATGATTAAGGCTGCTTCAAATATACTGAAAGGTCGTGAAACTGGCAATATTAAGAGCGGCAAAAATCTGCCAGCGTCCCCTAAGATGGCCGTCACTTCCTTAAAGACAAACACGGAGGGAGACGGGGAGGGTGAGCAACAGGGGGAGACAGGGACACAGAGACAGGAAGACAGAGAGACAGACATGAGGGGGAAACAACGCCAATCTAAAAAAAAAAATTGTTGTGGTTGCATTTCCACAGCACTTACTTTGTTCAATAACTATGATATCTTTTGTGGGGCCACAACAGTTGATCGTCTCGTTGACAGAGCAGACCATGATGGTGTATGTCGACCTCACAGCGAGGGCGCCCGTGAGGTTGCAGCTCGTCTCCGGGGTAAAGTCGCAGTTTTTCCATGACCAGCATCGACATATTATGTATTTTTTCGTAACTGTTAACGATACAAAGGCAATGCAGTTTTGTTACCCATCCGTGTGGGTTTTCGCTGGTTACTTCAGTTTCCTCCCACAGCCCATATTAAAAAGGGCACCGATTCAAAACCAACGCATAATAACCACTGAGCCAGGCTCCGCGCCTCCGAATCTACGGGCGCAATGCGCTCGGGGAATATGCGCGCGTTATAAATGTATTTATCATTATTATGATACCGTACTGGACAGGCATGCCTTCGTCGTTCCTTAGGCACTTCTTTTAGGTTTTGTCCCATCTTATTGGGTCTTATCACCACCCCGTGCTTGTGAACTAACTGTGTGGCACTTACCCGTAGTAATAAACCGAGTAGAGCTGATCAGCTGGCGCCCCAGAGCCCGGCTTCCAGCTCACCGTTGTGAAGAAATTAACCGATTCCAGATGAACGTCACGCGGGATCAAGGCAGGGTTTACTACAGACAGAAGCATGCACGATTCCTTTGAGCCGTGGAAAACACGCTGCGGCTGGAAACTTTTATTTTCCAGGGAGTTTAGATTAAAATAAAAAATTCCAGGGTCCCTGTTGCGCGATCACATTTAATTTAGAACTTACAACACACCGCGCGATTTTCACCCCCTCAATGGGAGAACGATTCCGCATTTGTAGATCTACTCCTCGTTGAAATTAAGTCGTTCCGCGCCGCACCTGCCTCAGCTGCTACACACTGCGTCCCAAGTGGCGCTCTAAGCACATGACGCGCGTATGCAAATCACGAGTAACAGGGTCGATTTGGCGTCTCGAGGGGTTTGAATATTAATAATATAATAATAGCGTTTATAGAGCGCCTTTCACCCGAGGGTCAAAAAGTGGTGCACAGGGCTGTGGAGAGAACGACAAATCAACAACGACAGAGAACGGTAATCAGCAACAAATTATTATTATATATTTTTTGGGGTTTTTTTTTGTTTATCCGAGCTGTGGAGAGAACGACATGTTAACAACGGGGAGACCAAATAACCGAGAGTGAAGCAATATCGATAAACCATAGGACATAGGACACAAAAACAACAGGAAAATAATAATAATTGTACAATTCCATCGAACCCCAGAGCTATGTCACCTGGAGGCCAACACTCCTGCTAGGGTCATCCTTGGTGAACGGGTCTGGGGGAAGGAAGGGTTTAACATTCTGCTCCGATATCCCCATCGCGAGGGGGCAATCGGCCAACCCGGGTCAAGCCGGATACCGGCCGTTCAAGCCGGCAAAAACAAAAACCTTTTTGCGGTTAACGAGATCAACTTGCAGATCTTGGCAGGTAAAAGGTAACAGGCCCGCAGGGATATCGGGGAGCTGCGGTTTGCGGGGAATCGGTGGGTGCGAGGTTTCCTGCTGGGAAGAAAATCAGCGCGCGATAATCTTCTTTAAACGAGGGCTATACCCACCGCACGACGACGCCGTCAGCTGGACTGACGACAGCAACCACAGGAGCAACGTAAAGCCAATCACGCTCTTCCTCGCCTTGTGATTTTTAGGATCGTCGTTTTTCGTGGAGAAATCCATCCCGTCGTTTCTGTCGTTTCACAGGCTGCGGGAAGAAACACAATCGCAGGGACATTGCCGCGACGGTTGCTCACAACTGTTCTTGTTTACGCGTGCTTCTGGTTTGCAAGGCGGCGTCAGTTTAGAATAATAATACAATTAATAACGCGCACAAATTCCCCGCCCAGCCGAAGCGAGACGCAGATACCGAGGCGGTGCCGATGTCCCTCTTACCGCGACAGCATCGGTCAACACGGTCCCTGCGTGTGGAGTTAAACTTCAGAAACGGCCATTCATCAAGTCAATCGTAATGTCAACCACGACGATCAGTGGACGAAAATCATCAGGCGTCACGATGAATACATTGGAGCGTTCTTATCACTAGCCTGCGCACTTTTATCAGGTTTTTACAAACACGCCCAACGCGCGGCAACTTGATAAGTCAACGGGGGTGGGCCCCACAATCCGTCCATACTCGGGACACCAGAAAAAACACACCCCAACAAACCACAACAGCTCAAAAGCAACGCGTCTCACGCTCTGCCGAACATAGCGAGCCTCGAAGAAAGAATGGGCTTGCCCGAGGCGGTTCGATTCCCGCCTTGGGCGCCTTTCTGCGTGGAGTTTGTGTGTTCTCCCCCTGTCCTGCGTCGGTTTCCTCCGGGCTCTCCGGTTTCCTCCCACAACTTAAACAAAAAAACACTCATTAATTACTTGGCCGATAACATCATAATATATAGGAAGCGGTGTGTGGCAATATGGCGCCGGCAAACCGCCTGGCTGCCTCCTCCGCCTCTCTGCGCTTTCCTCGCGCCTCCGAGTCGTTCTCCCTTTGAATTAATACCTTCGACATTGACTGAATATGCGCGCGTTATAAATGTAAATTATTATTAATACGGCTTTCAGGGCGAGGTTAAACACCCTGCACTGGCTCCCCATCATATCAGGACACGGTACAGCATCACTAGCCTTTGCCACCGAGCTCTCTCCCGGGACACCCTGCCTCACACCTCACCTCTCCACCATTCTCGCGACCACTGACCGCGACAAAGCGCCGCGTCCTACGCAGCACGCCTGGCTAGCCGCTCGTCGTACACGGAACCAGCACCGTCACCGGCTGAATGCCGTTTCTCCGTAGCCGCACCAGCAGCCGTGTGGAACCCTCCCACGCAGTCTTCTTCCTTTTGATTCTTCGAAGCGTGATGGTTATATGACAGTTTCCCATTTCTGTACACAGTTCTTTGCATTTGTATTGAACTCTGCTAGGTCTTTTGAGCTGCAGAGGTTGGGTAGTAGAGCGCAGACAAGGGCAGTGCTCCATAGTACGGTCTGCTTCTCCACATTTACAGGTGGTTGGGCCGGTCTTGTAGCTCCATCTGACCTAAGCAGCTTTTGATCGTCCGTTTCTAGTTCTCAGGCGGTTGAGTGTCTTCCACTGAATCCATGGTGTTTCTGAGCCAGGAGGAAGCTCTTCAGCAGGGGGGACTCCCATGCCACGCAGTGTCATCCGCATTCAAGCAGCAGCTCTAGGTACTCACCTGTTGAGGCTGTCAACCGTTGAGGGACTCTGAAATTTGGCTCCATGCCCCCCGCCCGCCCCCCGAGTTCTCGATTGAACAATGCGTCCAGATTCGTAAAATAAGCACGCCCTTCGTTTGTTACCGAGAGGAGAGAGCGCTGCTTTTCTAGTTTCGTTGTATTGCGCTGCAAAATCCCACCGGGTTGTTGATATATACCGATTCAACGAAGAAATCCTCGCTGTATTTGTTACACAAGCCACACCCTGCTCGTGACACCGGCCGAATACGAAACCAGTTTCGAGTTTTCTTCAAGCAGGGGAGTGCAAAACTCATTTGTCAAGATGACTAGTTTCAGATTCAAACTGGGCACGACCCCCGCTCCCCTCTCCACATACCTACCACTCCCCTTGCAGGCACTGTACAGGAGGCTTCAGCAGTACAGGCTCACGTCAAAACACGAGTGTATTTTAACATAGGCCAAAACAATTACCCATAGTAAAGCTCTGTTTAAGGGTTTAGGTCATGTGAAAAAAATATGTAAGTGTTGTATACCCGTCGATATGTTGGAGAATCAAGCGGGCACAAACAGCACTTACCTCCAAAGATGTTAACGACGTTTCGCTGGAACTTACATCTAGCGTCTTCAGGGTTTGTGAAGAGCGTTTCCATTCCAAACTGCTCTTAAATAATATCAGTAGTTGTTGTTTAATGTGTCTTGCATCTTGCATTTTAACGTCGCTTTGTATTTCCTCTGAGCGTTTCCACGTAAGGATGGATTCCACGTGTGGCTGAGTTTGAAACCTGTTGCTCGTTTGCAATTAAAATCATTATCTCAAAATCAGCCTGACCTTCGTAATGCCCAGAGCATTACGAAGGTCCCGGGTTCGAATCTCGGCTCGGGGTGTCTTTCTGTGTGGAGTTTGCATGTTCTCCCCGTGTCCGCGTGGGTTTTCGCCGGGCACTCCGGTTTCCTCCCACCGTCCAAAGACATGCTGCCAGGTTAATTGGCGTGCTGACTAAATTTCCCCAGGCGCCCTGCGATGGACTGGCGTCCCATCCTTGGTGTTCTCCTGCCTTGCGCCCTGTGTCTGCCGGGATAGGCTCCGGCTCACTGCGACCCTGTATAGGATTAAGCGGTTTCTGAAAATGAATGAATGAAATATATATACTTTTATTATGAGGGTTTTATTTTGTTATTCAACTAAGTTACTGCCCCGAGGACCCTCCCTCTCCGACGTGGATTGCTTTTGACAGGATGCTCTGTTATGTTGCAACTTCCATCTCCTAGACAAAAACATCGTTTCCATTAACATTTACGAATTCCGTGACCACCGTGACCACTGGCTCAACTAGGTGGCCTCATGAACAACAGAAAACTATACAAATGTACAGTAAGCTAAACATCCCTGCAAATGATTCTCAGTGGGGGTCAAGGTAGAAGCGTTCACGTCGCGATCCCTGTCAGGTAATACTTGGTGTTGCCTGCGAATTCTACCAGACACTTCGAGGCCGAGCTGAAAGACAACGATGTCCAGAGGCTGACCATCGTGCTTCGAAGAATCGCAAAGAAGAAGATTCTCAGTTGGATTGTCACACAGTGGAAACATCGCCCCCTACTGTGGAAACTTGTCAGGACCCCCCTGAAACAAGCATGAGAATGCATCATCCATCCATCCATTGTAAAGACAACGATGTCCAGAGGCTGACCATCGTGCTTCAAAGAATCGCAAAGAAGAAGAATCCATTAATTGTCAGAAACCGCTTCATCCTGTACAGGTTTTCGGTGAGCCGGTGCCTATCCCGGTAGACACAGGTCGCAAGGCAGCGCTATACCCAGGATGGGACGCCAGTCAATCAAGGGCACCGTGGCCAATTTAGTCCGACGGCCAATTAACCTATCCACCATGTCTTTGGACTGTGGGAGGATCTAGCGAGGTTTTAATGGGTCAGACGTATCTCCCCATATTACTATGCTGTACTGTATAATCGATCTTCGTCTGTGGGAGGCGAAACGTCGTGAAGGAGGAGGAGCACTCGCCACGGCTATCCCGAAAGAGCAGCTCTTAAAACAATCCACAGCAAGAAGGTCCCGGGTTCGAATCCCGGCTCGGGGGCCTTTCTGTGTAGAGTTTGCATGTTCTCCCCGTGTCCGCGTGGGTTTTGACCGGGCACTCCGGTTTCCTCCCACAGTCGTGGCAAACATCACGTCTGGCTGCCTTCATTTCCCTTAGTCTCGATAACTACTCATCACACCAGATACTCACTTGAGGCTGAATCCACCTAGGGGAGGCCCAGGAATAGTTTAGATAAGTGCAGATTGAGTTGCTGTGTGATCCAGCTCCTCCGCTCTATCGCTGGTTGGGGTGCCGTGTCGGGGTCGTTTGCATGCCACTCACGGCGTGACCTGCCGAAGTTCACCGCCAAACTTGAACCCTGATGGTTGCTCTTCAGAGCTGTTCTTTTTGGATAGCCGTGTCGAGCACTCCCTCTCTCTCTCTTGCGACGTTTCGCCCTTCCACGTTGAAAGCATCATCAGGCGAAACGTCGCAAGGGAAAGAGGGAGAGCGCTCGACACAGCTAGCCCGAAAGGGCAGCTCTGAAGAGCAACCAACATAAATCAAGCCGTTGTTTTGATATCTATCCATCCATTTTCTAAACCGCTTGTCCTGGTGAGGGTCGCGGTGACAGCAGTCCAAGGAGAGTGCACCAGACATCCCTTTGATATTTGTTTCCTTATAAATCTGAACAAATAAGACCCCGCATTGCAGCGCATATTCAATACTGAAAATGGTTTTACTATTTCGACGCAAACGCGCACACATGCCGCAGTTAGGGGAAGCAACGGCTGCCGTGAACCGCGTACAAAGCTCGATTTGCGCTTTAATTAAAATAACAAAAAAAAAACCCAAATCAAACTAGGAGAGCAAAGTGAGATACATTCCTTTGTGCACTAACTTACTCCACAGTGGGCTCCATACAGGACCTAGACTCGCGGCAGGTAACGCGCTTCTTAAGCCCATCCATCCATTTTCTGAAACCGCTTAATCCCGTACAGGGTCGCGGTGAGCCGGAGTATATTCCGGCAGACACAGGGCGCAAGGCAGGGAGATCCCGAGTGATGGGACGCCAGTCGATGGCAGGGCACCTGGGGGAATTTAGTCAGTACACCAATTAACCTAGCAGCGTGTCTCTTTGGACAGTGGGAGGAAACCGGAGTGCCCGGCGAAAACCCACGCGGACACGGGGAGAACATGCAAATCCCACACAGAAAAGGCACTCGAGCCGGGATTCGAACCCGGGGACCTTCTTGCTGTGAAGCGGCAGCACTTCTTCAGCCCTCGGCATAAAAACAGTCGTGACATTACCAGCGTACAACTCGTGATATTTTACTGGTGCCACAAGGACATAAAGGGCCCGACTAATGGTCAACTACGACTAGTTTACCATGCAGAGAAACCAAAAGGAAGGAATAGAATTAATAAATAGTTCCTAAACAACCGAGTTACACTCTTTACATTGTAATGTCAAAGGTACATGATGTGCTCGTGTATAGAATTGACAGATAAAACATGCGCAGATTGTTACCGGGGCCACCAACGTTTGCCAAGGATCACCCAGTGCTGCGGTTTGTGGATATATAAATTAATTCATTATCAGTCCGCGCTTAATCCTGCAGAGGGTCGCGGTGAGCCGGAGCCTATCCCGGAAGACACAGGCTGCAAGGCAGGACTATAGTCAGGATTAGACGCCAGTCCATCGCAGAGCACTGGGGACAATTTAGTCAGCAGTTCAATCAACCTAGGCGGCATGTTTTTTTTAATCTGTTTCTGAAAACCGGAGTGCCCGGCGAAAACCCACGCGTCTCACGGGGAGAACATGCAAACTTCACACAGAAAGCCTACCGGAATCTGGAATCGAATCCGGGAAGTGTTAGCTGTGCTGCGGCAGTGCAACTCACCGCACCACCGTGGCGCCCCTGCATTCATGGATATAGTACAAGCCAAAAGGAGTCACAAACTGCGAGAGCGCAACGCCAGGATGTGGGAGCCACGTGTGTGCGATTGCTGCCGGGCTGCGTTCACGCGTCTCAGCGCTGCTCCGCCACTCTCACGCGGCGGCGTCCGTGTGCATATTTACAATTGCCGTCGAAAAAAAATGTCTACGTGTTTAATTAAAACGTGATCATATTTTAACAATCCGAAAAAGCTGTCATGGTGAATAGCAAGCCACTTCTGAACCTTCCACGGCCAATGCCAAGTGATTTGTGTTTTTTTAAACTTTGACAATGTTACTGATTGTGCAATCGACAGCACATTAACCAACATAGTTAATTAATTATTCATTCATTCATTCATTTTCAGAAACCGCTTAATCCTGTACAGGGTCGCGGTGAGCCGGAGCCTATCCCGGCAGACATAGGGCGCAAGGC
>JAZEWU010000042.1:4276398-4293980 GCA_036362915.1 Geotria australis
GCTCGACACGGCTATCCCAAAAGAGCAGCGCTCTCGAGAGATTCTCGACGCTGTATGAGCTCTCACGTATTATTTGCGTCGGTTAGTTCGAGGGTGTGTTGCGTCGCAGGCATCCAGCACCCAGAGCTTGCAAGCTCACTGGGTATTTTCTGCTGCAATAATACTCAACATCTATCTATCTGACGTGACCTAAGCCGTAAAATAGATTAATTATGGATAACATCGGTCACCAAAGCCTTCCTGTTAAATCTATCCATAACGCGGCGTTGTGTAAGTCTAGGGCCAGGAGAGGGCTCGGGGTGCGGTTAGGATCTCTCGACATGGTCGGTATCAGCGTGGCGCCTCCATCATCACGCTGTCAACATCTCAGCGGGGGTAAAACAAGCCGCACCGGGCAGCATTCGATGGTTCTCGACACACGAACAGAACAATTCCCTTCACTGACTCGACAGAACCCACGGGAAGGTACTGGCACTGCCACCCTGTGCCGGGGCCGATGCCAGGGGGCTGGGTCTTGGACCACCTAAGTTCCCGTTGGCACCACGCTGGTGGTGTGTGAATCGCTGTCACGGCTGCCCGTCCACACAACCGCTCTCTGCCCCTCCATCCCCACCACCTATCTGAGAGGAGCCAGAGCTGGACATGCCCTGTGCTCAAGGTAGAAGCGTTCACGTCGCGATCCCTGTCAGGTAATACTTGGTATTGCCTGCGAATTCTACCAAACACTTCGAGGCCGAGCTGAAAGACAAAGATGTCCAGAGGCTGACCATCGTGCTTCGAAGAATCGCAAAGAAGAAGAATAAGGAACTGTCTGCATTGAGACACGGGTAGTCTGCATTGAGCACCAGGTTAACTAAATTGCCCCTGGTCCGCTGTGATGAACCTGACCTTCCCGAGTTTGATTCCCAGCCACAGCTTGGATCGGCAGCACGTGACGTCCGAATCGGTCCTGTTGCCCGCCCGCACCGACCAACGGGGTGAAGTATAGTCTCCGCAGCCCTGTGCAGCGCTTTGTGACCTTCGGGTGAAAAGCGCTCTATAAATGCTATTATTATTACTATTAAACAAACCCCACTCGCGACACGGGGTGAGAAGGCCCTCGTTTAGCAGTGGAATGACATGCGTCTGTCGATTGTTACGCTGTAATTAAACGATCTTTCGAGGTATAGCTCTGAGATACATTGATGAGGCTGCCCGGGCAACGGTGGAGCCTTGTGGTCAGTGCATTCCACTTGTGACAAAGTGAACAGTTCCGACTCTCGTAAGCGCGCTCCGATGTCCACTTGGCGACGATCATCCACTATCTGAATCCCGCTTTTTCCCTTATCCTGACGTCAAATGAACATTTTATTACGCTCGGAATAAGACCTCCCGTAGGGCGGGTACTCTGCTCGTAATAACAATAATCATCATCGTCATGCTTGTGCAGATTTACAAGACTCCCATGATAAGCAGACTCTCAAAAGCCCTGTTACCGAATCAGCATCGTTATCAGTACAGTACTTGCTTAACCCAGTACAGGGTAGCGGTGTGCCGGAGCCTAACCCGGCAGACACAGGGCACACGCGGACACAGGGTTGAACACGCAAACTCCACACAGAAAGGCGGCACACGAGCCACGAATCGAACCCGGGAACTTCTTGCCCGTTTGCTGTGTCGCAGGAATCCCGGTAAAGAGCTTGCAAGCTCACTGGGTATATTTCTGCTGTAATAATAAACATCTGTCTATCTTGCCGTGAGGCGGCGGCGCCGCTCACCGCTAAGCCACCGTGCCGCCCCCAATCATCCATCCAACCATTTTCAGAAACCGCTTAATCCCGTACAGGGTCGGGGTGAGCCGGAGCCTATCCCGGCAGACACAGGGCGCAATGCAGGCGCTCCAAATCACCTGGCTCCCAGACAAACTTACAAACTACATTAGACTCCGACGAGCGAGCCTGCGCCGCGCGGTCATCAGCTCCGGCGACATCCACCCGAGCCCGAGAGGCGGCGGCAGGGTGGTGGTGGTGGTTGGTGGGGGGGGGTGTTCCTCTTGGCCGTGAACTTACCTTCACAAAGAGCTCTATCTCCGGGTCTCCCTGGAGGCCGTTCGCTGGGACCGAGCTGGCCATGAGCACGGCTAACGACGACCGGCTTCAGCCGCCAAGCGCGCTACCCCCCCCAACGGAGGCTCGTCCCACGTCCGCCCCGCTCGCTCCGAGGCGACCACTGCCCGTCGCTCACAGCTGTCTCTCGCTCTCTCTCTCTCTGTGTCTGTCTCTCGCACTCTCGCTCGGGCGCTTTTTCTGTTTTTGGTTGGTCACGGTGGTGGTGGTGGTGGGGGGGTCCCACAACAAACAAGTAACCCCTTTGACTTCCAAAGCGCCAATTCTATTTGGAAACGCGTCTCGCCCCCACCCCTGCTGCCCGAGCGCTCAGGCTGCGCCACAACTTGGTCTTCTGTCCGCCGCTATACAGTGCCCGGCGCGGCGGACGGTGTGCAGTTTCAGCGCGGGTTTTAAATTGCCGCCACACCTCTCCACTTCTTTACAGAGCCAGTGGCTCGGAGAGCGAGCGAGCGAGCGAGAGCGAGAGAGGAGGGTCAAAACAGCTACTGGAACATTCAGAGACCCCCGATGTTGCGTGTGTTGCGTGTCAGTCGGCCCACCCCACCGCCGAAGCAGCAGCAGCTTTCGCGTTTGTCCGCGCGAGGACTGGACCCAACCGCACCGTGGCTTGCTTGCATCTGTCAAATGCCAGAACTGGCGCTGCGATGGAGAGAGAGAGAGGCTGGAAAGCTGCCGGGCACCGTTACAGCCGGGGTGTCGCGTTACACACCGCCAGGCCGCTAACGACGCGCGCTCACGGGTGGGGATCAAGGTAGAAGCGTTCACGTCGCGATCCCTGTCAAGTAATACTTGGTATTTACCTGTAAATTCTACCAAACAATTCGAAGCCGAGCTGAAAGACAACGATGTCCAGAAGCTCAACAGACGCCAGAAGCCCCGCAGTCTGGAGCAAGATGAGAGACCAATGCCCGCCTTTAAGGCCAGCACTCACTATTATATCTCTAAATGTTGAAGGGCTGTCTGCGACCAAGAAGAACTTGTTGCAATGGGAAACTGCCATATCACCATCACGCTTCGAAGAATCGAATCGAATTCGAATGGTGGGGGAGGCGAAGGGACGTGTCGCAGTAGCAGCGGGCGGCCGTAACGGGCACACCCGCCGGTTGCGGAGTTTTTCAGGTGAAACAGTTTCGTTACCCCCCGCCAGCGGCGGAGAGAACGGGGAAGATGAGTTTCACTGCGTTCGCAGGAACCGGCTCGGTGATGGGACAGAGCGGCCTTAGTGGTTGTCGCGTGCCGCACGATCGGTGGGTTGTTTACTGTCAGCAAGGAAAACTGTCGTGATGCCGACTGTCGCATAAAGCGCATTTCCACTGCTGGATGAAGACCTCCGCGAGCCGTTGCCATTTCTCGTGGCCTTGCGATGCAACAAACGATGATTTCATCGCTCCATCTCCGCGGTGTGGAGTTTTCACACCGGGTCCGCCTTCGATAACGGGCCTAGGTACACACAAACTCAGGCGTGTTGTCCGGTTGTGTCCCTCCGACAGGCACCGTGTGATTGTTTCGCGAACTGTGCGTGTTTTTGCTCGTGTTTTTCTCGCGCCCTGCTTGGCATCGAGCTGCTGAACATATTGCCGTACTCAGGAGAAGAATGTGACGGGCGGCAGGATGGCGCAGTGGTAACATCCACGCCTCGCACTAAGAAATTCCTGCCCGGGACGGTTCGATTCTCGCTTTGGGCAACCTTTCTGTGTGGAGTTTGTGTGTTCTCTACCCCTGTTCTGTGTGGGTTTCCTCCGGGTTCTTCGGTTTCCTCCCACAACTAAAAAAACATTATTTGTCAGATAACATCGTAATATATAGGACGCAGTGTCTGGTGGGTTGGCGTCAGCTGACTACATGGCTCCCTCCCTCCCCCACACTTCTGCATTTTCCTCGCTGATGAGCCAAATCAATTGGCACACGTGGCCGTGATGTGACGACTCGATTTGATTCGCCTCTCGCTGGTGAACGGCTAGGGTTAGTAAATAAACAAACACTGCCACTACACGATCTAAACCAAAACAAACCAATTTCCGAAGCGTCGTTTCTAAATATATATTTTTACCCAGGCCTCAGGCTGCGAGCGCGAAAGCGTGACGCTGAATCTTCTACTGTTCGGTCACAGTCAGCGGTGGAAACATTCTTAGCGAGACCTTTGCGGAGCGTTTGTACAGTTGCAATCCGGACACCACCGCCATCAGTGGAAACGTGCCTTGGACCTTGTCTAATTGTCGATCGTAAGTTGCGGCAATCGTAATAGTGTGGAGTTGAAACGATAACAGTTAACGGTCGCACATTAACCATTGTAATGTTAGACAACTATTATTAGGATTACATAAACAAGCAGACAATGACCCCCTCGTGTCTATATTTGTCTCTCAACATCCACATCAATGTTTAACACGTGCCATCGGCCACACGGAATTAACTTGTGGGTGAAATTAGTTTGTTACTCATAACCTCCCTAATTATAATTTTGTGTTATATGTTAGGATTACATTTAGTAGCATCGTAATAATAGAAACATCGTACTGATGTAGGTTTTCACGGCTCGATTCGCCTCCGACGTTTCGCCTTCCAACGTGGGAGGCGAAACGTCGCGATGGAGTCAGGGAGATCGCTCGACACGGCTATCCCGAAAGAACAGCTCTGAAGAGCAACTATCATTGAATTATATTGTCATCATAAAATCGTAAATATTTAGTTAATTCTCATTTTATCAAAAAGCGTTCATTAAATGCAAGTGTTATTTGTAAATGACTGCATATAAGCATGATTCCAACACACCTATTGAGGAATGAATTCAGAAAGTAACCAATTAATCAAGTAAATAATTAATTGGCTGCGGTGTGCCAGACATTCCCCCCCATAACCGCGCAACGAATCTGGCTTCAAGAGGTTTCACCGGACGAAATACCCCTTGCTCGGTCTCAAATCTAAATGGGAGACATCCGGTCCTACGATTGAGGCATCGTGTTTATTCATTCCGGGCTATACCCAGGATGGGACGCCAGTCCATCACAGGGCACCGGGGGGCAATTTAGTCCGCCGACCAATTAACCTGTGCAGCAGCGTGTCTTTGGACTGTGGGAGGAAACCGGAGTGGCCGGCGAAAACCCACGCCGCATTTGTACGGAACGATATTTTTACTGCGACATTTATCATGGCCACCGTTTCGATCCGGTTTCCTTTCACGTGAGCCGGCCCGGCAGCTGTTTTGCAGCATTCATGCCAAGACCAGAAAGTGTCCCAGACCGACTGGCAAACGCTCACTGCCAACTTTGCTGCCCTCCTCTCCTCCACTGCTAACTTGCCGTGTGGTGGCTAAGCGCAGCTGCAAAGAAATTATGCGAGAAGAGCAGAGGCGATGCGGGCCAATGCTGTAGGAAGGCTTAGTCTTGTCTCTGCTCATCAGCTAAGCGTGTTCCTGTGGCTTTCCAGTTCCCTCCCACCCTGGGAGCAGCTTGTGGATTTTGTGGCGAGTGTGAGCTTCGCCGCGCCTTGCTTTATTTATTATTTATCCCACGTGAAATATTTACCGGCCAATAACTCACGAGGTACGCAGAAGCCCACTGAATCGGGTGCTCCGCTAGGATTGGCAGCAGGACTGTTGTGCACAGAAGCTTCCGGGTTTGAATCCCGGCTCGGGTGCCTTTCTGCGTGGAGTTTGCATGTTCTATCCCGTGTCCGCGTGGGTATTCACCAGGCACTCCGGTTTCCTCCCGCAGTCCAAAGACATGCTGCTGCAAAGGTTAATTGGCCTGATGACTAAATTGCCCCCGGGGCCCTTAGATGTTGTAACTTGCTTACCCCTTCCCCGTTTGATGACTGTTGAAAAGAGCTACTTAGAGCTCAACGGTTCCTTCCAGCCTAAGTAAAAAACTGACTTGACTGACTGTTGATTTTCCACCCGGTGATATTCACTTTATAGAACCTGGAGTCAGGCGCGTCGCAGCCGCGGGTGTTGCAGGAAAAAGTGTGTGGGGGGGTGGAATCATGTTTCTGTGAAAGTGCGGGTGTCGCAACACCCGCAACACCCGCGGCTGCGACGCGCCTGCCTGGAGTGACGATTGGCTCACAATTCACAGCTGATGCGGTATGTGAACTCACGACTTGACAGTCAGGATCCCTGGCGTCTGCGGATATTTGAGCCATCTTGGCTGTTCCCACCCAATAACAAATTAACAATAACACGAAGAGTGTGCAGCCTTCTGTCAATATACTACTGGATGAAGGTCTCCGCATGGCCAGGTCGGTGGTGGGGATGGTGAAACCATACTTCACCGCGCCGCTCAGCGCGAGCTGTTGAAGGAAGCGCGGACGCAGGAACGCTTTAGCTATCACTTACCACTGATGTGAATCACACTCAGGTCGATGGGTACATGTCACTGTTCCAACCAGTGTGCCACTGTTCCCCCCCGCCCCCTCCCATTCATTAATACCATTAATAAATCACCTCGACTGCCAAATAAGAGGTTACAAAAGCGCAATGGATATACCGCAGCAATCGTTGGGCTAAGAACAAACTGTGAGGCACGGTGCTGCGTAGGAAAGAACACAACGGAACGGGTGTTACGCTACGGTTGCGGCAGGTTCTATTGAACAAATGCCGATCAAAAGTTACCACGGGTGGCTTAGGTTTTCCATGAGAGACACAGAGAGATGGGGGGAAAGGTCCACGGCTTGCGCTGTGTTAACGGCAGAGCGCGAGGTCTTGTGAGTGCAGCCTCGCTGAGCGGCATCGTTATTTTTGGTTTGTGCCGTACGACACCCCGGTGCTGATTAGATATGTCAAGCAAGCGCTTCCTGCCAGCCCTTTGCCTTACCACACGTGTGTGCACGTGAGCATGTATTATGGGGTGCGTGCGATAGAGATGAGTTTCAAATAACAAAAAATGTCAGATTTCGGACTTTCGGAATTATAAGGACAATATCTATTGTGCTCTCACGTGCCTTTAACAGATGATCGCAGCACAATATTACGGTTGATGTTCTTTTGGGATAGCCGTGTCGCGCGATCTCCATCTATCCGACGCTGCGTTTCGCCTCCCGCGTTGGAGGCATCGTCAACGTGGGAGACGAAACGTGGTGAGGGAGAGAAAACGATCGCTCGACACGGCTATCCCGAAAGAGCAGCTTTGAAGAGCAACCATCATGAATCGAGCCGTGAAAATCGACATGAATACAGTTTTTACGGTTACCAACTTGCAACACTTAACACAGCGTAGTGTCGCCGAGTCTGTGCGTGCGTCTAGTATCCTGTTCTCGACCCCTCTCAAGCACCACTCGTCAACACACCAACAGTAGTATCTGATGGATCCATTGCTGCCTCGTACAATGTATGTGCTTTCTACTCTTTACAAACGATTTTAGTGTATCAGGTACAGCCTACACACACGATAGCAGCTGATCAAAGTGGCAGTTAATATCAGGTGGTAATTATTAGTAGCAACTAAATAATCTAAATGCATGTCTCTACATGTGGCGGGGGTGGGGGGTGACAAATAGAGAGGACCCGGACACAAATCCACGTGACCATCACAGGGAGAGACAGCTAACACGTGAACTCCAAATACTGCAACAGGCGTTGTCAGGGTTGGGGATCGAACCCATGTAATCCTGCGTACCAGGCGGGGGCGATGACATGAGTTGTACGTACAAGTGTCTCCGTACGTACGTATGTGAGCGTACACGTTATGTTCCTAATCTTCTTCTTTGCGATTCTTCGAAGCACGATGGCTAGCTTCTGGACATCGTTGTCTTTCAGCTCGGCTTCGAAGTGTTTGGTAGAATTCGCAGGCTAATTAAGACCCTGTATACATATGAGCGTTGTGTTGCTGTCTGCTTCAAAACACAAAGGAAAACACAAGAGGGCAGTAACCCTCGAGGTCGGTAGTTGCCAGGCCATGGGTCCGCATGACCTCCTTTCACCCGATTTTGCCATCCTTACCATTCGGGTGACCCCCCCCACCCACAGTGCAATGGGCAGTGGAATCGTGGCCTTAATAGGCGCTTGCTAACAAACACCTGTCCTATCAGTCTGGCCCACCAAATAGGCCATCCTATTGTGGGTATCAATCACAGCAGCACCCTGACCAAATGGGTCAGGAGTCGAACTCGAATATCTGGCTTTTCTTAAACCCATAAGACAAATTGCTGTGTGTGAATATCATGTAGCATTGAGGAGACGAAGGTGGGCATCAGCATCCCGGTAAGTGCCTAAATAGGTGCTCGCAATCATAACTTATCCCAGCCGTGCATACGGTTAAACATGGGGCTTTATGTTATCTGTGTCGTATTGTTTACAGGAAAGCCTAGCAAGTATCTTTAATTAAACGCTGATGAGCCGCGCAAAGGATGATGAACACGGCTAATGAGAGCGTCCTAGTTAAAGAACTTAGAAACATGTGCAGCCCTTTTACAAATCCACTGCTGGATGAGGGCCTGGACATGTTGTGCCGGTTGTGGGGCTATGTTTGACCATACTTCACGACGCTTGTCAGGTCTAGTTGGCAAACGTGGAGAGCATAGACATTGGAGCGTGCTATAACACAACAATGGCTTTTGATATATTGCTCTCTGATAACCTCGCAGCAGCCTATGACACAGCCTGTAGCACCTGTTACAATGCATTGTGGTCACCCACTCAAGTGCTGCTCAGGCTCAAAGAAAGCTTAGGTTTTGGGATGTGAGGAGATACGCTGCCTTCTGGGTGATTTGGTCACAGATTTGGTCACGGGAATTTTTTTTACCAAAAAACATTCCGTTTAAATCTTTCAAAGAAAAACTGCCACGAGGCAAGACTTGGCAAATGCCTTTTGTGGTGCTCTTCAAAAGAAGCGAAAACTTTGAAACAATGAAACAAACTACTGAGACATAACAACATTATAACGTGAATTTAAACATAAAAGCGTAATCGTTTTTTTTCCAAAACAACAAAAACTCAAGTTTAGGCTGTGTGCCCGTACGTATTAATTTAAATTTGACAATTCTATTACATTTTCCCGTGGTTTCCAGGATAACATAAGCACATTACCCTCCATTTATCATGGATTTACGGCTGAGTTATAACTCGGTAAGAGAAGCAGCGGGGATGCCGGTTATGAACCCTTGAGTTCAAATCTTGCCCGTGGCTCAGATGCCCTCCCGTCCCCTCCATGGCCAGGAAAGTGAACAGCACTTCGGTGAGACTGCACGAACATTAGTGGGAAGTCAACAGTGAAACGACTTTGGGAAACGACCCAGCATTTCCCAAAGCCGTCTGACGATTTCTCCGACGTTGGAGGCGATACGTCGCGAAGGTGAGAGAAGGAACGCTCGACACGGCTATCCCGCAAGAACAACTATGGAAAGCAATTCTCATACATTGAGCCGTGAAAACATACATCATTAGAAACAACCCATCCTCACGATGAGAGTGAGGAATTGTCGCCAACATGCACACCGAACACCGATCACTGCCAAACAGAGGCCTCCATCGCTGCGGCGCTGCTATGCACATGCCACTGCACTCGCTGTGTCTATGCTTTGCTATTTGTTCTTGTTATCACATCATTGTATTCTTGACCTTTTCCATAATGCTTAAGCGTATATGTTATTGCAGCATAATTGTTTTGCACATTGCGTTGCACAGAGTTGAGATGTAAAACGAGAACCAATAATCTCACTGCTATGTACCTCATGTGTATGCGAACAATTCACTTGACTTGATTTGATCACCACTTCAAAACGGGTCAAATTGTTACTTTTCATTTTTTTATGTAAGGGGATTAGTTGCTTCTTAGGGCATCAAATATTTCACGCATCAAATATTTCGTTCGCACTCGGTGCCGTTTCAATTCCTTGTCGGCGGAACACAAGAAACTAATCCCGCAAAGTGAATGCCCCCTTTTGTTAAAGGGCGCCCCCGCGTTTTTCCCCCACGTGCCCAACGTCCTATGGATGGGCGATCGGTTCATTAAACGCGCTTTGAAGTTTGTCCCACGCCCGATCCCGAGCCTGGCCCGACGTTCGTCAGCGTTTAGCCGCCGCCGGAGCACGTGCCAAAGGCGGGGGAGGTGCAGCCACTCGGCCCAAACGCCCGAAACCCATGCCAGATGTGGCGAATAAGCCGTCCCTGCAACCGAGGGCAAGCTCGGTCGGGAACAAACGCACGGTTTGTTCGAGATGTAATTGGAGCCGGTTGTAAGTCGCACGTTCAGGTCGTAACTCGAGTTCACGATGTACGTTTTCCCGCTGGCACGTCTGAGGCAAAGCCTGAACAGGGCCCGTCTGGCACGGGTCGGGGTTTTTTTTTTCTCCACACGGTCAAGGGCCCGTGCCGAGCCAGGATCAAACCGTGATACCCTGGCCTCACTAAACATCTGAATAATACGTAATTTATAAACTGCTGCCACCGCGACCCTCACCAGGACAAGCGGTTTAGAAAATGGATGGGTGGATAATAATAATAATAATATTAGCGTTTTACATAGCGCCTTTCACCCGAGGGTCACAAAGCACTGCACAAGGGCCGCGAAGAGAACAGCATGTCAACAATGAAAAGTAAATAAATAAAAAACCAAAGGAAATGTTTTTAAATGATTAAGGCTGCTTCGAATATACGAAAAGGTCGTGAACCTGGCAATCTTAAGAGCGGAAAAAATCTGCCAGCGTCCCCTAAGACGGCAAGCTGTTCCAGGTTGTGGGTGCCGCTGTTTTACATGAACGATTTTTGTCGTTAACACATTAACGCACGACGAAGCAATTCGGTAAATAATTGCTGAGACTGTGGTTCACAATGTAGCTTACGCTGTGATCATTTCTCCCTCTGCGATTCAACTGTCACGATTACATCCACAAGTGGATTGTTATTTTTCCCCATTGTGATGGTACGACTGTCCAGGGTGCAGCCCGACGAAAACCCACGCGGACACTGGGAGAACATGCAAACTCCGCACAGAAAGGCAGCACCCGAGCCGGGATTCGAACCCGGGATCCTTCTTGCTGTGAGGCGGCATTGATCGGTTACGGGAATAGGCACACGGCGTGATGATGATGCGGCGTTAGATGTTCACACACACACACGCGCACGTGGGTCATGAGCTCACATGCGTGAGGCACAAATAGAGCACGCGTCCTTAAAAGGGGCATGCCTATAAATAGCCACTATATAAGCGGGCGGCGCGGCACCGCTCGGGCACACGGCCGGGCGGGAGCGAGGCGACCGGCGCTCAAAACTCATCAGTTGCCACCTCGGAGGCACAAAAAACCCGGGACATATCGGCCATCCAGAAACCGCTTAGTCCTGTAACAGGGTCGCGGTGAGCCGGAGACTATCCCGGCAGACACGGGTGCGCAGGGCATGGTTATACCCCCAGATAGGACGCTAATAATATTAATACAATATTTTATTACGCGTGCAAATTCCACGCCTGGTCATGGATGAGACACGGATGCGAGACAACTGCATAGAGGTGGGGCGGGGAAGTCAGCCAGGCGGTCAACCGACGCCAACCCGCTACTCACAGCGCCGCTGTGCCTCTCAGGCGAGGCGATATTCACGTTGTCGATTTTAGTGGATGTGGGCGACACGGTGGTGCAGTGAGTAACACTGCCGCCTCACAGCAAGAATTCCCCGGGTTCGATTCTCAGCTCGGGTGCTTTTCCGTGTGGAGTCCGTAATGTTCTCCCCGTGTCCGAGTGAGTTTTCTCTAGGTACTCCGATTTCAGCCCACGGTCCAAATACACGCTATCTAGGTTAACTGCCCCTGCTGACTAAAATACCTTGAGGGATATGACGTGTAAATAACAATAACAACAACCAAGAACTGACGCCTCCCTGTGTCTGTTAGACAATTCAGCAGCTTGTAATTTTACAACGTCATGAAATATTGAGGGGCCGCCGCACTCGTAATGATCGACATCTGGTCTGTGTGTGAACGCTAAATGCATTTTTAATAACTCCGGCGAGCCACGGTATGGAACGATGGCAGAGCTCCATGTTCGTTGCAGTCGTTGTCAAAATGCCATTTTTTTTCTTTCTCTCTCTCTCTCTGCTTTTGCGTTTTAAAAATATAAAATAACATGAAAAATGTGAAGCGACAGTGAAAAGAAAAAAAGAATTAAGCACAGGCACGGCTTTCTGATGAATGTGCTGCTGGCTGCTATCCATCCATCCATTGTCAGAAACCGCTTAATACTGTACAGGGTTGCGGTGAGCCGGAACCTATCCCGGAAAACACAGGGCGCAAGGCAGGGCTATACCCAGAATGGAACGCCAGTACATCACAGGGTACCAGGGGCAATTTAGTCCCCAGGCCCCCAGGCCAATTAACCTATGCAGCAGCATGTACAGAGCTTGCAAGCTCTTTAAGTGATTCCTGCTACACAACAAACACGCGAAATTACGAAAAAATCAATAAGAATACAAAACTCACAAATTTACACAAATTAACAGTAGCACAGCTTTCCGTGTTGTATTTTAGTTTCAGAAGTCACGCACATGAGGAATACAGTGTAATAATGGTCTAGCACCGCCATTCTCACCCGGTGGGTCGCGACCCATCAGTGGGCCGCGAGCGCCACTTAGCGGTCCGTGGAGACCAGAACCCTAGTGGGCCAAGTGGGCCTTGAGGTGCAAAAGATTGCGAACCCCTGGCCTGGCTGTACGGTACTGTAGTGGTGGATGTGCAATGAAATACTGGCCCCTGGTGGTAGTTAAAATGAAATTACGATATTGTTCCTAATAATAATAATAATAGCATTTAATATAGCGCCTTTCACCCGAGGGTCACAAAGCGCTGCACAAGGGCCGCAAAGAGAACAGGGTGTAACACGTTCTTCTGATGACAAGATAAAGGCGGACGAGTGCTTAAGAGGCTTGATGGCAGTGCGAGCATCCGTGCCTCTGAATCAACGGGTGTAGCTGTTAAGTCTACGAGAACCTTTTTGCCAGTCTTCTTCTTTGCGATTCTTCGAAGCGCGATGTTAAATTACAGTTTCCCATTTTCTTACACAGCCCCTTGCATTTTCATTGAACTCCGCAAGGTCTTTTGAGCTGCAGAGGTTGGGTAGTAGAGCACAGACAAGGCAGTGTTCCATAGTATGGTCTGCTTCTCCACATTCACAGGTGGTTGGGCCGGTCTTGTAGCCCCATCTGACCAAAGCATCTTTTGATCGTCCCGTTCTAATTCTCAGGCGGTTGAGTGTCTTCCACTGAATCCATGGTGCATCTGAGCCAGGAGGGAAGTCTTCAGCAGGTGGGATTCCCATGCCAGTTGCAGGAGGGTCACTCTCAAGGTTTTTTTTTTTTGCCAGTGTACAGATAAAGCAAAAAAAAGATACAAGGTTTTACCTTCTCTGGCAATGAGACAAGTGTTTTAAGATCTTTCAAACTCCAAATGGACACCGTTTTACATTATCGTGGACAATCCTTTATCGAGCATCGGATCGATAACGAGTTTTACGTTAGATAATACGGTGGCTTGATTAAGTGCCGGCTTCACCGGCTTGTTAATATCCGAAAGCTCCGCACATTGGCCAAAAACCTTTGGCGCAGTGTGCTGTGGCACGGTGCGTGCACACACACGCAACGGCAGGCGCGGTGAATGTAGAATGCCGCACAATTCACACCTGCGAACGCAGCACATTTAAAATATACAGCCCGCTGGCTGCAGCGATGCCAGTGTGTATTTACATGAAAGTGCGTGTGCTTGCAGGCTTTGTTGAACACTTAAACTGCAGACGCACTGCAGGTGTGTAGTGGAGGCAGGCTGGTTCCAGCAAAGCACCTTGAACCCCCTCACAGGCAACATCGGTGATGAACATCTGAAAGGGTCCTATATTTCGACTCAGCTCTTAAATCAGTAACTGGTGCGGGGCGTAAGCATCAGCATTGGGGAGACAAAGGCGGCCAGGTGTGGTGTTGGTCACCCACTGCTATTATATACATGTATTACTCTGTTTGATAGTGTTCATTATAATAATTTTACATTTATAACGCGCGCGTATTCATTCACTGTCGAAGGTACTCATTCGACGATAGATGATATCGTCATTACTCTTTATATAAGATGGTCATACAAACATCCGGATTTCAAGGACTTCCGGACAACCTTCCTTCTATAATCCATAAAATCGAGGTTTTACTGTACTGCATAGGTAAAACAAATTATCTAAATTCTTCAAACAAATGTGATACAAATTATTCCGAATCTAGCACAGTACAAATTAGAAGCTTCAAAGATCAATTTACACATCAACCGATGCCGGTTACAAGTGCTTACTTGCCAGCGCCCTTGATTGTATCCATGGGAACATTTTAAAAGTTTGACACAGGCCAAGTTTGCACCTGGTGTGTATACACAACCTTGAGTGGTACTCTCCACAGGGCCTCGCTTCACTGGGCCAGTAAGCTGTCGTCAGCACTAAACGCCAAGCTGAAAGACGACGATGTCCAGAAGCTAGCCATCGTGCTTCGAAGAATCGCAAAGAAGAAGAAGCACTAAACGCGATCCCCTTTTCTGCACGAGCGGCAGGGTGTCTTATGCAGTGGTAACATCCGCAGAAAAATACCCAGTGAGCTTGCAAGCTCTTTACGGGATTCCTGCGACGCAACAAAATAGGAGGTACTACCCGTGGTGGTTCGACTCCCGCTTTCGGTCACCTTTCCGCGTGGTGTTTATGTCATCTCCCCCTGTTTCTGCGTGGGTTTCCTCCGGGTTCTCCGGTTTCCTCCCACAACTAAACGACGCTCATTGAGCTTAACGACATTAATTGTCCGTTAACGTCGAAACACGTCGGACGCAGTGTGTGTCGGGTAGGTGCCGGCAGACCGCGTGGCTGCCTCCCCCGCGTCGTTCTCTCTGCGAACGAACAGCTTCGCCATTGGACGATTACTGCGCCACGCGTGATAAATTGTAAATTTATGTTATTTTTGACGTCTCAATGTGCCAGGCAGGGATTTCATGCACGACGTCGATAAAACGCACTCAACGGTGCCCTGAGGTTTGACGTCTTCACTGCAGTCTGTACCCAGGTTTACGTGCTTGCTGCACGTTCCATGCGCGATGGTTATTGACGATCGCCGGCTTCCCAACGATAAACATGCACGGAGTTACAGCTTTTATTTCACGCACGGAAGTTGCTCTCTCAAGGGCTGCTCTTTCGGGATAGCCGTGGCAACAGATGAAAAAAAGCCCGAGCCTTGGTCTGCGTACTGCTGCAGAGAGGGCGAAGATAATTACACTCAAAACAAATATCTGATGTAGGTTTTCACGGCTCTTCAAAGCTGTATTTTTTGGACAGCCGTGTCGAGCGCTCTCCCTCTTTCACTCGCGACGTTTCGCCTCCAACGTTGGAAGCATTGGAAGCATCTCAAGGCCTGATGATCCTTCCAACGCGGGAGGCGAAACGTCGCGAGGGAGAGAGGACAGAGCGCTCCGTGACACGGCTACGCCGAAAGAACAGCTCCGAAGAGCAACCATCATAAAAAAACGATTGTCAACATCAAAACGTTGGGTCTCTCTCTCTCTCCCGATCTGCGTCTGTTCGGGGACATCTGTTCCCTCCTTGCTTGTTGGAGAATTATTAGTATTTTTTTTCTGTGTCTTTATGTCATATGTCCTATAATTTATCGATATCGCTTGACTCTCAGTTAATCTGCGTTGATGTTGTTGACATGCCCTTCTCTCCACAGCCTTGTGCAGCGCTTTGCGACCCTTGGGTGAAAGGCGCTCTATAAATGCTATTATTATTATTATTAAAACTCTAAGACACGAGGCGGCCAATTTTCAACGAATTCGTCTCCACACTCTCCGGTAAAATCTTGGCGAACTCGCCGCCCAGCGGAGAACCGGCCGGCCGACGGCACGGAGCAGGATGCCGCTTCGTGTCTCTGTCCTCAGGCCACACCGGCAACATTGTTGGAGGGTCGCCATGGCTCCGAGAGGTTTCTCTTCACAGCAGCTGCTCGGCACAATGCGGCGGCAAACAGCTGGCCGTCCTTGCCTTGGCGGTGAGCACCACCACTCACCGCGGCCGAGCGGAGCCGGGGGGCTCGCCGGTAATCCGGCGTTTCTGAGAACCGGTGACCCCAGCCGATAAACCGCGAGACGCCCAGCGACGCGGTTTGGCGTCTCGTCCACCCCCGTGCGATTTGGAGGCGATGGCTCGCCGTTAAACGGTTCCCAAACTTTCTCGGTTCGCGGCGCCGGTAGCGTATCGGGATTTTTTTTTCCACGGGCCGGGCAAAGTCAGAAAATATCTGGCATATATCAAAAACTTGGAATATCCCCGCGGCGCCCCTGTGAGTTGGCTGCGGCTAAGCTGCCAACCGGAACGAGCAGCACGCCGCTGCCCGCACACGCACGGGGCAGCTTACAGTTCCGTAATTATTTTTTGTCAAATCGTTTTAATATCGCACGCGAAGCGAGCAAACGGAGCGCTCTGATCATAGCCTCGCAATGAATAATCGACGGGCCGTTACTCACGTTACGTAACCTAGAGACCCGGCGTCTCAGCGTTTATCCAACAGAACATTTTTCGTGATATTCGCAAGTGCCGCTGTTAAAGACCCGCGGGGCTGCACACTCGCAACAGGACCGCGATGGATTTCATAGTTTATCACCTCGGCACCGCCGCTCCCTCCCGCCAATGTTATTTAAGCGATTTAGTTTTTCATGAGCAAGCGTTGTTCGGCCCGCAGTCTGAAAGTTTTCCGAAGGTGAACGACGTGTGAGAGTCGTCCTTGACACGTGGGGTCACGTCGGGAAGAGTCTATTTAACGCTTGCCTGGTCTCCCCCAACCGACACTAAATTAAGCTCCACGGTCTGAAGGTATGGTGGGATTTCCTAGGCTCCATATAAGGTCTACGCGAAGAAAAGACCATCATTTGTACGGATGGAGATTTTCACGGCTCGATTCATCACGGTTGCTCTTCGGAGCTGTTCTTTCGGGATAGCCGTGTCGAGCGCTCCCCCTGTCTCCTTCGCGACGTTTCGCCTACCACGTTGGAGGCATCCTTAGGCGTTCTGAGACACATATTAATACCGCGCATATTAAAGTGTTCCAAAATTTTAAATCACCAAAAACTAAAATAAATAACCGATGAGGGTAACGTACTGACAGGCACGACGACAATACGTGTTCAATTAATAAACCTTAGCTGTGTAAATATATCGCTAGATATTTGGTCGCTATAGTACAGCACTAGGGAATTATTGATGGAAAACTGACAGGTCAAAGGTTAGCTGTTGGAACAGCAGCGTTGTGCATTGAAACATTAACTCAAGTCAATTATAAATGGTCGTTTAAATCTTAACTCACGAAACCCTCGCTGGATCAGTGAATCCATCCTTAAAGGGAATGCTTGAACATTTTTTTCATGTAGCCACGCAAATAAGGTGGCGTCCCATCGTGGGCTATACCCATTATGGGCTATACCCATAATGGGACGCCAGTCCATCACAGGCACCCTAGGACCCATCGTGGTAAATATCTGGTGGCCG
>JAZEWU010000042.1:4301743-4335690 GCA_036362915.1 Geotria australis
AGCTCGGCCGAGCCGCGGCCAAACAAGGAGACGATTTCACCTGGGCCGTCGCCGGCCGTAGCGGGGAGAAGCTCAAGGATCTGCTGGAGAGAGTGTGCGTCTCTATAGGTGAGTGTGGCTGGAGTTGGGAGGGGGGTGTGGTTCTGTCTGCGGGCTTTGTGCTGCCCCAACCCGGCCGCTTCCGTCAGGCAAGGCGGTAGGGCTGGATGAGGCCCTGCTTGCAAAGCAATGTCGCACGCAGCGAGTGCAATTGCAATTAAGCGGCTTCCTTTCATGAATTCATTGTCAGAAACCGCTTAATCCTGTACAGGGTCGCGGTGAGCCGGAGCCTATCCCGGCAGACACAGGGCGCAAGGCAGGGCTATACCCATGATGGGACGCCAGTCCATCACAGGGCACCGGGGGCAATTGAGTTCGCAGGCCAATTAACCTATGGCGTCCAGTGCAACGTTTATATGTTGTGTTCGTTTACCTAGTTTTTCGTGTCGTGGCGCCGAATAATTTACCTAATGTCACCAGGCCTCGTCCCATCACCTCGGCCAGTGCCACACGTGGCGACAGAACTTGGTTTTTGTCCAACTTTGTTAATTCTATCCGATTAAGTCAAGTCACCCTTATTAAAAGTCCATTCGTTACTGTTTGGCACGTATGCGGGCTTTAAAGCCCTCCCTTTAAACACTAATGTACCTACCTGCCAATATTACTAACTTCTTACAAACGATTTGGCATGTGTGGCTTCTTACAAACTGGACCCTTTGCAAAATTATGTCGATTTGGTGTTTTTAAGATGTTAACGCTTGTCTCATTACCAGAAAAGATAAAACCTTGTGTTTTTTTTTTACATTTAAATGACGTGGTTTGCACCGAAACTTTCAGTTGTCCAAAAGCACTCCCAAACTTGCCCCTCATCCCACCGCGTTATCATTCTTATCCAGGTCCATTCTCAGTAATTGCCTTCGGTTATTCATCCTGTGTTTTCTATATGTCTCTACAAATCTTCTTCACTGTAATAGTACAAAAAACGTACGTGACCATAGCCTTTGTACTGTCCATAAAGATAAAGTACACTATAAGGCAGTTTTGACGAATTTGTGGTTTTCGTTGTAGCGCACCGATGCCAAAACAATCACTCTTAATGTTAGCACAGTGCATACTGTAGTGTGCTTGACGTTTGTACATGTACATTTGTTTTTCGTCGGTCAACTGCTAACCTGAGGCCTCCCCGTTGCAAGTTGTGGGTGTTTTGCTTTACTATAATTCACTCTGACACACGAGTATACCAACAGACTATTTCGCTTTACTGGGTTTATGAAAGTTGGCATCTCCTCCACAGAACTTGCTTTGAAATGTGGTGGTGTGCTGACATGCCAGTGAAGTTTAACTTCGAGTGTGCCACTCCCATTTAGATGCGGTGGTAAATTGCAACATTCTAATGACTGCATGTAAAGCTGACTATCTGTTTTTGAATGTCTAATTCGGGCTCCGGCTCACCGTGACCCTGTAAATGTAACGGATTAAGCGGTTTCTGACGATGGATAGATGAATTTACCATGAAAGCTTTGAATCGTACCATATTAAACAGTCAAAAATACCCCAAAACGCTGTTATCAGGCAGCACAGCAATTTGACCAAAAATTCTAAAATGTTTTCATACTGCATTTTGTCAGACTTTTAGTGTTAAAGAACTGAACGTCTTGTTTATCGTTTTACCTTGGTCAAATATCAGAACTTTTACCGTTCACCATTGTGCTAATTGATCAGTCATATTTTTTGTAATCTTTGCAGTGACATTTTCTACTGTACATTCTTTTATCTCGGTTCTCTTGCACAAGATACTTGCGTGTCCTTTGACCTCTTGCCTGGTTTATAAAGTTCGTTTCTGTCGGATAAAGAACAGTGTTTGTATGAACAGAATTATAATTTAACATTGTTTGCCATGGTCAAAGGTTTATATTTACTTTATTTTTTCAGGTTCAGCGGTTGGTTAGCAAAGCTACTGCTAATGGACGTTCATCTCTTTCAGGGCAACCACACGCCAAGAACAGCGTCGGTCTTCTCATCTGTGATGTGGGAGACGAGGAGTCGCTGGCAACCATGTGCCAGAATGCCAAGGTTGTCCTCAACTGTGTCGGCCCTGTACGTAATTACTTTACACAACCTTTACCTGCAAAGGGAGTATGGGTGAAAGTGCAGATTGTGTTAAATCTTCAAGCGACAGCCAGTTCAATGTGTCTAATGCCTAGGTACAACTTAATCTCTGGGCTTGGCTTACGTGAATAGCCTCATTGGGGTTGAAGGGCAGTGGAGGGGCGGTGTAGCGGGTGAGGGATCAGGATTGGGAAACGACTCGCGCTGCGATACATTGCAGAACTTGAATATCATACGTGCAGTGTGCCATGTACTGGATACACTTTGTAAGGGAGACATTACCTGACCGATTTTAATTTGGCTTCAACGCAACGTTGTGCTACGTTAAACTCGCCCCAGTCCTGTGGTGCACGTGTTTTCAATTCCCCTCTCGCAGGATTTGTGCGGCAGCTGCGGCCATCAATTGTGCTGCTGTAGTGTCCACTGATGGTGTGGGTGACCTTCATTGCAAAGCCGTTGCATCACGCTGGCTGTATTGCATAGGCTTAGTTTTAGGGTTGCCAACTCCTGACTGAAGCTATTCAGGGGATATTTCTTCCCCCCCATCTCCCCCTCCTACGTGACGTAATATAATTAATTCTACTGTTCCTATTAAAGTCTCGATTTTTTTTTTTTTTTTTGCTTGTTCTTCGCATGTCCGTGTGGGTTTCGCCGGCCACTCCAGTTTCCTCCCACAGTCCAAAGGATGAAAGTTGAGTGCCTGGCGAAAACCCACGCAGGCATGGGGAGAACGTGTAAACGCCACACAGAAAGGCACCCGAGCCAGGATTCGAACCTGGCCGCGTCTTGCTGTGAGGCGGCCGCGCTACTCACTGCGCCGCCGTGCCGCCCAGTGTAATTTCAAAAAGGATCAAAATAATTGCAAAGTGATGAGTTCTGTTTAGTACAACCCTTTTGTCAATGCACTGCGAAATTAGGGCCTTTTCAGTTTTCTGTGGGTCCATGGGGGATTACTCTATTACAACATTATTTTAAGTGTTGGTTAATTGGGTAGCATAGACGTGGGAGCATTGTACAGTAAAAAGCATTTTTCCTCGCTGCCTTCTACTGGAAACGTAACCAAGCTTCAGCCTGTGACGCCCTGTTTTATGCGTTGTTGTCACCCTGCCAAGCCTTCTCCATTCTTGTCCTGCTTGGCTATCGAGCCAATGTGATTGGGAGCGTCCCAAGTAATTTGGTCCGAGGCGCGGTGCCGTGGTTATTTTGAAGCTGTGATTTGCAAGGCTTGCGTACTGGGAACGGTGGCACCATTATCTGTTCATTCTGGTGCTGCTCGCATTTTGGGTGTCCTGGCTTTGATTTCCGACGAAGCTAAACACAAGTAAGTTTCCGTTGACTGATAACTGACACTATAATATCACTGCCAACTGCACGCAGTACAGCTGGGAATGAGAGCTGTCCTCTCCAGTCCAGGGGCACACGACCCACACTGGAAACGTTAAAACAACAGGACACTGATGAGCAGGCACAGAAGAGCATGAACCTGCATACTTATTGCATCATCTGTGGTAGGAACATAGTGCCCTGTCTAATCAATGTTTTGACCAGAATTCTTTGTAGCCAAATGTACTGACTTGGAGCAGCAATCAAACCATTTTTTTTAATGTTCTTTGGCGCATGTCGCGTTAATGCCTTTTTACTGTGTAAAACGGCTGCCTATTTACTTATTTTTGAGCCCTATTACATGATTATTATTTTTTTAAATGCAAGCTGTACCATGGGCGCTACGTGTAGGAAGTTCCTGATTGGGATGACTAGCAGATAGATGGTAACCATCAACGCATTTATCCAGGCTCAGCCCTGCTTGCCTTATGAGAGCTGTCATGTGGATGCGCTGTGGTTGACGAGAGCACAGGCAGTGTACCAAATGTAGCGATAACATTGTGGCACATTTTAATACTTCTGTTTTGATCCTGTCTTTCCAGTATAGGTTTTACGGCGAGCCAGTGGTGAAGGCGTGCGTGGAGAACGGCTGTAGTTGCGTCGACCTCTGCGGTGAACCACAGGTACATATACGTGACTGGTGCATGCAGTTGTTTTTGCATTGTTTTCTTATCTGCTTCGTTGCTGTCCGATGTGTATATCGGCTTGCGGTTTTTCTCTCGGCCACTCTTGCAGATTAAGTTATCCTGGACTCTTGTTCTTACCCGGTTAAGACTAGTCATCTTGACGCTGCCAATATTGCGCTGTGTCCACTTCAAGGTTGCTGCGCCCTATGGGGGTTATTTGACTGGATACACTCCAGGAAGCAGGCGTAATCTACTCTATATCGTTCTACCTGCCAACACATGACATTAAATTACAATGCGCCACCTTTTTTTTTTAATACGGTTCGCAGCAGCCGCAGAGAATGAAACTAATTGTCATTGATTTGACCGCACGTCCTCTAGCAATGCTGCCCAAAATAAAAATTCATGACCCAGTAAAAGTGGCGCATCACCCTCGCTTGTAGTTTCCCGGAACGATGTTTAAATCCACCGATCCTTGCAAAGTGGTCCTGCGTTGCCAAGGCCTGACGTGCTCGTGATTTTTCGCTCTCGCGCTCAGTTCCTGGAGGAGATGCAGCTCAAGTACAGCAAGGCTGCGGAGGACAAGGGCGTTTACGTCGTGGGAAGCTGCGGGTTCGACTCCATCCCGGCGGACCTGGGCGTGGTTTACACGCGGCACCAGTTCCCAGGTGTTGCAGCTGCGCACAAACGCACGGCGATCCGTTTCAGAAATACCCCGCGGATTTTCTAATGATGCTCCGACTCGCAACGGGTGGTGGCTACGGCGGCGGCGCCACCTACTCCGGCACTGAGGGGAGGCAGTGGTTGGTTGATTGAACAAATGGGCCCACTCGTGGTGCCCATGTCTTTTACATTTTTCCCTTCAAATGAATGTTGCTGGTTTAAATGCCAGCTATCCATGGCCGGTTGGCTGGCCCCCTCCACCAATGGTGGGGGTATTGGAGTGGAATTATATTGCCAGATTTCCTTCATGATGCCAACATCCTTCAAAAGGAGGGTATTTGGTTTGTTATTTGTCTGGCGCCTCGACCCCCTGATCTGTTCACCAAGGGAGACCCAAGCAGGTGACATGGCTCTGGGGTTCTTTGGAGCACGCACACCCCTCCACCATGTTCAGCTCATGATCCTGTCATGTAGTTCTGTTATCGTATTCTCTGGATCATAAGATGCGCTTATCTTTTAAACCAACATTTGTGTGGTGTTAGCCCTGCTTTGCGTGCATGTGGCCAAGTTTTGTACAACCTTCTGAATACCAGGCACACGTTTATGGGGCGCGTCTTAACGCCCCAGAATGTATTTTATAACCCGAAGACTACACTGCTTTAATGTGTTGGCTGCAGCTTGTGAATTAGGGGGGGTGAGGGCGGTCAGAGACAATCCACCATGTAATGGTTTTTAGCTTGAGCCGAATCTGATGACTGCTAACAGCTGCCACTGATGGCTTATATTGTGCTTTATGCACCTAGATTTAGTCGTGATTTGACCAGCAAGCTTGTCTGCCAAGTTTGTAAACATTGACGTGAACCCAGGCACCCTATTAGTAAGAGCAGAACATCGTGTGCGGATGTGCTCATTACCAGTGACTCCGAGAAAAACCCATCAATAACGGTGCACGATGGAAAATTCTAAGTTCATCATAAATGCCTGATGACGTTTCATCTCCCACGTTGGAGTGAAAATCGGGCGTTTCTGATGCCTCTTGCGCGGGAGGGGAAATGTCAAGAAGGAGAGAAGAGGAACACTTAACACGGCTAGCCCATAAGAACAGCTCTGACGAGCAACTATCAAGAATCGAGCTGTGGAAACCTAAAATCATTAAAAATAAATACAAATCACAAATTAACCAAAAAATAATTATAATTTACACAGAGCATTGCACATAAATGACCAAAAAAAAATAAATACAAGGTATTTAAACGGTTAAACATTACGGTGGGGAAAGAAAAAAAAACCAAGTGGAGGCCCTTCCATCACTCGAGCAGGTAAATGCAGGGCTTCACCTACTAACCATGAGCATTGACGTGCGGCCCTTGACGTGTACGGCAGTGACGGACAGGCTACTGCTCCCAGCCTGTCGCGATGCTCTGTTGGCTGCGAGAGCCACTTGTGCATCTGTTCGTAGCGCTAATTCTGACTGTGCTCTATCATTTTGTTCTCTGCAAACATAATCTCGTATACTCTGTGCTTTCAGGCACTCTGACAGGAGTTGAAAGCTACCTTGTTGTTGAGACGGGTCCAAAGGTAAGATGTGCGTTCTGTTTGTCATTTCGAAGTGTTTATTGATCATCCAAGGCTGTTTTGAGACTCGCTACAACGCTGTTCAATTAGTTCCAAAGCCTTCGCTATGCCTGTCGTTGAAGCAAACGATACGGTTTTATTTGATAGAATGCCATAAACAAATGAGCTTCTAATTGACCAATGCACCTTTTGCGATTTCATCAGAAGGTAAAGCCAAAACCGGTTTATTATTGCTCCCATTAGTAAGGTGCGGCCAAATACAAATAAGTGTACTATTGGGTTGGCTGGTGGGCTTGTTGCGTGTTCCATGAACGCGCGGTACTTAATTTTTTACGTTCTGCCATTTGTCCACAATATGCTTCGACATCTTAAATGCGTGTTTTTTTTAATCCCCCAAGTTGCTTATTGTGAGGCTCTTGTGCAGCACCACGTTGACCCCCGACCTTCCCCCCCCTCCATTGACCTTGCAAACCTGTTGCTTCGTGTAGGGTGGTGGCGCTCACTATGCCACGTGGCAGAGCGCCATCTACGGGTTTGCTGACCAGGACAAGCTCCGCAAGCTGCGCAAGCAGATTACCCAGAAGCAACTGCCGGTTGCTGGCAGGAAACTGCCGAAGAGGTAATGGTGGGGGGGGGGGTATTGCCCGGTAAGGGTCTCTAACGGACAAAGCTGCTGAACAGCGACCGTGCATGAGAAGGCGGGCCAGGGTAGAGCCCTGGAGGAGTTGGTGGTGAATTTAGGATCAGGTTGGAGCTTAAAGTAAGCCAGTACCGTGTACTGGTAAGAAATTGGCTTAAGGGTACAGGTGCAAAGTGGGTTTACGATGCAACCGTACCAGTAAGAAATGCAAGTTACTTTCACCCCTCAATCATGTGAAGAGCTCGTGGTAAAGCTGATTTGATTGGGTAGGCGGTAGGGTTAGAGAGTGCCTGTGCTGTACTTGCCACTGCCTTTGCGCCTTCTGTCGAGATGGGCTCCGGCACCCACCCGTCCCCTGTGCAGGATTTAAGCAGGGACTGACCGACGACCACCTCCTGACATGTTTCCTAATGCGTGTTTGCGTTGTTGTCCGCGCCTCTCCTCGCCAGGGGCGCCGTCTTCTACAGCAAAGACTCGTCGCGCTGGGCCTTCCCGTTCCCGGGCTCCGACGCGTCGGTGGTGCGGCGCAGCCAGCGCTTCCTGCACGAGGAGCTGGGCGAGAGCCCGGTGAGCCGCGAGGGCCCCAACGCGGTCGCGCGGTACACAACAACAACGTCCGTTCGCCGCTCGGTTGTGGTGCCGGCGCCTGTGCCAGGCCATATGCACCTTGAGGCTATCACGTGAAATTTCGAAGGCTCGCCGACAGTAGGTCACGGGACAGACCCCCAGGTGTCGTGGGCGCGGTCAAAGAGTCAAAGAGTCAAAGATCCCCTATTTAGCCTGAACAGACTGTAGGGACAAGTGCCGTTAGCGAGCACCTATGCAGGTCGACACGGCACACGAGGGGGTGGGTGACCAGCACCACGCCCGGCCGCCTTTGACTCCCTAGTGGCGATGTCTACACACCGCACTAGGTACTCATTTGAGGCTGAGTCGACCTAGGGGAGACCCAGGACCAGATTCGTAGCCCGATGCGCTAACCACTGGGCTACCGGTCCCACCAAAAGTGGCCCACTGGGCACTCGCATTCCATGCCCGGCTCCAAGCCAGCGAGTCGGGCATCTTACCCATTTAAAGTTTGAGAATAGGTTGAGATCGTTTCGGCCCCAAGACCTCTAATCATTCGCTTTACCGGATAAAACTGCTGCTGCCGAGCGAGAGCATACGTGTTGGGACCCGAAAGATGGTGAACTATGCCTGGGCAGGGCGAGGCCAGAGGAAACTCTGGTGGAGGCCCGTAGCGGTTCTGACGTGCAAATCGATCGTCCGACTGGGTATAGGGGCGAAAGACTAATCGAACCATCTAGTAGCTGGTTCCCTCCGAAGTTTCCCTCAGGATAGCTGGCGCGGTACACACACACACACACACTTGCGCGTTCCATGCCTTGGGACAGAAGCTCTTTGCCTTCCATGCATCCATTGGCAGAAATCACTTAATCCTGTACAGGGTTTCGGTTGACCGGAGCCTATCCCGGCAGACACAGGGCGCAAGGCAGGGTTATACCTATGGTCGGACTCCATTCCATCACATGGCCCCAGGGGCAATTTAGTCTGCAGGTCAATTTATTCCGTAGGCCAATTAACCTATGTAGCAGCATGTCTTTGGACTGTGGGAGGAAACCAGTGCCTAGCGAAAAACCCTCCACTATAATATTGTTTGAAACATGTATGATCGTGAAATACGGTCAGGCATTGTGGTGATCAAATACGCACGGGCGAAGGCCTCCCAAAGCCACTGCCATCTTTTGGTTGACTGGGTGTAAATTGTTACTGGCGGCGTTGGAGACGGATGACAAGGTGTGCGAGCGTCTCTGTTGCTTTTGATCACGACTGCGAGCAGCCCGACTGTATAAACGCTGCGACGATGCTAAGGGGTGTATATGCCGATTGACGAGATCACGAGGTGTGCGATCGGCGGATGCCTGCGTTGGTGACGAGCAACGCCCCTCCGCTTGTGCCGCGCAGGTTCAGTACGCGGCGTACGCCACGGTGCCCGGCTTCGGCAGCCTCCTGCTCACCATCGTCGCCGGGTTCTTCTTCGGCCTCCTGGCGAAATTCCAATTCGGACGCTCGTTGCTGGAAAAGGTACCGCGTGCCGCTCGGTGGCCGGCATGATTGCCGACCCCCTCCCACTGTGAGTTTCTTATCGACTGTAGCATGTAGGTAACACATTTTTATAATCATGCGTCTATTCAATGGCTATGTCTTTTTGTAGTGTGGTGCTTTGCTTGAATAAAATTCGAGTATAATTCTCGTATTTGACGAGGAGGGGGGGAAAAAAATAAATCCATTTTGATTTAAATACTAGCATCTACTACCACCACCTTGCCAATATGATGCATTGAATCGGCAGGGTGTCCATTTTTCTGGCCGTAATCTTACGGCGTTGCGTGCTTGCACAATAGCGTGTGTGCTGCTCAGGGATGTTTATAATGGCCTTGTTTGGTGTTGATTCTATGAAGTTAAAGTAGAGCCCTTAGCATATGTTTGTGTTACGTAAATGTGGCTCTCTGTTACTGCGAAGGCTGTTTTGAACACCTATGGGTATGATGACTGTCTGTTTTCTGTTGCCTGCAGTATCCCAGGTTGTTCTCCTTTGGTGTATTTTCCCATGAAGGACCCACAGAGGCTCAGGTACTTGCCAGTTTGTGTGTTTTTAACGGAGGTAATAATAGGATTAAATACGTGACTGTAAATTGGGTAAAAATATGATTGGTTTAAGGGAGGGTAGCCCTCGGTTGATCTATTTTCTTACCGTTTACGATAACTGCACCCCTTATCACTCGAACTATGATGGCCGATGCCACAGGGATGCGTAGCGACCTGTCGCTTTGCTGGTCCCCTCGCAGATGAAGGACACCTCGTTCAAGATGACCTTCTTTGCGGAGGGCTACAGCGTGGGGTGCGACCCTCAGAGCGAGAAGCCCGACGTCCACATCACGACGCGCGTCGCCGGCCCAGGTGAGGGTCGCACGCGGACCTCGTCTTATCGATGTAGAGTTTTATGGCTTGACCGATAAGAGCTGCTGTTTTGGGATGGCTGTGGTGAGCGTGGTGTGCTGAGTACAGCCGTCTTTTCCTCTTGTTGCAGAGCTGGGCTATGTGGCCACCTCGATGATGCTGGTCCAGGCTGGGCTCACCATCATCAAGGAGCACAAGGCCCTGCCTACAAGGTGCTCCCACACGGTCCTACAGATTAACGTGTGTGTGTGTGCGCCTGCGCGGTGATGTAGATGGTTTACCCGCTGCGTTACGAACCTTGCCAGCCGAGTTTGATTCCCACTCACGGCCAGCACTTAGCGATGATTATCTGAACTGATCCGGGCCCTACCTCCTCACTAGATTGCCTCTGCATATAATGAGCAGCTGGTGCGGTGTGTAAAGAACGCCACCAGGCAACAAAGGTGGCTGGGTGTGGTGCTGGCCACCACTTAATGTCCCTCCTAGAGTCTAGACCCTCTAGACTCTAGAGCAGGGGTGTCCAAACTTTTTTCCTGAGGGCCACATACAGAAAAATCTACGAAAAATATACTGGGCCACTCACTAGACAGTTAAGCGCAAATATTACGTGTGGGCCATAGACCATTATATTTTTAGACTTTGATACGTGCCAATTATAAATGGATGGCGGGCCGCAGTTGGCCCGCGGGCCGTAGTTTGGACACCCCTGCTCTAGAGGGTGAAGTGGTCTTTGGACTGCGGAAGGAAATAATTCTATGGTTAAATAATAGTCGCATGGTGACCATTACTGACATGCAAATGTACAAGATGGGTAGTGATTTATAGTACAGGGTGGTCCAGATGTCCTGTGACCCCTCAATCTATTAACTCACTACGGGGATTTTAAAAAAAATAATTTAAACGGGGGGGGGGGCACGCGACATCTGCGCGCGTTGTCAACGCAGGAATCCTATCAAGAGCTTGGACACTCAGCGGGTATTTTTCTGCTGTACTAATAAACATCAAACTGAGGACAAAGACCGCGCGTCAAACGCCTGTTGTGACGGGCACCTTTTTGCCGTGTGTTTGTGTCGTCTGCCGCTTGTCGTGCGCAGGGGCGGCGTGTACACGCCCGCCGCGGCGTTCGGCCGCACCAGCCTGGTGGAGCGTCTGTGCGAGTGCGGCGTCACCTTCTCGGTGGTCAAGCCGACGGGCGACAAGAAGTCGTCGTAGAGGCGGTGGCGGTCGCTCGCCGCGCCACTCGACCGCGCGGCCCTCCGCCCGGGGTGCACGCTAGCGAGCGTCGGGAGCCGCGGTACAACGACGTGCGATTCTTCGGGATCGTAGTGCCGCTAGCCTATTTACCCCCACCCCCCCCTCTTCTCTGTTTGTGCCCCGTGTTGGCTTGTCGTGCACGTCGGTGCGACGTGCAGATTTGTTGTTGGTGTTTGTTTTCAATCCGGGAGGTGGTTTCTTGTCACCTTCCAAACGGGCACTTAAAATTGGGTACGTTGTTTGGAGGTCTGCCGTTTGACGAGGTTCTGTGGGTTGCCGCGACGCGCGCTGTTAGTCTCTTGCGCGTGTTTTCTCGGGTTGGTGCCGCGGTTGTTTGGCGCCGTGTCCGGTCTGTCTGTCGTGGAGCAAAGCGTCGGGCTTACAAACACAGCGTGGTACAGCCCCTTGAACGCCATCGGCGAGTGTTGTCAATCGTTGCTGAATTTCCTGATTTTTTTTTTTTCCCTTCCCGCTTGTCCGTAGCTGGTTGGTCCGGTTGCAATGTTTGTGGCTGGCTCGCCGACCGACGTTGCGGTTGCTGGATTGCGTCGCGCTATGAATGCTCTGGTGATGGGCCATTCCAATCCTAAATATGAGTACCGATAATTAGTACTGCCTAAAATGGGAAACTGTAATTTAACATCACGCTTCGAAGAATCACAAAGAAGAAGAAGATTAGTACTGCCTTGGGAGTAGTTGTTGAAAGGCACTTGCACTGTTGTGAACCCACGATGAATGTAGTTAAACTGAATTTGCTAGGCTTTGCAGTTGTAACATTTAGCACTTAATGTAGACCATGTCATGTGGACTTCGTGCGACGGAGGAACTTGTCTAACCTCAAACAAATGGCTTCTAAAGCCTGCAGTGCATGGTTGGCATAACCTCTAGGCCAGTGGTCTCCCATCCCCTTTTTAAACATGAGATCGCTTCCAATCGAATCTGGATCTTTTTGATTATTCTGCGTCGATTTCCAAATCGGTACAAGAATCGCTTTCCGAACCACAGCCCACACCGGCTACGTTAAGCTCGATTGTTGAATACTGTGGGAATCACGTCTCGATGGCAATCGACTGGTTGGAGACCACTGCCTTGAGCTATAAATGCTCGACGAAGCAGTGAGCCACAACTTGTAGAGACAATCCCAGCTGTTCGTATTATTACGACACTGCCTCATGTAGCTGTCGCTGTGGCTTGGAGTTTGTCCCGTTTAAAGTTACGTGGCGGTAAAATGCTGTTTACGGTTTTCTCTATGTTGGCGCCATCTGCCTTCGCGTAGTGATATTTAACTACTACCGCACGCGGTCTTCTCATGGCTGCTTCTGAAAATACTGTCCCCCTTCTCCCCCCCCCCGTTAAGGCAAGTTGGCCACTTGAATTGATTTGGAGTCGTGAGGATTATACGTGGACTTTGATGTCCTGCGGCGGCAATGCGTTGTCGAGTGTGCTGGACGTCGATTTGTAATGGCCGGTCCAGAGAACTTGCTAACTCAAGGAGCTTACTCAGCCCAAAAGTAGAAACCGTTTCTCGTATTTCAGCTACACAACTAATCGGTGTTTTTGGGCTTGTCTGGCACGAATTTAAACTTTTCGTTTAATGAGAAATAAAATGTTAAAGTTAGAATTCAGTGTTATCGTGAGGTATTGTCGCGATGGCTCTTGGCTGTCACTCGCTGCTACGCTTTATCATCTTCGATGATGATTAGCTCAATTCGTTTTTCTCTCCAGAAGGCAAGTCTCAAATATGACGCCATAAGACATCTCGGCTACGAATCTACACCGATAACTTTCTACTGCATCTCCGCCACACTAAGTATAGCGCTTATTGCCACGTTAAAAAAATTGCCCACGACGGTTTAGGGCTACCATTGTCAACCGGTGGGTCTCGACCCATCGGTGGGCTGCGAGCGCTACGTAGTGGTCCGTGGAGACCAGACTCAAGTCGGCCGCGAGGTGCAAATCGTTGAGAACCGTTGGTTTACGTGGGTGCATTGTGAGCGTACATTAACCGTGCGGTGACTAAGCGGTGGAGGCACTTTGAAGACGACCGCCCGGATCATTCACCTCTGACGTCGGGTGGTCTACGTGGTTTTTAAACCATTCCATCGAATGCTTTGCCGATTTAACGTATCCGTGAATACTTTAAGCGAGCGGTCCACCTGGGTAGGTCTCCACGTCCATAACCCGCCGTGGGATTAACGAAGCGTTAGTGCGAAGCCTGCGTCATAACTTTGTTACGGTTCTCAATGTAGTGCGTGCGTTACTGGTTTGCTAATAAATCTGCCTAACTTGCATCCATCGCTGTGTCCGTTTCAACGTTCGGCTTGTCGTTTGAGAGCTACAAGGGACACCTTCAAAATGGCACGATCCCTGCCTCTCGCGCCCTGAGACTACCACCGCTGTCGGTGGGCTTGTGCTCTGGTCCTGGTACCAGGAGCAGCCTGGCTCGACGGCAACTTCAACAGCTGAAATAATAAAGTCTTGAGTCCGGAGATGCGCATACGACGTGTGGTGTGAAAAGTGCGTTGGCCGGTTGCATAAAAGCGGGAGGCAGCCATGATGCATGTAACTGGGCCATGGTTGTTGATATATTCTATCGGATGAGAATCAATTAGACTCTATGGTCCCTCGCCATAGACATGTGGAATGGTCGGTATTAAGGTGAGTAGCTCTTTTGACATTCGACTGCATCTTCAAATCATAAGAAGACTAAAAGCGACAAACTTAAATCTCCCAATTATGCACTGGGGGGCGCTTTAGAGGCTTGGTTTAGTTCCAAAATCTCGTTTGCAGAGCAGCCCTGCTGCAGTTTATTTGTTGCACGGAGGGGGTCAAGGTAGAAGCGTTTACCTCGCGATCCCTGTCGAGTAATACTTGGTATTACCTGCGAATTCTACCAAACACTTCCAAGCCGAGCTCTTCTTCTTTGCGATTCTTCAAAGCACGATGGGCGGCTTCTGAGCTGAAAGACAACGATGTCCAGTAGCAAACCATCGCGCTTCGAAGAAGACTGAGGGGGGCGCCACTTGGTAAGCCGGCACCAACATTTTCCAGAGACTACATCCATCCATCCGTTTGCAGAAACCGCTTTATCCTGTACAGGGTCGCGCTGAGCCGGAGCCTATCCCGACAGACACCGGGCACAAGGCAGGGGAACACCGAGGATGGGACGCCAGTCCATCGCAAGGCGCCTGGGGAAATTTAGTCAGTACGCCAATAAACCTGGCAGCATGTCTTTGGACAGTGGGAGGAAACGGGGAGAACATGCAAACGCCACACAGCAAGGCCCCCGTGCCGAGATGCGAACCCGGGACCTTCTTGCTGTGAGACGGCAGCGCTACCCACTACGCCACCGTGCCGCCCCGAGGGCAAAAGTGAGACAGACAGAGATACCCCGTATAGGCTTTAACGAATTGTTTGGTCAAGTGCTGTTAGCGAGCACCTATGAAAGCTGGTACGTCACACGCGGCTGTGGGTGGCCAGCACCACGCCCGGCCGCCTTTGTCTCCCCGGTTACGATGTTTACGCGCCACACCAAGAACTCATTTAAGGCTGAAACGACCGGTTCGAACATTCGAGAGCGGGAATCGGGTCGCCGGGATCGTAGCGCAGCGCGCTAACCGCTGCGCCACCGCTCCCTCAGCCCCGTCTCTCCCCCCCCATGCCCGCAACGAGACGCTGGGCGGCATTTCGCGTTCACTCGACTCCCCGAGCAGACGCTGGGCGGCATATAGCGCGCGTTCACTCGACTCCCCGAGCAGACGCGCGCACACACACACACCGCCTTGCTTCATAAGGCACCTGTTTCACTCACCCATGTGCTCCTATTGCACAGGCATAGGGAATGTACAGGAGGCGTTATTCTTTCATACCTTGCTTCTCAGCGCCTCGCTTTAATCCCGTAGATTAGGCAGATGTGTTTATTGCTACAGCAGACAATAATAACTTGTGAGAGCTTGCAAGCTCTGGATGCGGGATTCCTGCGACGCAACAAACGTTCGAACTAACCGACGATAACTTACACAGAATTTCGCGTTGAGTCCGGAGCACATCTCGGCAGGTGGTATAGGTGTTATAGACTAGAATATTATTTTCTCTATTGTAAAGATATATTTGCGGTTGGGTCGACAAGATCATCCCCGGACATGGCAGCGGAGGGGGATGATCAGTTCAGATCCAAGCTTTCTCCGACGGCTGACATCTTGGCGGGAACGTTCCTCCTGGCCGTAAGTAAGTCACCTACCCTAAAACCCCCTCACTCACGCACACACACCGGGGTCAGGTGAGTTAACGCGACGCCGGGGGCTGGCGACTTAAACGGTCGTCGCTCGGGAGACTTGCGTTTATCCCGCGCGGAACTCGGGACGCCTGAAGATGCCTCGAACTTGCGAGGCGAAACGTCGCGAAAGAGAGAGGGAGCGCTCAGAGACACGGCTACCCCGAAAGAACGGCTCTTGAAAAGCAACCGTCGTGCATGGAGCCGTGAAAACCTCCACTAACACAGACTTACGATCCTTAAGATCATTATGTTAAGTGCATTTCCGTACGTCGAATTCAATTATGCAAACTCGTGTCGGCGTTTTTAAGGTGGCGATCGAGAGAGAGCAGAGCGAATTCGCATCGGTCCCTCTCTCATTCTCTCGTTCCCGTAGCGGTCCTGTCCCTCGTTGGAAACGGGGTCGTGCTGGGTGTGGCGGCGCGCCGCTGGGCCAAGCTCAAGGGTCCCGAGCTGCTCTCCGTGAACCTGGCGCTCACTGACCTGGGCATCGCCGCCTCCATCTACCCGCTGGCCGTGGCCTCGGCCTGGAGCCACCGCTGGCTCGGCGGCCACCCGGTGTGCACTTACTACGCCTTCGCCGGATTCTTCTTCGGCACGGCCAGCGTGGGGACGCTCACGGCCATGGCGGGCGTGCGCTACAGGGGCACCTCGACTCAGGCTCACGGTGAGGCGAGCCCCGGCGATGTGGCTCTTAATTCGCTCGCTCGCACGCTCGTTTGTTGGGAGCACCCGCCAGCAATGCTGGAGAGAGAAAACAGTGTTAAGAGGCTTGGTTTATTTCCAGTTTCGAAGGTATTCGTTCGATAAGAAGATTGACATAGAGGCGCGAGGTAACCTACAGAAGGGGGGAGTCAGGCCACGCGGTTTGCCGGAGAACCCAGATTTAATCCCACGCAGATCAGGGGGAGAGAACACACAAACTCCACACAGAAAGGCGCCCAAGGCAGGTATCGAACTACCTCGGGCAGGACGTTATTTCTGTGAGGCGCAGTGGTCACATCTGAGCCACCCTCCCGCGCAATCCCGCACAGGGTCGTGGAGAGCCGGAGCCTATCCCAGAAGACACAGGGCGCAAGGCAGGGCTACTACCCACGATGGGACGACAGTCCATCGTAATGCGTGTGCGTTTTATTCTCACTGCGCTCCGCTAGATTAAGCAACACTTCTCTGTCATGTAGTCCTTTGTGTTTGGGATTATGGATTGAACAGAGCTGATGCTTCTACACGTCAATACTTCCTCACCTGTCACTTTCAAAGTGGCTGCCACATCCCAGGTGATTTGAGGAGACGCGGTGTTGTTGTAAACCATCGATCGTCGGCTTAGCTGGAGGTCGTTGCTTCTCGATCCTGTGCCGGGAGCCAGCCAGATGCCACGCGCGACCTCTGTCGTCGCTCTTTCCAACAAGTCGGGGAGCGATCTGAGAGCACTCTGGACGCCTGCGCACAAACGTTTCTCTGGAGCAGAGCACTCCTGCGAGGGTCTCCCTTGGTGGTGAGCAGGTCTGGAGTCTCGCACTCCGGCTAGGGTCCCCCTTGGCAGGCGCGTCGCAGCCGCGGGTGTTGCGACACCCGAACTTTCACAGAAACATTATTCAAATCCCCCTCACTTTTTCCTGCAACACCCGCGGCTGCCCCTGGGTGAACAGGTAGGGTCTCCCTTGGTTCACTGCGATCCTATATACAGGATTAAGCGGTTTCTGACAACGGTTGGTTGTAACGAAGTTCTCACAAGCAGTCTTACCCGGCCAATTACAGATTGGAGGAGGGTGGCGGATTGCGGGTGCCTCATTGAATTCTGCCTGGAGCCCCATGACCACGGAGACCGTGGTGGGCTCGTGGCGGAGGCACGTCTCGGCGTCTGTTCAGCGAGTGGGCGGGTCCCCTGGGGAGGGGGGCGTGACGGGGGGAGGAGCCGCGAGCCGGGATTTCGCGGGAACGCGCGCGCAGTCGGCGAGCAATTAAATGAATTAAAAACACACTCGGGGCAGCTGAGGGGTTCAGTGGCAGTGCGCGTTGTCTCGTTCCGTCTGGATCAATGTCCCATCTGCCCGGTCGTCTGGCCGCTGGGCCTCCTTAGAGACGACGGAGGCCATTAGAGAATGTGGCTACAAAGGCTGCGTTACGATAAGTTGCATCCGTCCCCTAGCCAACACCTCATCTCACCCCTCACCCACCCTACCATCCCTCACTGACGATGTGGTGAATGGTCGTAAGTCACAGTGAATGGTCGTAAGTCACCGTCACGAAAGATGCGGATGTACTAACAATGGGTGGCGGTCGGTTCCTAAACAAAAACATTGTTGCTGATTTTCCGTTCTCTGTTGTTGGTGACATGTCGTTCTCTCCGCAGCCCTGTTGTGACCCTCGGGTGAAAGGCGCTCTTTAATGCTATCATTATTATTATACCACGGTGGGGGATATTCAAACGCATATCCCACCGTGGAGGTGCCTGGGTCGCGCCATGGCTCACCCCGCTAGCAAAGAAGTCTTTGCCGTTCCCTAACCACCGCTGCCGCGTGTGTCGCCATTTTCCGTAACAACACGTCGGCTTCTTGTCACGCGATGCTCATCGGAGCGCGGGGGGTGGCGGCCACTGTTCCGCCCGCGGCCAGGCCGCTGTGAAGCCACCCCCGCTGAAACCCCCGCCGCACCTAGCAGGTGTTAAAGCGAAGCGCTCTTGTCAGACCGCGCACTCGGACACACATCCCCCCACACCGCCCCCAGGCACTGGCGACGGGAAGATTTTTCGAATTCGATTCGATTCTTCGAAGCGTAATGGTTATTACATGACAGATTTTCCCATTGCAACAAGTTCTTCTTTAGTTGCAGACAGCCCTTCAATATTTAGAGATATAATAGCCAGTGCTGGCCTTAAAGGCGGCAGGCATCGGCCTCTCTTCTTGCTCCAGACTGAGGGGGCTTCTGGCATCTGTTGAGCTTCTGAACATCGTTGTCTTTCAGCTGGGCTTCGCAGTGTTTGGTAGAATTTGTAGGTAATACCAAGTATTACTTGACAGAAATCGCGACGTGAACGCTTCTACCTTGATCCCCAACGGGAAGATGATTGCGACGGTAGGTGAGACTTGAGCCGTGATAGGGTCGTTTCGCCGCCACCGCCGCTCAGCACGATTTGCTGTCATGTCGCTCCCCGTGTGTGTTTGACCGTCCGAGAGGCAGCAGTTCCTCTGCGAGACCTCAAGTGCGGTTGTTCGAGTCATTTTCTTTCTCCACCTTTTGTGCCTCCTCCTCGTTGTTAACGAAAAACACGCGGAATTAAAGCGATCACCGTTTTCTTGTCAGTCGGTTTTTATTTAAGCCGGAAGGAACCGTTGAGCTATGGAGATTTTTTTTTAAACAGTTGTCCAGCGATGGACTGGCGACCCATCCTCGGTATATCCCTGCCTTGCGCCCTGTGTATGCCGGGTAAGGCCCCGGCTCACCGCGACCCTGTACAGGATTACGCGTTTTCTGAACATGGATGGATGGATGGATGTCCAGCCTCGACGCGTTAGCAAGTTACGTCATCTGAGGTCACCAGGGGCAATTTAGTTAGGAAATTGAACCTAGGCAGCAGCGTGAATGTGGACTGTGGCAGTAAACCGGAGCACCCGTCGAAAACCCACGCGGACACGGGAAGAACATTCAAACTCCACACAGAAAGGCGGCACGCGAGCCGGGAGTCGAACCCGGGACGGTTGTTGCTGTGAGGCGGCTGCGCTACTCACCGCCCTGAGTCGTCCATCTCGCTCCCTCCGAGCGCGGAGGTCACGGGGGTTCTAGCCGCTACAACTCAGGAGTTGCGAGGAAAATTGGGGTCAGCAAATTGCAGCGGCGATTGGCCGACCCTAGTTACGAACAACTCGACCCCAGAGAGCCGGATAGCCGGGTCTGCGGAAAGACCCCTTCTCAATGGTTCTGGAAATGACCAGAGATCGCGCCCAATTCACAGGTGATTGTGGCGAGATCCGTGAGCCCTTTTCCCTCAGAGAGAAGCGGCGCTCGTGGAGGCTTGAGCAAAATGTGCGACGGAGAGACGGTGCGGTGTGTATCCGCCCGCAGCCGTGTGTTTGCGTGTGGCCGGAGCGGTTGGGCGGTTGTTAGCGCGGCTGTGCAATGAATCCGGCCACCCGAGTTCGGTTCCCGTTCACGGCCACCAACACCAGTGGCGATTTATAGCCCGTCCTGGGCCTCCCATGTGTACTGCTGGAGGTTCTCACGGCTCGACGTGTGAGAATTGTTTTCCAAACTTGTTCTTTTGGGGATAGCCGTGTCGAGCGCTTCCTCTCCTCCGGCATGTTTTGCCTCCCACGTTGGATGCATCCTCATGCGTCCATTGGCGAAACCTCGACGGGAACCATTGCCCGAAACGTCACCAATCTCATATATGTTTTTAATCCGTTAAACGCCACAGCGTTGTTGACGAACGTCTTGAGTATATTTACGTGAATTGTGTTAATTCTGCACCAATCGCAGCAGCAGCAGCTGCATCGTGACCGCATGCCGTGTTTAGCGCGTTATTGAACACACTGCTAACACACTCACGGTGTTTATATAACAATATTTATATTTGTTTAAGAATATAAATATAGATTAAAACGATCGTGCAAATGTTGACTCCATAACCAACCATTCGGTAAATTTGCAAAGAATGTATCCAATGAAAACTTTTTGGAAATGAAAAAAAAGCAATCATTTCAAGAATGCGCTCGCCTGACCTAATGCTATGACCAAACACTCAACCGAAAATACTTTTTTTGTAAAAATAAAATAATTAGTCTGACAACTAAAATCGGTTGCTCAGCGGGTGATCCATCGAAGAAAATGCCACTCGGCATGGATGTGCGATATAGATGTTAACGCTCCTTCTCCTGGTCAAATAGAATGAGTTCACTGATTCGACAAGATTCACCTCTGAACCTGTTTCTGCACGAGCACACGCACGGGAGATGTTATACGATTGCCGCTACACCCAGTGAACACGACTCAGTTGGGACACCATGTGCTTAAAACCGATGACTCGAAATTGGCCCAACGTTCAAAGCTTGGGCGGCAGGATGACCATGCCCGAGGCGGTTCTATTCCTGAGTCGGGCGCTTCCTGTGTGGAGTTTGTGTGTTCTCTCCCCCTGTTCTGTGTAAGATTTTCTGGTTTTCTCTCACAACTAAAAAAAACACTCGTTAACTAATTGTCCGATAACATCGTAAAATATAGAACGCAGTCTCTGGTTGGCCTGCGGACTACATTGCCCCCGGTGCTCTGTTAATGGACTGGCGTCGCATCCTGCTGATTTACCGTTCTCAGTCGTTGTTGACATGTCGTTCTCTCCGCAGCCCTGTGCAGCGTTTTGTGACCCTTGGGTGAAAAGCGCTCTATATATGCTATTATTATTATTATAGCCCTGCCTTGCGCCCTCTGTCTGCCGGGATAGGCTCCGGCTCACCGCAACCCTGTACAGGATTAAGCGATTTCTGACAATGGATGGATGGAACTATAGAGGACAAAGCAATGCACTGTGGGGTGACGCCACAAGCTGCAACTAATGGGGCCGTATTGAGCTCCATCGATCGGCCCTTAAACCTCAGCCGTTAAGATCCAAGCTTAGAGCTCGGGGTAAACCACGGACCGGAGACAATCTGGGGAACGGATTTAATCCGGCGGGGATTCAATAAAAGCCGGGTGACAGATGATGGAATCGGTTCGGAAAGTTTGCCTCTAGGTAACCAACAATAATAATATTGATGGGATTTGTTTTAGAACGCGCCACGCAAATGTCACGCCTGGTCATGGAGGCGCGAGGCGAAACGTCGCGAGGGAGAGCGCTCGACACGGCTATCCCGAAAGAGCAGCTCTGAGGAGCAACCATCAGTATTTGTTATTATTAATTATCTCATTGTTATTATTATTGATCTACATCCATCCACTTTCTAAACCGCTTGTCCTGGTGAGGGTCGGGGTGGCAGCAGTCCAAGGTTTGTGGACTAGATATCCCTTTCCTCGGCAACAGATTCCAGGTCATCCTGGGTGGGGATTCCCAGGCGTTCCCATGCCAGCCGCCAAAGGATATAATCCCTCCAGCGTGTCCTGATCGATCCATGTGTCCGCCTGCAGTGAAGAGGGTGAGCAAGCGGGCGATGCTGGCCGTGATCTTGGCGGTGTGGGCCTACGCGCTGCTCTGGGCCTGCCTGCCACTCGTGGGATGGGGCAGGTGACCCCCCGACCGACCCCCCCCCAACATCAACACGCCGCCCCGTTACGCTCACTCAGTTTGTATTCAAGCGTCTGTGCGGCGTAGGTCTGTGTGGCGTGAGTCTCTGTGGCGTGGGTATGTGTGGCGTGAATCTTTGGAGCGTGGGTCTCTGTGATATGGGTCTTTGTGGCGTGAATCCGTGTGGCGTGGATCTCTGTGGTGACATTCTCTGTGATAATGTGTCCGTGTGCCATGAGTCTCTGTGGCGTGAATCCGTGTGGCGTGAATCCGTGCTGCGTGGATCTCTGTGGTGACGTTCTCTGCGATAATGTGTCCGTGCGGGCGCGTGCACGCGGCAGGTACGGCGTGGAGCCGTTCGGCGTGTCGTGCACGCTGGCCTGGGCCGAGCTGCGCCTCACTGCGGCTGGCACCGCCTTCCTGTGCTCCATGTTCGTGCTGTGCCTCCTGCTGCCCGCCCTGGCCATCGGCCTGTGCTACGCGGGCATCGTGTGGAAGCTGCGGCGCGCCTATCGCGGCGCGGAGAGACGGAGTCAACGCGGCCCCGGAGCCCGACACGTCGAGAGCCGCCTCTCCAAGGTCCCCACACCGCGGGATGGGAGGGATGGCAGCGTGTTAGCCGCAGTGCACCGCTCTGAGGATTCATAATAATAATAGCATTTTATAGAGCACCTTTCACCCGAGGGTCACAAAGCGCAGCACAAGGGCCGCGGAGAGAACGGCATGTCAACAACAACATAATTTGTTTTTATTATTGTCGCTATTTATATTACAATACGGCCGTGCGGGACCGTACCGGCTAACTTTCACCTCCGCCGCGTGCCCTCGGTTCCAGATGGCGGTGCTGGTGACCGCGGGCTTCATCGGCTGCTGGTCCCCGTACGCGATGGTCAGCCTGTGGTCGCTGTTCCGCGCGCCCGACTCCATCTCCCCGCTGGTGGCCCTGCTGCCGTGCCTCTTCGCCAAATCCTCCTCGGTCTACAACCCCTTCATCTACTACCTCTTCAGCCGTTCCTTCCGCACGGAGCTGCACGCCGTGGCCGGGCTGTGCCTGAGCGCCCAGGAGCCCAGTCCGTCCAGCCACAGCACGCGCGTTCCGCCTCTCTCTCCACAACCTCGTAATCACCATCGTCACCCCGACAGCCGCAGGAACTCACGCGAAGTATGGAGCGTCACCCGGCCCGGGCACACGGCGATGCACAGGGCCTGGTCCCAGCCGCGTGACCGAGCCGCGCGTTACGACGGCGGCAAAGACGCGGAGGGGACGACCGGACAAGCGGGGCGAAACGACGTCGCGGTCATCCCGTTGGTGAGCTTCAACGGCGGCGGAGTCGCGTCCGCCGTCAGCTCCGAGAGACTCTTGTCGGCCGACAGCTCGCACTGTGTGCTGCTCGAGAGGGCGCCCGGCGAGCCGAGCGCCGGAAGAGACACGTAGCTCGCGGTGTCAACGCATGAACGAGGGTTTGCGACCGTTTCTGGTTTGTGTCATTTCTGGCAGCGATCCGAGTGGTGGGTTCACGCGCGGACAGGCGCATCGCAGCCGCGGGTGTTGCAGGAAACAGTGCGGGGGATGGAATCATGTTTCTGTGAAAGTGCGGGTGTCGCAATATATGATATGAGACTACCTCAGGAAAAAGTGGGGGGGGGATGGAATCATGTTTCAGTGAAAGTGCGGGTGTCGCAACACCCGCAACACCCGCGGCTGCGACGCGCCTGCGCGCGGCGGACGTGATGCGTCGTCTGTGTACAGTCTCTCCTCGACTTACGATATATCCGACTTACGACCACCCGGACTTACGACGGCCGACCCAGTAACACTATGATATAACGTTCGAGTCCCGGCGATTGGTCGTAAAGTCTAACGACGACCGCTCTGGCTGCAGTACGATAGCATCGGCTGGCCGCGCTGCCGAAGGGTACATGTTTCATGTTACGTGTGAGTATGTTGTGTTAGTCAGGTATGCGTTGTATGTTGTATATCGGTGTTCCTTGTTGTGTTAATTAGCGGTTTATATGTTTTATTTATTTTTGTAAATTTGCGTGTTCGTTCTCGGAAGGAATCCCCTATAGAGCTTTGAAGCTCGCGGGGTATTTTCTGCTGTAATAATAAACATCTATCTATATTTGTGTTATTAAGACATGTGCTTGACGTTATATATTAATAGTATACATGTATATAGCGCCTTTCACCCGAGGGTCACAAAGCGCTGCGTGTGTCGGTAAGCCGTGTGTTTCGTGTTATGCTATCAGTGTGGTTTGTGTTCAAGGTAAGGCCTGTATTTCACGTTGTGAACGAGTGTGTTTTGTTCGTAAGGAAAGCGTTTCATATTGTGTATCGCTGTGCGTTGTGTCAGTGAGGCAGGCGTCTCGCGTTGCGTGTCGGTGTGTTTATTGCCACAACGTGCCGCTGACTCACCCAGCTCACAATCAACATCTCTCCTGCACGGGTTCCGTGCCGCACTCTGCGCCCCTCTTCAAATGCGATCTCCACATACTTGCGACCCACAGATTGAGAACCGCTGGCTTCAACCATAACTCCTGAACCCTGACCTGAAACCCCGACCTTAACCCCCGACTCTAACCCATACCCCTAAACCATACCTGCGGCGGTGTTCGTCCTTGTAAGAAAGCCGCTGAGTTCGATAAGTCTCACCAGCTGAAATAATATAAAAAACTATAATGTAAAAAAGATACAAGGTTTTATCTCTTCTAGCAATGAGACAAGTATTACGATCTTTAAAAACACAGAAAATGGACACCTTTGAATAAAGTGTCCAGTTTGCAAGAAGCCACACATGCTTGTTGCAAAAACATTCAAACGAAATGCTTTGATAATATATCAATTGTCCTTAAAACTGAGTGGCCCACACCAGGTGGGAAGGGGAGTTGCGACACGACCCTACCGCTAAGAAGTCGACGTTATTTTCACCCGTGGGTCAAGCGAAATATTGCGGCATCACGGGCACGCGGTTTGAGATGCGTTTGTTTACACGGTAGAGCTTAGTGAACGTACTGATGTAGGTTTTCACGGCTCGATTCATGACGGTTGCTCTTCATAGCTGTTCTTTCAGGATAGCCGTGTCGAGCGCTCCCCCTATCTCCCTTGCGACGTTTCGCCTCCCACGTCGCGAGGGAGAGCGCTCGACACGGCTCTCCCGAAAGAACAGCTCTCAAGAGCAACCATCAGCTTAGTGAATGTCATAGCTACGTAGTGCACGGTGTGTCTGGTCGACTCATCCACGGTTTTGTATTCAAGTCTTTACGTCGCCAGAGCTCGTGATGTGAGATCGATCACTTTGTGCGTGCGGTACTTTGCAAAACGCGGTTGTTTTTCGCTGGCCTCAAAGGACGACAGGCAGATTATTAAACATCGAATGTCACTAGTTTATCACGATTGTGGTTGTCCGCGTTCCTTTATTTATAACCTATTTCAAGGGAGAAACCTAGTTTTAAAAATACGTAATCTACATATAAAACGGAGTGTTTATGTGTATGTGTATGAATGGGGACAAGGTTCGTTGTTGCTCCGCCAAAGTGGTTGGAGACCGGATGTCCCAGCTCTGACACCCACAGTGCCCCCCCGCGGGCCCCCTAAGTGAGTGTCTCCATATGTCCTCTTTTCATTAGGGTAATCTCCACGTATTTTTAATTGAAATTCATAATTTATGACGGGTTACATTATGAAGTGACCCTAATAAAAAGTGAAAGATTACATAAGCAAAAAAATATATTGTTTTAATATATTTAATTATCACCAGGACAAGCGGTTTAGAAAATGGATGGATGGATTATTAAACGAAAAATAATACAGGAGGAGGACCCTCACCGACCGCGGGGGATGCGTTTGTGGAAAAACAGTTCAGAAAAATTCGTGGCGAGCTCGGCAAATCCGCGAACCGGTTATGGGGCAAATCAGCGAACCGGTTAGAGGGCAAATCTTTGAGCCCGTTAGAGGGGCGAATCCCTGAACCGGATATGGATGCTCAAGGAAAGCGCAGTTAGCCAGGAGGTTAGCCGGCGCCAACCCGCCAGACACTGCTTTCCTCTATGTTATGATGTTATCGGCTACATTGCTCAACGGTTCGTTCCAGCTTAAATAAAAACGGACTGAATTAGGAGTCATCAGCACCATAGTCACCAATGCTCACCGCTGCAAAGCCTGCCTCTGAGAACCTACAGTAACAGTGTGAGTGGATACATTTTATTTTTTATGTTTTTTTGTTTTGTCAATTATGCGCAACGTTGCGTGTAAATTATTGTTGTTTTTTGTTTGGTAAATTTGTGATGTTTATATTTTTTTTATTGTCAATTCGCGTGTTTGTTGCGTCGCAGATATCCTGTACAGAGCTTGCAAGCTCACTGGGTACTTTCTGCCGTAACAATAAACATCCAGATCAACACAATGGGGCCATCTGCAAATGCCACCATCAATCAGCTCTGCGCGTAACGTGACCAACCCCACCATCACAGAATAACAAAGCAACAAGCCGGAAGAAAAAAACAAAACAAAAAAACCCACATTTTTTTCGCATTATTTACATATTTGAGTCATAACTGTAGACTCTAGGCTTAGGCTCCTTACGTTAATTACTCACTCAGGCGTTCATGCGTAAAGGACGCTCGAGAATAATGCTGTGGGCGAAACGGAATGTTTAATGAGCCTCTGTTCACGTGAGCTCACAGTAGCAAGGAGTCGCGAGGAACCAGATGTGCAGAGACAGAAGGCGAAAGGGCAGGCAGCTTGCATCAAAAGCTGGAAGCAACCGATGAGCTATGTAGCTTATATATAGCTTTTACGCCACTTTTCTAGAGTAAATTTCAGTTCAGCGAACGTCATTACGTCCGACGTTACGTCACTCAGGAACGTCACCTATGTCGTAAAAAATATGACTAATATGCGTTTTTAGTGTTCTTTAAGGTTTAGCGATCGTTGCATTCTTTCGCGAGTTATTTACGCTTTCATTTAGTTTTACGGCGTTTGTCCTCATTTTAAGGCATTATGCCCGGTTTACGTCAAAACCGGGTTACGTCACTGTTTTTGGAACCAATTAATGACGTAGGGCGGGGTATGACTGTATAAGGTTTCAGATTTTCTGGCAATGAGAGACGTGAACCTTTGTGCGAAGGTTCCAGTTTGCAAGCAGCTTGTGGCAAAAACATGCAAACCAATGCTATGATAAATGCATTGTCCTTCAAACTGATTGGCCCAACACTAGAGACAGCTTTCGTTAGAGCCTAGTCTCAGTGCTTAGACAAGTGTTACAAAAAGGCAAGCAGTTGCCCAAAGTCTAAAGAGTTATGTTGCTGTTGCTGACAGTTGTCCAGCGGGGAGGGATAAGGAAGGTTCCAACATTCTCAGGTCACCGAAGGCAATTTTAGTCAGGACAATTGACGTCGGCAGCTCGTCTTTGGACGGTGGGAGGAAACCGGAGTGCCCGGCGAAAACCCACGCGGACACGGGGAGAACATGCAAGTTCCACACAGAAAGGCACTCGAGCCGAGATTCAAACACGGGTCCTTCTTGCTGCGAGGCGGCAGCGATACCCACTGAGCCACCTTGCCGCCCCCAATTGCGTCCCGAACTCCCTAAAACAGGGGTGTCCAAACTACGGCCCGCGGGCCAACTGCGGCCCGCGGGCCAACTGCGGCCCGCCATCCATTTTTAATTGGCACGTATCAAAGTCTAAAAATATACTGGTCTATGGCCCACACATAATATTTGCGCTTAACTGTATTGTGAGTGGCCCAGTCCTTCGTATATTTTTCTGTATGTGGCCCTCAGGAAAAAAAGTTTGGACACCCCTGCCCTAAAACAATCTGCTGTGGCGGACGGAATCTAATCACCCCTCTGCCAGGTTTCTGGAATCGATTCCTTCGAGCTCCTTAAATTAGCCTTCGTTGGACAAGAACTCACGTCCCCCTACCGTTGTGTCGCAGCCAAGAGAGTAGCAGCAATACCCCGACCCCCCCAGCTCACCGGCTCCCCCCAATCCAAACCACGACCACTGGACACCCCGAGACACGCAGACACACTGACACTCAGGGACCCTGACACCCAGAGAGAGAAGCAAGCCGCACGGCCTCGACTCGCTGTGAGTGAGCGAGAGTTAAGGAGCTGGGAGTGGACGAGGAGAGAGACACACAGAGAAAGAGAGAGGAGGCATCATGGTGATCCGCGTGTTCACGGCTGCTCTGGCCGGTTCGGCTGTGGTGAGTTCATACAGCGCGCGTGTGCCGCTCGAGTTGCATGTTAGTGTGTCATGCGTGTTAGTGGCATGTGTCAGCGCATGTGTTTGCGTTACGAGTTCATCATGTGTTGGTCGTGCGGGTAGTTCGGATTTGTGCCAAACATAAACATGTGTGTACACGTAAAAAAAAAGCCATATAATTCACATGTTTTCATCACGTGTGTAATGCATGTTTCACGACCTTTCAGTATATTCGAAGCAGCCTTAAATCATTTATTTTTGTTGCTTTGGTTTTTTTATTGGTTGTTTTTTTCTTTCGTTGTTGACATGCCGTTCTCTTCGCGGCCCTTGTGCAGCGCTTTGTGACCCTCGGGTGAAAGGCGCTATATAAAATGCTATTATTAATTATACGAACATGCGTCACGCATGTTGTATGTATCACGTGCCGGTCATTCACGTATGCGAGCGTTGCCTAACACACGTGTGCGTCAGATTTCCTACACGTGAGTAATGTATGCTCTACAGGTGTGTGTGTGATGTGAACATAGGTGTGTATGTCACGTATGTCACGCACCTATAACTGCCATGCACATGTAATTGATATCTATGTTTGATTCATGCGCATATGTTGGGGGGAAATGCGCTCTATAAAATACTATTAATCATCCGCTACGCATAATGCCATGCAAATGTGTATCTAGTGGCATACAGGACACCGCTTCTGTCTGCCGTGGGGTTGTGTGTCGGTGTGTATGTGGGGGAGCTTTGTGGGGATTCGTGTGCGGGGAGCGGTGGTGTCGCGGTTAGCGCCGTGCGCCACGAAACCTGGCGACCCGAGTTCGATTCGCGCTCACGGCCAACACCAGTGACGGTTCTCTGCACCGGTCCCGGGCCTGCCTTTGGTCGACTCAGCTTCAAACGAGTATCTGGTGCGGGTGTGTCAACATCGCCACTAGAGAGACAGAGGCGAGTTGGTACTGGCCACTCACCCCCTCTTGTACCGTGCTGGACTTTATAGGTGCTTGCTTATAGCTACGCGGGATCTTAGTGAGCTTGTGTGTCGGGGTGTATGTGTGTGAGCTTGTTGTATGTGTGTCGGTGTCAACCCCGTCGCGTGCCGTGCCGGCCTGCAAAGGTGCAACTCGTTAACAGCACTTGACCCTACAGTCTGTTAAGGCTATACGGGGGATCTTTGTCTGTGCGTGAGAGCGGTGTGTGTGGCGGCTGAAGCTAAACTTAGCCCGGGCCCGCGGGGGAAGTTTCTGGACCGAGTTTATTTTCGTTACAAACTTTAACGTTGCCCCGAAGCGTAGACGTGTGTAACACGCGCGCAGCTTTCCAATCGCCTTTACGTACTGCGTGCCACCCACAACACTGACGGGGATCAAGGTAGAAGCGTTCACGTCGCGATCCCTGTCAAGTAATACTTGGTATTACCTGCAAATTCTACCAAACAATTCGAAGCCAAGGAGCTGAAAGACAACGATGTCCAGAAGCTCAACAGATGCCAGAAGCCCCTAAGTTTGCAGCAAGAAGAGTGGCCAATGCCCGCCTTTAAGTCCAGCACTGACTATTAATAATAATAGCATTTATAGAGCGCCTTTCACCCGAGGGTCACAAAGTGCTGCACAGGGCTGTGGAGAGAGCGGCATGTCAATAACATCAAGACAGATTAACTCTAAATGTTGAAGGGCTGTCTGCAACTAAAGAAGAACTTGTTGCAATAGGTGGAAACTGTCATATAACCATCACGCTTCGAAGAATCGAATCTGAATTCGAACCACACTGATTGCAACTTGTTGTCGTGGAAATGCGTTAGTGTCCCAACTGCGTCACATATCTTATGCCCATTTGGGGGGTTACACTTAGCGGGTGTAAATGCCACATGTAGAGTTCCCCCGCCCGTGTGAAAACTATTCACCCTTTGGCTCGTGTTCCCCCCCGGTGTTCACGCACACAGACAAAGATCCCCCGTATAGCCTCGACAGACTGTTGGGGTCAAGTGCGGTTAGCGGAGTAGCACGTACGAAGGTCAGCACGGCACCCGAGGGGGTGGGTGGCCAGCAACACGGCCGGGTCGTCTTTGTCTCCCCGAGTTGGCGATGTTTAATACACCGCACCGTGTATTAATTTGAGGCCGGGTCGACCTAGGGGAGGCCCAAGACCAGTTCAGAAAATCGTCACTGGTGTTTGCCGAGAGCGGGAATTGAACTCGGTTGGCCGGGTTCTAACCGATACACGACCGCTCAATGCAAAGGAAATAAAGTCAATTGGTAGATTTGCCAATATCCCAGTCGTGAGGCTCATAGTTTAGAGGTCAGGTCCGCAATCAGATGAGACCTAGGGTTCGCAACCTTTTGCATCACAAGGCTCAATTGGCCCACTTGGGTCAGGTCCCCACGGACCACTAAGTGGCGCTTGCGGCCCACTGATGGGTCACCACCCACCGGTTGAGAATGGCAGCTCTAGGCTCCGGCTCACTGCAATCCTGTACAGGATTAAGCGTTTTCTGACAATGAATGAATTAAAAATGTCTGCTTGTATCACATAGCGGCTAACCTTAACTGATGGTCCAGGCACAGAGAGCAATAATAATAATAATCTACTTTTGTAACGCGCGCATTTTCTCCGGGCGCGTTGCACCCATTGAGTCGGAGGCCCGGAGCCCTGCTCAGTCGGTTTGTTGTGAGTTGGTGAAGAGGTGACTTTTTAAGAGTTTTTTTTAAGGCTGTGGGGGACTTTGTTTGACGCAATAGGTGTGGCAGGCTGTTCCAGGTTGTGGGTGCCGCGACCGAGAATCGTCGTTTCGCGAAGGTTGTACGTGAGCGCGGTGTGTGGAGTAGGTGCTGTGATGAGCTGCGCACAGAGTGCGGGATTGTGTTGATGCGAGTGGCCGGAGTAGTGATGCGAGGTATTCAGGGTGTCCTGTGTGGATAGCCCGGTACCCCACGAACGTTTTAACCGTGTGGCACCGATGGTTGTTGTTGCCCAGGGACTGAAATAAAACAGTGCACAAGCTCAGGTGCAGTGCCTGCGACCGCGCGGTGACGGGATGTTTACTCGGAGTCCGTGTGCGGGTGTCAGCGCGTGCCTCCGTGTTGTTGCTAAGTCGGTGCACGCGCACCTGACCTTGGTGTCGAATGCATCCAAACGAGAACATTCGCATACACCCCATTCATTCGTTATCTTACACTGCAGAATATTCGTTCATTCATTCAACGTCAGAAACCGCTTAATCCTGTACGTGCACAGGGTTGCGGTGAGATGGAGCCTATCCCGGCAGACACAGGGTGCAAGGCAGGGCTGGACACCTGTCCATCACGGGGCACCGGGGGAAATTTAGTCCGCAGGTCAATTAACCTATGCAGCAGGACTGTGGGAGGAAACCGGAGTGCCCAGCGAAAACCCACGCGGACATGGGGAGAATATGCAAAGTCTACACAGAAAGGCACCCGAGCCCTGATTCGAACCCGGGACCTTCTTGCTGTGAGGCGGCAGCGCTACTCAACTCGCCACCGCGCCGTTCACTTAGAAAACTGCTAATCAGAAAAAAATACTTTAAAATCTAATTCTCATCAAGCCCCATGGGTTTGGCAATGTAGCCTCCAACTCTTATTATCCATCGCACCTCTCTGTGTGCCGTGCAGAAGGGGCATTTCCCGAAACGTCACCTTTATACATCTTTCCTTTTAAGGTTGCAAAGTGTCAATGACGAATGGCACCCGAGTTGGAAGTTGAACCCAGCAGATTGTTGCTGTAAGGTCACAGGTGTTACCACTGCGCTATCCGGTTGCCTACAAATGTCAATTCCAGTTAAACAAGGTCATCCTATATGGGATTGCCTCCAAATGACCCCCGCCTATTGTGGTAAGGGTGTGTGTGTGTGTGCCCCAGTGCTGTGTAAACATCGCCACTGGGGAGACAAAGGCGGCCGGGTCGTCATACTAACCACCCGCCCCCTTTAGTTCATTGCCAGTCCAGCCTTCATAGGCACTTGCTCCGGCAGTACATATACTAAAAATGTAACGATACAGAGAAGATGAGCATGGTCCCTGCGCAAGGATGACACGCGAATTCATAACATAACATAACAACCGTCTTTCGCCATTAAGTGGCGGTGACGTCTCCACGGCGCCTGTGCCAGGCCATATGCACCTTGAGGCCACGTGAAGTGTCGAAGGCTCGTCGACAGGAGGTCACAGGACAGACCCAGGTGTCATGGTGCTCACCGCACGTGCACTTGCCCCGACAGTCTGCTAGCGACTACACCGGGGGGATAGCTTTGCCTTTGTGCGCCCCAGTGCTTGAGTCATTCCTGTGGTGGCCGCCAATGTGGGTGGGTGGGGGTTGAGAGAGAGCTCCGGGCCAGCTGCCCCGTGGTGTCATTCACGAGCTTTCTCCTCCTTCGCACACTCACCCACACTGCCACACTTGGGCACACACATGCGGGCTGCTGGCACAGACAAGACAAAGACAAAGATCCCCCGTATAGCCTTAACAGACTGTAGGGTCAAGTGTTGCTAGCGAGCACCTATAAAGGCCGGCACGGCACACAAAGGGGGTGGGTGGCCAGCACCACCGCTTACACACCCGTACAGATCAGCATTCACACACACCGACAACTCAAACTCACCCCTCTCTCTGGCCACTCAATCCGCGTCCTATCAATAATAATAATCGCATTTATAGAGCGCCTTTCGAGGGTCACAAAGCGCTGCACAGGGTTGCAGAGAGAACGGCACGCCAACAACGACAGAGGACGGAAAATCAGCAACATTTTTTTGGGGTTTTTTTTTTAATCCGAGCTATGGAGAGAACGCCATCAAGACGGGCTATTGCTCAAATCGTCCCCTATTATAAATTGTTCATTTGAAGACCGCAGTGTTATTGCTGACACGTGTGTGGTGCTCTGTTATGTGTGCGCTGCCAACACAATACCACCGCGTGCATCACAACCCTCTTCCCCACCTGTACCGCGCTGAATGCTTCGGTCACTTTTTTTTTACCGCTGCGCTACTGCGGACCGTACCGGCTTACTTTCAACCTCCGTCCAATGGGTTTCCGACAGTGTTTTTTTTTTAATTTTTTCTCAGATCAAGAAGAAGCAGCAGGACGTGGTCGGGTTCCTGGAGTCGAACCGCATCGCCTACGAAGAGCTGGACATCGCCATGAACGACATCAACCGCCGCTGGATGCGCGAGAACATCCCCGGGGAGAGTCGGCCGACCAAAGGGAACCCGCTGCCCCCGCAGATCTTCAACGAGGAGGCCTACTGCGGGGTGGGTGCCGCGACGCACTTGGCGGTCTGTGTGTGGGTGGCAGTGGTAACATCGGCACCCGAGCCAGGAATCCAACCCGGCTAATTAGGCCCCGGGTTCGAATCCCGGCTCGGGGGGCCTTTCTGCGTGGAGTTTGCATGTTCTCCCCGTGTCCGCGTGGGTTTTCGCCGGGCACTCCAAGTCTCCTCCCACCATCCAAAGACATGCTGCCAGGTGAATTTGCCTACTGAGTAAATTGCCCCAGGTGCCCTGCGATGGACTGGCGTCCCGTCCTCGGTATCCCTCTGCCTTGCGCCCTGTGTCTGCCCGGATAGACTCCGGCCCACCGCGACCCTGTACGGGATTAAGCAGTTTCATAAAATGGATGGATGGATGGATCGGGCGTATCTTCTTCTAGCGCGTTGCGCCCGGTTGATTCAGTGAACAGGTGAATCGGTGAACAGGTGTCTTCAAAAACGTTTTTTGAAGGTTGTGTGGGACTGTGTTTGGCATAATAGATGTGGCTACAGGCTGTTCCAGGTTGTGGGTGCCGCGACCGAGAATCGGCGGTGTGTGAAGTAGGTGCTGTGATGAGCTGCGTAGAGTGCGGGATTGCGTTGGGGCGAGTGGCCGGAGTAGTGATGCGCGGTATTTAGGCTGTCCTGTGTGAATAGCGCGGTGGCATATGATTGCTGTGAGGCGGCAACGCTACCCGCCACGCCGTCATGCCACCCTACACTGTGGCTAGAGTGTTTTAAGGAGGTAGCAGC
>JAZEWU010000042.1:4340500-4360241 GCA_036362915.1 Geotria australis
GGGGCATCCTCAGGCGTTTGAGTGTTGGTAACGTTCATCATCGCACCGTTACATTTCAAAGCCTGCACCGGACAAACGTGGCGATAATTTACCGTGATACCGCATTCAAATGGGCGGCACGGTGGCGTAGTGGTGAGTAGCGCTGCCGCCTCACAGCAAGAATTCCACGGGTTCGAATCCCGGTTCGGGTGCCTTTCTGCGCGTACTCCTCGTGTCATAGGTGATCGCAAACGGCACTTGACCCTACAGTTTGTTAAGGCCATACGGGGGATTTTTTTCTTTGTTACTGAGGCCCGGTCTCTGCTTCGTGGTGTCCTCCGTAATGTAACGTCGTGTCGAGGCTGTGAGCGTTGACGTTACAGAAGCTCGTTGACACGCGTGTCGGTGCTCGCATGTGTTTAGGATGAAGAAGAAGCGGAGGCGGTGACAGAGGTAGTATGTCTGCAGAGACAATCCCATCCTCTCTGTCTCTCTCTCTGAAGTTCCGCACTAACTTCCTAACCTCTCATTCCAGCTCTTCCTCCGAGTGGCGCCGCGACTTGTAACGGCGGCGGGTGTCACTTTCGGTTTCCTCCATTTCATCATTTCGCATATTTATGTATTATGTATGTTTACAAAAAAGAGTACGTTCGTCAATAACACCGTGTGTTCTCTTGAAATCATAAATATGTAATGTGCGATGTTTTGGGCCATGGGCTTTCTTCAGAGCACATGGATGGCACGTGGATCCACGTGCTGTGAATAATGGCCAATACCCAAAATATACCGATTACATATTAACATTTTACAATTTTGACATTAATTAAAAATCGTCAAAATTTTGGTTGCTTTTTAAAGTAACCGGTTTGCTGAAAATCTGAATTGCTTGTACTTTCCCAGGAGAAATGTGGTTTGTGTGGCCGAGTCGGGTGTTGGAGGGTGCACACAATCTACTGACTGACTTTATACCGACGCGACAATCTACCCCAAGATAAACCAATCATCAGTCACACTAACACTGGTTGTAAAAGCCTACCTACCACGTATGACATAGTGGTCAATTATCCGTCCTAAGTCTGGGCAGGGTGCTAGGATTTTCGTGACTGGATAGAGTTAGCAACCTTTCGCTTCAGAGCAGAACGTGACAGGAATGTGCTGTAGATGAGGTTGTCATAGGGCAGGGGGGGTCAGAGGTGAAAGTAAGCCAGTACGGTGAAAGCGTTTAGTACAGCACAGGTGGGAAGGAGGTTTGCGCGGATGACATCTCCGATTGTGTTTTTGTTACAGGCATCTCGACATTGACCTCCTGACCCGACGGGCGCCTCTCTGTTAACACCTTGTGAGACGAACGGCACGGCAGGGGTTAACTCTTCACCTGCTGTCCACTAACAGCACGTGGCCTCCCACTCTCCCCGGCACCGCGGTCCACGCACAACCACCCCCGCGGTGATATTTTGACGAAACCGCTTTTGTGTCTTCTCTTAAAATGCGCACACACACAAACACACACGCACGCTCCACACACAACCCCCCCCTGGCAGGAGGAAGTCGAGGAGGCAGCGGCTGAGGGTGACTCTCAAGGCGAGGTAACCCCGGTCGCCCCGCGGCCCGTTTTGAGGGTGGACCCCGTCCCTAGACGTGCACGCAAGGGCTCCAAGACCATGTGGAGTGCTTTGTTGAAGGCCCTGCCTCAAGTGACCCAGTCCCAGCCTGCTGGCTCCCTGCATGTACATACCGCGCATGTACATACGCCCGCATGCACATCCACGCATTGCCGCCGCGGGCACGCGCGTCCCCGCGACTCGCTCGCAACCCGCGCCGTGCGGCCCTCGTTCCGCGGCGTGCCACGATGTGGCGCGGTGTGGCACGGTGTGGCACGCGGCGTGGCGCGGCGTGGCGCGGCGTGCGTGTCTTGGCTCACGATGCAAGCGGCCCGTGTTGCATTTCCTCGTCGCCGAGCACGTGTGTGAGACTGGCGTCGGCAGCGGCCGCCAGACGGTGATGACGCCCCACGCTCGAAACGGGGGTTCATCCGGTACCGCCGGGGTCATCTGCAGAGATGACCTCTCTGCGTTTCTCTCTCTCTCTCTCCCCGCGCCTCGTTGTGTCACTTGATTTTCGAGGAGTGGCTAACGCTGTGTAAATTCGCGGTGTTTCTGGATGAGCTGGCTTCGCAGTAATAATGGCAGCCGTATCGTCATCATCGTGAAAACCAACATCAGTAACATTGTCATCATGAGCGGCGGTCTTGGTGATTATGGGGCCCCAGGTAGAATTCAGTGGCGACCTCCCCTTCTCTGCCCCACACTGATTTAAAGGCACTGAATAGTCCCAATGAATATTGCAATAATGGACTTCACTTTTAATCTTATATGTAATACATTTATTTTAACAGAGCACCAAGCAGCAAACGAGCATTTTTGTACACACGACTAATCAACTATTGTGAAATTATCTGTTTGCCGAACGATGCTTGGCCAAACAACCATGGGAGGGGAGCGCCTGCAATTGCCTGGGTTGCCCCATTGGTTAAAACCGCTAGTGGTAATTATCATAATCACTCCACTGCTGGATGAAGGTCTCCCCAAGCCCGCCACCATCTCTCACGAACACGTGATGTAAATCCCACCTAGCCGCCGGGCACGCGAGCAGATCGCATGGCTGCTCCGTGTCCTTTCGCTAGCGGTTCCTCTTGGACGGATTACATCCCGTGGTCCCCACTTGGTCATCATGTTCCGACCATCGGCCATTCGTCCGTTCAAGCGGCGTGCCTGCCCTAGCCCACTCACGTTACTTAACAGTCAATGATCTCATAAACCTGCATGTGTTTTTGTGACCCGCGCGTTGCACGCTCCGTCTCTGATCCCAAGCATGCGTCTCTCCTTGCCCGTGCACTCATCGGTCTTGATTTTTATAGTCGAGGTCAAAATCACTCCACCGTGTTTTTGTCCGCCTCTTTATTCCATCGTCTCGATCACCGGCCGCTGAAATAACTGCCCTCGGTACGCGCACTTATTAGCGAGTTTAGCGACCTTGTACGTGATTTGCTCTGAGCTCGACTTTGCAGCATTCTCTATCAAGTGGTGCGGAATGGCTGTTGTCATGTTTTACCACTGTAATGGTTAAGTGTTTCCGTCCATTCATATTCGTGTTTTTGTAATCTAACTTTTGGAAAACAAATTATTCTCGCGTCCCTGCACTTATCTTTGGCCAAAGCGTGTCACCTTGTCTCAGGACATCCCTTGTAATTTGTGTACTGCTACATTCCTCCTGTCATGTTATTGTGGCTGTTGCATCGTAGTACATGGTTGTTATTATTATTTAAAACATGTATTTTTTATTTGGCCTGGGTTTGTGAACGGTCAGATGATTCCTTCTGTTTCAGTTGAGACAAATGTGTTTACTACACTGAAGTAGGTTTTCACAGCTCGATGCATGAGACTTTGCTTCATAGCTGTTCCTTCCGGATAGCCGTGTCGAGTGTTCCCTCTCTCCTTCGCGACGTTGGAGGCATCCTCAGTCTACAGGGGCCAGAGTCCCATTGGGAATTTAAATGAAATCTGTTCCAGGATCAAGTTAATGGTATTGCATGTGGTCCGTGGTGGTGAAGCCTTCCTAAACCCCGCGGGCTCCCATGGCTGGTTGTTATTCCGTTCCCAGTGATCAGAGTAATATTCGCGCTCTAAGAAGCTCGCGAGTCTGTAGTTATTGAAGTCGATTTCATCCCCGTTTTCTGAACAGAAGAATTACCGAGGCATCGATCGTGTCGTGATTGTGACATGTAGGTTTTGTGAAAACCGATAGTGAACGGATCCACTCATTTTGTCACAGCTGTTCGGTCCCACTTTGATGATGTCACCAGTGTATTGATGTAGGTTTTCACGGCTCGATTCACGATGGTTGCTCTTCAGAGATAGCCGTGTCACTGAGTGTTCCTTTCCGCTCCTTCGCGACGTTTCGCCTCCCACGTTGGAGGCATCATCAGGCGATTCTGAAATTCAGAAACGGCTGATGATACCCCCCCAACGTGGGAGGCGAAACGTCGCGACGGACAGAGAAGGACCACTCCACACGGCCATCCCGAAATAACAGCTATGGAGAGCAATTCTTGTAAAACAAAGGGTTGACTGGTGCCCGATTTTGAAAGGCCAGGCGTCTGGCTCCACGGTGCCCGAAACTGGCCGCAGTACCCGCCAGGGGGTGCCGTCACAGCAAGTGGCTCTGACGGTGACGTTGACGATGAGAAGTGCTCTCAATAGCTGCTCTTTCGCGATAGCCATGTCAAGCGTTTCTCCTGTCTGCGCGACGTTCCACCTGTCAGTCGTTTTTTTTAAGCTGGAAGGAACCGATGAGCTATGTAGTTCTTTTTAACAGTTGTCCAGCGGGAAGGGGGTAAGGAAGTTACAATATCTCAGGGCGCCGGCAGCAATTTAGTCAGGACAGTTAATCTCGGCAGCATTTATTTGGACTCGGGTAGGAAGCCGGAGTACCCGATAAAAACCCACGCGGGCACGGGTAGAACAATGCAAACTCCACACAGAAAGGTACCCGAGCCGGCAATCGAACCCGGGACCTTGTTGCTGTGTGGCAGCAGCGCGACTCACCGTGCCACCGTCCCGCTCAGTGATGGCTTCCACAGACGCACCAATGTGGGAAGCGAAACTTAGCGAATGAGAAAAGGGGAACACTCGGCACGGCTATCCCGAAAGAGCAGCTTTCCAGATCAATTCTCATACATCGAGCCGTGAAAACCTACATCAATACGATGTTTATGATAATGACGTCGTTAGTCCCTGGGCATCTTGACCCCCCAATCCGGCGTCTCGTTACATCTTGATTTATAGCTCTTAACAGTTATAAGAAGATTATTCAGGACAGTGGACTAACAACGCTGACAGATAACGTTTCTATCGGCACCAACGTGTCTTTAACTCCTGCTCTTAAAACTGACAAGTTGAGCTTCACACGCGTGCGAACCGTTAATTTGACCTTACGCAAATAACTTGCAGATTTCACGCTCAACTTTATAACTTTACACACTCCGCTAATCTACTACTGTATTTCCAAAACCAACAGTTGCAGCCAGGCCTTACCTTCAGTCCAATCTGCCCGGTTGCCGGCTACTCCAGGAAATAATTCCGCATCGCCCGGCTCACCACATCTAGTATAACCTTCCACGGCCACCTACTCCAGTCTAGCGACGAACCCGGGAAAAAAACAACCTATCGAGTGAGAATGTAAACCCTGGCTGCCGCTCGTTAACGTCAGCGGAAAGTTGATCCGTGTTCCCGAAGTTTGAGGCGCGTCACTGTAACACACAACCGCGGCGATTGTGCTCTGTAACGTGCAGGGTGGAATTGGGTCAAAACTCTGCCCAGGGCTGGAACTGGGCGACAACGCACGGGGAACGTTCACTCAGAGTGAGAATCCCAGAGGACTTTCGTGGTCTTAAATTTGGATCGTTATTTGACATCTCGGCAGTGACAGAAATGCAGGAAATGTGTCGTCGTGAACTACATTTTCTGGGGATTGACTCCGAGACCTCCCCACGCGCCTCTAAAGAGGTGCGTTCCTATAGGTTTGTTCCCAGAGGGATTTCTGTTCAGTTCCACTCCTGGTAACTCGCACAGCGTCCGGAAAGCTGAGCGGCACATTGCCGCGTTGGTCGCGAGAGCGAACTTGGAAATGCAACACCGAAGGCTGCTCACTACGCTCAGTGAACATGGAACGTCGGTCCGGCCATTCTATCATTCACATTCCAACGTTGGCATTCCGATGGTTGCATGTTGACCGGGTCGTTACACACGGCGGTGTGTGTGTGTGTCTGGAACACACGTGTGTATGTATCTGATGATGTGTATGTGATTGGGGAGCGTGTGGCCCAGTGGTTAGCGCGCTGGGCTACAAATCCGGCGACCCGAGTTCGAATCCCGCTCACGGCCAACACCAGTGAGATTTTCTGAACCGGTCCTGGGCCTCTTCCCCTAGGTCAACTTAGCATCAAATAAGTACCTAGTTCGGCGTGTAAACATTGCCACTAGGGAGACAAAGGCGGCCGGGCGTGGTGCTGGTAACCCACCCCCTCGTGTGCCGTGTCGACCTTCATAGGTGCTCGCTACCGGCACTTGCCCCTACAGTCTGTTAAGGCTACACGGGGGATCTTTGTCTTTGTGATTGTACACATGGTGAATTGCGTGTGTTTGTTGACACAATGGCTGAAATGTTCCGGTGCATGACGGTATTGCCACCACGGCATAACACACGTCACCGGCATGCTTCAGAGCGGTGTCACCTCAAGGCGCACTTGGGGGCAAAGATTTCATACCGAGTCTTGTAATGTTTTTCCCATTTAGGCCACAGTGGGGTGTTTGTGTGTGTGTGTACGTATATATAACTTGTGGATATATATACACCGTGCCTGTACACAAAGATGCACGCGTCTAATAACCCGATTATGAGAAAAATAACATCTCATCTTCATTGTCAGAAACCGCTTAATCCTGTACAGGGTCGCGGTGAGCCGGAGCCTATCCCGGCAGACACAGGGCGCAAGGCAGGGCTCTACCCAGGATGGGACGCCAGTCCATCGCGGGGCACCTGGGGACAATTTACTCAGTAGGCCAATTAACCTGGCAGCATGTCTTTGGACGGTGGGAGGAAACCGGAGTGCCCGGCGAAAACCCACGCAGACACGGGGAGAACAAGTAAACTCCACACAGAATGGCACCCGAGCAGGGATTCGAACCGGGAACTTCTTGCTGTGATGCGACAGCCACCGTGCCGCCCCTAGAAATCGATTCTCTGCAGCTATTTGGCTTGTGGCCGAGTTCAAAGCGAGGCTTGTTCTATCGAGACAAACAGAGAGAGCCAGAGAGCGAATGTGGCATGACGCGGTAAAGAGACTCTGCTTTGACATGCTCTTTCAGCACAGACATTGCTCTGGCGGTATCACTCGCGGTCATCCGCCTTCCCGTTGGCACGCAGCCGGGGAGTTTTGTTTCATCTAGCAGAGTGCCCGTCCTACGAGCGATCTTGCTCCAAGCGTGTAAGACGTTCTTCTGACGTCTCTTGTTAATGACGTTTTCTGCTGACATGACCGCATTTGACCTGGATTTCTTTTGTGATAACCTTTTGGGAATAATGTCCGCTTGGGAATATGGCTCCTGGCTCTTTGGAGCTTTAGAAGACTAAGCAATGCGTAGGGCGCAAAGCTGAAATATTAGCCATATTAGCCTCGGTAGCGCCGCGACCCTCACCAGGACAAGCGGTTTTTGAAAATAGATGGATGGATAGCATTGGTGTTGTGCAGATAAAATGTGCGCTTACGGATTCTTCGCGACATTTCGCCTCCCACGCTGGCGGTATCTGCAGGCGTTTTCTGAAAATGCCTCCAGCGAGATTCAAAGTCCCGGTTTTTTATTCTTGAATACTCGACACTGTGAAGAAGGAGCGATGATGAACGCTCGACACGGCTACCGCGAAAGAGCAGCCGTGGGGAGGGGGCAAATCTCAAAAGCGCGATTTATGAACGTGAACATGAGCTCCCAGCGGCCAAGTCCCTCCGGCGTTGTGCTGTGCGCATCTACAAAGCGCCGCTTGTTCGAGCGCTCTCGACACCCCGCTGTGTTGATGCGACGCACAACCACGCTATTGAGTGGCAAATCGTTGTGTCGAGGGCATGCCATTCCCCCCCGCTCCACACCCCCCATTAGCAGGAGACGGGTGACAACCTCTCGTTTGTAAATGAAGCCGAGAGGTAATTATTGGTCTTGTTCGAGGATGACCGCGGTGTGGGGGGCTGTGTGGTTGAGGTGGCACGGTGGCGAGACGTTGTCTGCACTATTTTCGGGGAAAATACCCAACAACAACTGCGGACGGTGTTGTTTTTTTTGGGAATTGAAATTGTGTTGGAAATTGATCGTGCGCGTTAAGCTGGCCGCTAAAAATGTCTGTACGGTGCAATTCCTCTTTGTGATTGTGGCCAGTGTTTAACTGTGCCGTCAGCCAAGTGGGGTCTTGCGCATAACAGCTGTTGGCGAATGCTCAATGTGTAGCGATGCGTGGGCGGCCTGGTCGCCTCGCCCACGCTTTTCGTCACCGTGCCCGCGGTCCGCGGACTTGAATATCGATGGTTGCTCGTCAAAGCTGTTATTTAGGCATAGCCGTGTCAGTGAGCGCTCACTCTCTCTGTACCTCGCGACGTTTCGCCTCTCGCGTTGGAAGCATCCGCAGGCGTTTTAGTGTGCGGCTGAATGAGCGGTGTTATATGTGCGCTGTGTCCACGTGGCACCCGACAAAGTTGGGCCTTCGCGTGTGGCCTCCATCAACCCCCTCAGCTGACTGCCGCTAGCTCGCTTCAAAGGTGGCTCTCTCTGGTCTTGCTCTTCCTCCTACAAGAGGTTGCCGCTGCCTGTGTTGTTTTTACAATGGGTGGGATCCTTTGATCCTTGTTCGAAACTGGCTCCTAGTTGTGGTTGCCTGCTGCTGCATTTTGTTTTGTTTTTAATGCTGGCCCCTAAGATTGGCTCAATTGGATTATCTGGCTGCGAGGCGGCAGCGCTACTCACCGCGCCACCGTGCCGCCGGCCGTGATAGGCACAGGCTGGCAGCAGCATTGTGGAAATTAATTGACACTGCGTTACCATAACTCATGGGGTGGTGGTAATTGCCAGCTTCATGTGGCGCCTCGGTGTTAGTCAAATACAGACGTAGGGCAGCTGTCAAAAACAGGTTGTCTCTGTGAAATACACGCGCTCGGGGATTCACTTATCAGAAAATATGCTCCAGGCCGCAACCATCGCGTGAGGTATACTCGACGTGGTGCGGTGGTTTGGATCAGGAACAGATGGATTAATGGCAACAGAGGGTGAGCAAACTGTAAGCAGAAAGACGTCTTGAGCTGGGAGTCGAACCCAGAATGTTCTTGCTGTGAGGCACGAGTGTTGCCACCGTGCTGCTACGATTCACTTCTCTCGTTTCTCTCGCCTGGGCGAGCAGGACGCGGCGGACTAAAGCGACACGCAGGCCAACATGGTAAGTATTGGTGACACCGTTACGATTGTATCCATGTAGGTTTGCACGGCTTGCTCTGTCATGAGTGTTGCTCTCGAGAGCTGCTCTGTCAGGATAGCCGGGTCGAGCGTTCCTCCTCTCTCCAAGCAGATCAGCTGATCGACTCGAATCAGCTAAACTACTCTACTCAGAGCCTGACAAAGTAGAGTGGCGGAAGGCTCACCACGGCTGTCGTGAAAGCGCTGCTGAGAACAATTCGCTCGCAAAGTCGGTTTTTATTTAAGCTGGAAGGGACCGTTGAGCTGTGTAGCTCTTTTTAACAGTCGTCCAGCGGGGAAGGGGTAAGCAAGTTAGTAGATTACTTGAGTTATACCAGGGGCAATTTAGTCAGGTGAATTAACCTAGGCAGCATGCCTTTGGACTGCGAGGAAACCAAGATTACTGTGAGGCGGCAACGGTACTCACCAACGCCACCCAGCTCTATTCAATCGAGCCGCGAAAACCCACATCGGTGCCCAATGGGTTGTTTTTGGTTAATTTGTTATTTTTACATTCATTCATTATCAGAAACCGCTTACTCCTGTTCAGGTTCGCGGTGAGCCGGAGCCTATCCCGGGAGACAAAGGGTGCAAGGCATGGGTATACCCAGGATGGGACGCCAGGCCATCACAGGGCACCATCACAGGGCACCAAGACTGTACTTTCAAAGGAACCATCAAAGGAACCATAACTGAATTAATGAGCCATTCGCAGTTTACTGCTTCACAATGATAGGAAGATCCGACATCGAAGGATCAAAAAGCGACGTCGCTATGAACGCTTGGCCGCCACAAGCCAGCTATGCCTGTGGTAACTTTTCTGACACCTCTTCCTAAAAAGTCAAAAGGATCGTGAGGCCCCGCTTTCACGGTCTGTACTGAAAATCAAGATCGAGCGAGCTTTTGCCCTTCTGCTCCACGGGAGGTTTCTGTCCTCCCTGAGTGTTATTTTTACACGTTTCATTTATTTTGTAAATTTGCGTGTTTGTTGCGTCAACGCAGGAATCCTGTTAACGAGTTTGCAAGCTCGCTGGATATTTTTCTGCTATAACTACAAATATACATCTTATATATTTAACGTCGGTAAAACGACGCAGGTTTTCCTGGCCAGACCGCCACTTGCGCTTGACCCCAAGCCCACTCCTGCCCTCCCACCCTCCCGCCCGCCTTGCCCTCTCTTAGGAGTGTCCGTGCCCGCCTCGTAGCTCGCGCCGCCTCGGTGGTGGGTTGGGTGGGTGGCTGGTGGGGTGGTGGTTGACACGGCCGGCTGCCTCGCCCGCCGTTGGCTACGTCTTCCCCGGAGCCTCCCCCACCGCGTTCGTCTTCACCCCATGCATGTCCTTGTGAACCACGCCGGGGTTTCGCGCGAGCTGGTGTCCCTCCGGTGTCCCTCCGGTGTCCTCCGTCAACCCGCCACTCGCGCGGAAGAAGCGGCGGCGATGATTCGCGAACTGTGAGCCTTCGCCGCTTTAACGGGGATCGTCAGCGGTTGTCAAAACTGTGAGCAGCGGAATAAATTTAGCCACTTGTACAAATTAAAACACCTGCACGATAATGACACCCTGGGTGTTCTACGGACACCGTTGTCGCCGTGCGCTTTGTGGGGATTTGCCCGGGGCTGGCAGTTAGTTGGCCCCATCGATGTACTGGGGAAATGTTTTCTGAAATTAAAGATGCGACTTGTTACGTTTACCAGCGTGGTCCTCGCTCTGTAGTGTTGCTTTGCGATTTATACAATCCTGTGCAGACTTTTAACGGGTACATTTGTCTATTGAAAGTATAAATTCCACAACAAATTTGTTTCAAATAATACCATCAACAAAACAGGCACGCAAAAACCTTGCTTACAGCCACAATTTATTGCTTTCTTCATAGAACGGATTTGAAAAAACACAACCGACCCGTCTGATTTTCCATTTCCGAGAAAAACGCACCGGTTAATCGAGACGCGACTTTGTGGCGTGGAGCCACGCTCCCTGCGACAAGGTAAAAAAAAACAACGCGCCGACTTTATGGCAACTTTATGGCAACTGCAGTTATCGTGGCTTTAAGCTCAGCGCATCGATGTACAGAGGGTGGGTTTTACAGCACTCACGAGCAAAGAGATGATTGCATTTAAATCCACAAGCCAGAAAAGGAAGAGCAGAAAAACGCTAAATGGTGGTTGTTGTTACCGGTTTAAACGGCCGGTATCCAGGTTGATCCAAGTTGACCGGTTGCACCTGAGTGGTGGGGGATGTTACGCCTGGATGCCGTTCCTGACGCCACCCTCCATTAGTCGGAGGGTTTTCGGATCATTATTAGTCTGGAAATTCCCACCAGACCTGTTCCCCAAGGGAGACGCGAGCAGGAATGCTGGACTCCGGGCGACATAGCTCCGGGGTTCATTGAAACAAGCAAACCCTCCCTCCACCACGATAAGGTTACGATCCAAAAAAATTGCTAAATGGCAAAAATTGAAAGGACGCCGGAGGAATGTGTTTCGTGATTGCGCGTTGGCAGAAGAATGGTCTGCGCTTTAAACCACTCGGCAAGGAAGGCCCGTTAACGGAGGGTCTCCAAACCGCGCGGTGGCGTTCTCAGTCGGCTACACCGACACGGAACGTAAGAAAGCGCGGCGCGTTCTGCCGGTGAAGCGACGCGAGCGGATAGACGGAGCGTGCGGAGCGCTCGCGGATTGGTGACGTTCACTTGAGCTTCAGGAAGGATTCCAGGCTGTCCAGCTCCACGGCTTCTGCAAACTGTTCATAATCCTGCGGGGTCGAGAGACGGGGTCGAGAGACAGGGTTACCGGTCGGAGTTTAGAGCAACAGGGCAGCGCCACGATTACGCGCGTACATGCGACGCACTTTACACACGTGGGTAAGCGTTAGTATAATTGACCTCTATGGTGGATTGCAGCTACCGAGGTCAGATCTGTGCTGACCGCTAGTTGGCGGTGATGATGATGCGATCAGCTCCGAGCCGAGAGAACAGCCTACAGCTCATTGGCGAGTTCCTTTGCAGGGTTGTCCCATGACACGCCGACTCTCAAATTTTATACAAATCATGAGATGAAGGCTCTCGTGACCAATGTTATCCGTCATTTATCCCTTTTTTGTGTTGGGTCACGTAAACGTAGAATTGGCACGTTTTGTTCACGTGACAAACGGGGAACGCAGGGAGCAGTGGAGCGAGCGACGCGGGGAGGCGCTCACCCCGCAGTACATGTTGTCGTTGAAGATCTGCGGAGGGACGGCCGTGGGATTCCCGCTCAGGTTCCTCATGCTGTGGCGGAGCTCGTCGTTGGACGAGATGTCCACCAGCTCGAACTTCACGGCCTTCCCCTCCAGCACGCGCTGCACGTCGCTCTGGTTCGACTTGATCTGCACGGAGACCAGTGGCGTGCGGAGAGGGGGCCAGAGGGGGCCGCGGCCCCGGGCATCCATTTCAGGGGGGCCTCCGATCAAAGAGTGAAATTAAACAGTCCCACAAGCCGGTGGAATGTGGATCCGTGTTTTAATACGCGAGACCAGAGTAGAGAATCTGTTAAATGTAAATACTGTGCGTAATGCCGATTAACGTTTTGAGTGCCCTGTCGACGACTATCGACACGTTATACTACTGCCTTGCAACTCATTTTATGAATGAATGATAGTTCCCAAAGTTGTCTTTCTTTCTCACATTTCTCAGTACTAGGCCCTATATTTGAGTCTTGGGGGCATACAATCAAGGAGTTGGAGTTGGCCCCGGGCATCACCAAACCTCTGCACGCCACTGACGGAGACGCACACGACACAAACACAACGATCCTCCCGTGTGGCCTTCAACGCACCGTCGGGGAAAGTCCCGCGAGCGAGCAGCGCCTTATGAAGGCCGGCACGGCACACGCCCGGCTGGCCTTCGTCTGCCCAGGGCTGATAATAATAATAGCATTTGCTGGATGGGGCCTTCCCGTGCCGTGCAATGGAAGCAGGAACGAGACAGAAACGCGATACAACGAGGCGGAACTAACGAGTCGAAAGACGGCATTCCTGACTCGAGCCGTGACCCCGGATTGTCGCAATTCAGCCCCATGGGAATGTTTACATTTTATTACTCAACCCGTAGTTTTTCCATTGCTGGACTAAGCGCCCCACCCACTCTTGCGTCCATCGTGGGGGTTGTTTGACCATACTTCACCACTCTGGTCGCTCCAGAGTTGGTGATGGGGTGAAGTGGGCATGGTGGTCCAGGAAGAGGTCAGATATCAATCACAACTTCTTCTTCTTTGCGATTTTTCGAAGCGCGATGGTCAGCTTCTGGACATCGTTGTCTTTCAGCTAGGGCCAGGCATGCGTCAGGTCACCGATAATTTCCTAGCCAATCATTGGTTGACAACGTTCGTGAGGTCACAGCCAGCCCACTAGATGGTGTACAGAGTATCTTGTATTTGTTTTTTTTTCGATTTATATCATTATACAATTATATTATTATTAATTATTATTCTGATGATAACCATCCATCCATTTTCAGAAACCGCTTAATCCTATACAGGGTCGCGGTGAGCCGGAGCCTATCCCGGCAGACACAGGGCGCAAGGCAGGGGAACACCAAGGATATCATCCGCCAATTAATTAATGAGTGGGTTTTTTTTGTTGTGTGAGGAAAACCACGCAGAACAGGGAGAGAGCGGAGAACACACAAACTCCAAACAGAAAGGCGCCCCAGGCGGGAATCGAACCGGCTCGGGCACGTTTTCCTTTCTGTGAGGCACAGACGTTAACCAAGTGCGCCACTCTGCCGCCAAACTTGCAGCGCCTTAATCGTTGCGCCACGGCTCCATCAACACCTCCCCCGCCCCCCATTCTTGCAACATCTCGACGTGATCTTTCCGACTGATAGGCGCTGAGAGACATCTCTGTAAACAAGGGGCCTGTCCCCTCGCTCCCTCGCTCTGCAAGTTTCAGGGGCACGTCACCTCACTCCGTGACTTCTAGAACGAGTGTTGTATGGCAGGAATCCCGTTTCCAGAGCTTGCAAGTTCACCGGGTCTTTTCTGCAGTTGTTCGATTCTTCGAAACGTGATGGTTATATGACAGTTTCCCATTGCAACAAGTTCTTCTTTAGTTGCAGACAGCCCTTCAACAGACTGAGGGGCTTCTGGCATCTGTTGAGCTTCTGGAAATCGTCTTTGAGCTCGGCTTCGAAGTGTTTGGTAGCATTTGCAGGTAATACCGAGTATTACCTGACAGGGATCGAGTATTACCTGACAGGGAACGCTTCTACCTTGATCCCCACTGCAGTAATAACAAACGTCCATCAATCCTGCAGGCGGTTGTGGCGGCTCTAACACTGATGTCTTATCGGTGAAAGTGGCCCAAACGCTCTAAGTAAATAAGAGATTATCGCCAGGATACACGGAGGGTATTTGTCTGTGATACAACGCGATACCAACGCACGGATTAACCAACATAAACGATATATTAAATCAGAAGGTACCCTGTACCGGATTAAGCGGTTTCTGACAATGGATAGATGGATGGTATGTTACATCGAATGTAACGAATTTACAGAATTAGATTGTGCGTGGATTAAACAAACATTGGCCGCAATCGTAAAGGAAACAGGAAAACACGGGACAAAAATGTGACAGATTTGAACACTGTGCCCACATTATAATAATAATTGGATTTTATAGTAATAGGATTTTATTTATAGAGGGTCACAAAGCGCTGCACAACGACAGAATAAACAACTAATAAAAAACAAAGCAACAAAAAATAAATTATTAAGGCTGCTTCGAATACACTGAAAGGTCGTGAAACTGGCAAAATTAAGACCACAGTGTTATTTGACAAAGAAAGAGGGCTGGATTGCTGTGGGCATGCCGCTGCAGCCTCACGTGTGGGAACAGGTCGTCGTGTGTAATCTCGAAAGCATTCAGAAACAAATACCCGTGTTGACTCAGTGAGCCTCGGCCACAATGCAAACACAAGATCTGATAAGATCACGCTGTCAGCACAGCCGTTTATAAGCGCACGGCCAAATCTTAAACAGCACAGCACACATTCTCAAATGACACTAGGTACATGACAGCAGGTGTTTTCAACCTTTTGCACCTCAAGGCCCAATTGTGCCACTTGGGTCTGGTCTCCATAGACCACTAGGTGGCGCTCGCGGCCCACTGATGGGTCGCGACCCACCGGTTGCTTGAGCATACTTCACCATTCCTGCTCACTGCAGGTTACGTGCTAGCCAGGCTTTCCCCCATCATCAGCCTCACAGAATCTGGTTTTCAGTGTCAACAGAAAGCCGGCGCAGCAGCTACTGTTTGTTGCCCATCATCACACTGATTGGCATCAGGAGCTGCTGTTGCTGGAGACGGCAAACATCATCAGACGCCGCTCGATGCGATGCTCGGCAACCGGACTGTTCAGCTTCACACCTCGCTGGTGAACAACGTCTCCCTCAAGGCTGGGGATCAAGGTGGAAGCGTTCACGTCGCGATCCCTGTCAAGTAATACTTGGTATTACCTGCAAATTCTAACCAAACACTTCGAAGCCGAGGAGCTGAAAGATAACGATGTCCAGAAGCTCAACAGATGCCAGAAGCCCCTCAGTCTGGAGCAAGAAGAGAGGCCAATGCCCGCCCGCCTTTAAGGCCGGCATGACAATTATATCTCTAAATGTTGAAGGGCTGTCCGCAACTAAAGAAGAACTTGTCGCAATGGGAAACTGTCATATAACCATCACGCTTCGAAGAATCGAATCGAATTGGAAGGCTGGGTACTCGCACGGTCACGAAACAAGATCTATGAAAACACTGCAACAAGAATCGCCCTGAAACAGACACGTGCCGGAACGACCCAAACCACGGGCCATGTAGTAAACTCACCATTCTCAAGCGGTGGGTCGCGACCCATCAGTGGGCCGTGAGCGCCACATAGTGGTCCGCGGCGAGCATAACCAAGTGGGCCTTGAGGTGCAAAAGTTTGAGAGCCCCTGTCGTAAGCTACTGGAGTCTGCGCTCCTTCATCGCAAGGAGGAGGAGGAGGATCAGCGGAACTTCAGGAACGATCTCTGATCATGAAGCCCTCTCGTTGTTGCAGAAGCCAATTCAATTCAACTTTATTTGTCAACTCTACCATATGTACAGGACATACAGAGGATCGAAATACCGTTTCTCTCAGACCCCCCCGGCGTTGTTTACCGTCGTTCTGCAAATGACTCGCAGAAAACGACGGCTGTAACTTGTCACTTGATGAAAACGTAGACAAAACAAACGAACATGAAACCGTGAAGACTGTTTGGTCCGAGAGTAGCCGCTGCATCGGAACGCGCCGCCATTTCCCCAGACCCGAGCGTCGACATTGCCATCGAGCTTCACGAACACATCGCCAAACGCGAGAACGGTATATATAGTTTGGGTCAAAGTTGGTGGTGGTGGCGGTGGGTGGCACGGAACTGGCCACTAGTGTCTTAGCCATAGCCGGGAATCGAACTCATCGCGCGCTGGAGCGAAGCCTTGCAGCGCCGCTCCCTCCATCCCCCGAATTGCATTCCTGGTCTCGGGGCTAGTGCGAGCAGGTAAGTTACATTTGTGGCCGATCGTCACATTCTTCCAATTAACCCTCTAGACATAAATGCGAAATATCACAAACACTCAAGCGCGACAGAAAGGACGAAGCGGCAGTTAAATAACAGTGAGGCAACTCCGCTTAAATGTCGTCCCCGGTTCAGAACGACCCACATCACAAGACGCGTTGAATAATTGATCGTGTTTCTAAGCTGACGATACGCGCACATGTCCAAAATTCTATATATTGTTTTGAACCGCGTGCCGATCGCTGTGGTCACTAGACGGGCTACCATTGACCGTAATCATATCACACGATTATTCAACATAATCTACCTCTCGAGTTTCCCGGCTGGCTACTGGCTGGACTCCTCTCCACCCTAACAGTAACATTACTGTTATATTATTGTTATTAACGCCGCACCCTGTATTACTTGATTACTGCACGAGTCTGGGTTTGATGTGTATTATTAGATAGATGTTTATTCATTCATTGTTAAAAAAAAACACGCTTAATCCTGTACAGGGTTGCGGTGAGCCGCAGCCTATCGCGGCAGACACAGGGCGCACGGCAGTGCTATACCCAGGATGGGACGCCAGTCCATCACAGGGCACCGGGGACAATTTAGTCCGCAGGTCAAATAACATATGCAGCAGCATGTCTTTGGGCTGTGGGAGGAAACCGGAGTGCCCGGCGGAAACCCACGCGGTCACCGGGAGAACATGAAAACTCCACACAGAAAGGCACCCGAGCCGGGATTCGAACCCGGATACTTTTTGCCGTGCAGCGGCAGTGCTACTCAGAAAATACCCAGTGAGCTTGCAAGCTCTTTACGGGATTCCTGCGACACGACGAACACGCGAATTTCCAACACTAAATATAATCCAAAAAAATCACACGTTAACGCAACGTTGTAGCTCTAGTATATTCGAAGCAGCCTGAATCATTTAATTTTTGTACCTTTGGTTTGTTTTGGTTGTTTTTCTTTCATTATTGACATGCCGTTCTCTTCGCGGCCATTGTGCAGCGCTTTATGCCCCTCGGGTGAAAGGCGCTATATAAAACGCTATGATTATTATTAGTGCATAGGGTCGCCTGTAACCGGCAGAGTAGCTCTTGAGCTGCCTGCCAGTGGAGAACATGGCCCCATGGAGACCTGGCAAAGGCTGCGGCAAGATTCATGGAGATTATATTAAAAAGCAGACAATGGTGGGTTCGGCAAGTTAGGAGGGATTCCAGGAGCAAACGGGCCTTGGCAAAACGAGCAAGCTAGTAGAATCGTGGGTCGTGTGGGACAGTCAGGTTAACTTACATTAACTATTGGACCTTTTTTGCCGTTGTACAAATAATGTAGAATATACGAGGTTTAACCCTTTGCAAAATAGGTGTCCATTTAGTGTTTAAAGATCTTAACACGTTTTTTTCATTGCCGGAAAGGGTTAAACCTCGTATAATCTACAATACATTAATTAGTTTAACCAAGTGCTTGTTAATCCAGTATTTGCTAATTAACTCCAGTAACTTTCTCACTGCATGCTCTCCCCGTGTCCGCGTGGGTTCTCGCCGGGCACTCCGGTTTCCTCCCACAGTACAAAGACATGCTGCTGCATAGCTTTATCGGCCTGCTGACTAAATTGCCCCCGGTGCCCTGTGATGGGCCGGCGTCCCATCCTAGGTATAGCCCTGCCTTGCGACCCTGCGTCTGCCGGGATAGGCTCCGGCTCACCCTCAACCCTGCAACAGGGTTAAGCGGTTTCTCGACAAAGAACGAGCGAACCAAATCATTTCAGAAAATACCCGGCGAGCTTTCAAGCGTGTTGCAAAACGCTGCGTCGCGGAGGGAGCTGCCTCCGCTCTCTGCAAATTACACACCCGGCGTGTTGGACCGCGCATCCTGCCTCCGTGATTGACGCGTCGTGATGGCCTGCATGGAGAAACTCGCCACCCTGACTCGCCCCGCCTTGGCGTGTCTGGTCATGCGCCGCTTGCCACACGTGTTACGGCAGCCCCCGGGCCTCCCCCTAGGTCGACTCAGCCTCAAACGTGTACCTTGCTGCGGTGTGTAAACATCACCACTGGGGAGGGGGGAGACAAAGGCGGCCGGGCGTGGGTGCTGATCACCCACTCCGTCGCGTGCGGTGTCGACCTTCATTGGTGCGACTCGCTAACATCACTTGACCCTACAGTCCACTAAGGCTATACGGGGTAACATCTTTGGAGGTAAGTGCTGTTTCGAATTCGATTCGATTCTTTGATGCGTGATGGGTATATGACAGTTTCCCATTGCAACAAGTTCTTCTTTAGTTGCAGACAGCCCTTCAACATTTAGAGGTATGATAGTCAGTGCTGGCCTTAAAGGCGGCGGGCATTGGCCTCTCTTCTTGCTCCAGACTGAGGGGCTTCTGGCATCTGTTGAGCTTCTGGACATCGTTGTCTTTCAGCTCGGCTTCGAAGTGTTTGGTAGAATTTGCAGGTAATACCAAGTATTACTTGACAGGGGATCGCGACGTGAACGCTTCTACCTTGATGCCCCGGTGCTGTGGTGTGCTTGCTAGATCCTCCAACATATCGACGGGTGCACAACACTTTACATACATTTTCACATGACCTAAACCCACAAACAGAGCTTTTACTCGGGGTATCTTTGTCTTTGCGGTCACAAAGCGGCTGAGCGGAGCGGCGTCGCGATGCCCCCGGCTAGCACTGTCCGTCGATTGCTGGAGTCTGCTGGAAGGCGCATGTTTTTTTTAACAGCTCCTCTCTACTCTGAGAGGAGGAGGCTGCCGACGCGACACCAACCCTATACCCCGTCTCTCCGCAAAAACTCCACCACGCAGGTCGAGACCTGCTGCGCGTTAATGGGGGGGGGGCGCCTTGAGCAAACACGATGCCGAACGCGGTTTTGAGAAACGCAACCTGCCCGACCAGACACATAGCCCCCCCGCCCCGGCGCGGCCGACAAGCTCCGGCTGCGCACTGCCGGCAGGCGCGTCGCAGCCGCGGGTGTTGCAGGAAAAAGTGGGGGGGATGGAATCATGTTTCTGTGAAAGTGCGGGTGTCGCAACATTTTGCGACTCTCGGGTGAAAGGCGCTATATAAAATGCTATTATTATTATAATATGATGTGAGACTACCTCAGGGAAAAGTGGGGGAGATGGTATCATGTTTATGTGA